>JAQIUQ010006970.1:0-187691 GCA_030378365.1 Hybognathus amarus | reverse complement strand
CATGTGTGGTGATCCTTTTTATTGGGCAGACATTCTGAGGGCCTTCACAAGAGATGCCTGGAACAAGGCCCAACACGCTGTAGGACACACACACACACACACCAGCGTTCCCAAAATTGAAAAAATAGCCACATCATCACAGTACATGGTACTGGAAACACGATATCAGTGTCAAACGGCACATTGGCCAGCGGTCTACAATTCTTACCAAAAGAAGCAAGCTGTAGACCCAGAGTCTGCACTGCTGGAGCCATGTTGACGCTGACAGACAGACTGGAACGACGACAAACTCGGAAACATCAGAACAAAATAGAGTCTACTGAACAAGCCACAAGACAAGAAAATGAAGCATACAGTTCACTTGCCACCAGGACTCAAATTTGGGATACCATGGAGACAACTCTGAAATTAACTGCAAAGACACCAACAAACTCACATATATTGCATAATGCATTTGAAGAATGATAGCTTCAACCAAGGGTCAGTCACCAGCTCACCTGTTTGTCCTGGGTTGCAAATGAGTTGTCTGTTTGGATGAAGGTCAAAGGTAACGGCTGAACATGATTTTTGCTCTCTTCAGTCGCTCTGAAGACCTTCCCTTGAACAAAGAGGAAGATTTATAAATTAGAACCACAGCAGGTTATAAATGAGTTTTCTATGTCAGTACATGGAAGCAATGAAAATACTTTAGAGGCTATGTTCACCACAGACCTTATTTCAGGCGATTTAGCAAAAAAACCCATTCAAAAACCCCATAGGCTTTATGGGGCGAGGGAACCGATTGATGCTAAAATGTCTAGCTCAGCTTCCGCGTTTTGGCCTACAGAGTGACATCGTGCATTTCGAGCACTCTACAGGGCTTCAGGAATTAAGAAACAAAAAGCTAAATTAACTTAAAATCATACATACCCAGGAGATCTGCAGCACTTAACTACACATCTTCTTCACTCACCTCATGAGAATATGCAGCCCCTTAGGAAACAAACTAAAACATACAAATTTCAGCAACAAGCAATTCAGTCTCCCGTTAACCAAGAAAACTCTTTAAAATATGGAAACTTACCTGGCAGCTCTGGCAAGGGCCAGGTGCACACCAAGAGAAACCAGAAGATGTATTCAACTCTCCTGCCACCCACAAACATGCTAATGTACACATCTCAATCAAACCCAACACTGTACCAGTTACTACACCACCTCGAGTTTTACAATGAGCAGGGCCCACTGAGCAAGGCAGTCCTGGCAAAACGAACCACTTACACATTTTTATACTACCGTGACACCAGCCCCCAAAACGTTCGAGTTAACCTGTCCTGAGGTTTTTTTTTTAAATCTCACACAACAATATAACGATGTCTTTATAGGCTACACTAGAATAACAAGATGTTTTTCAGTAAATCTCAGATTGTATAGAATAAAGAGGGTAATCTAACGTCAGCCTATCCTGCTATACGTGGTTCCCACAGGCAAATTAATGTCACGTGACCTCCCCAGAGACGCCATATTATTTTGAGCGCAAAACCGCTGTGTTTACCATCGGTTTTTACAAAGTTTTTATCAGAAGAGAATGTCGTTTTACAAAACAAATATCTTATTTTTGTTTATATTATTATGCAAATCATGAAAAGACAAAGTGAATATATGTATAAAGAACTATTAAAAAAACACAGAGAAAATTTCGTCATAAATGGTGTGGATCCGTATGCAGTAACAAGAAGGAAGCACTGAGCAATGAATTATCCAGCTTTTGCTTCAGATACAGTATTTTCATGTGTGAGCATTATCTGGTATTGGTGAGGAGTTTTTACACATTGTGAGCAATTCCAGAGTCTGGAAATCACTGGAGGCGTCCCGATCAGATTGACGTCTGGGGTTGGTTTCGGTGACGTTTGCTCAAGTGCGATCAATGGAAGAGTAACTTTATGATGGCGAAGAGGCATGATGCTAATTCAAAAGCCGTAGCCTGCACAACTTAATTCATGTTCCCCTTCTAGAACAGTCACCGGTGCTTTCTGTCATATGCAGTGTACTTTGCCACGGGCGTCATGGTTTCGTGCATGAATATAAAAATAAATAACTCGCATGCAATTTAATTAATGTAATGCGGAACTACATTACTGCGCGGGTATAGGAGACATAATACTGAGATCGGCAATGCTAGAATGTGAGATAACAAACAGTGGAAACAAGGTATGTTTTGTGTTTTCCATTGCCTCGTCATTCATTGTTCATCCAGGACATTTTTCGAACTGCAATGTGTTAACTTGTACATGTTTACACTCGCATTAAACACAACATTGTGCTTTTGTCAAACAAATTCTCCAATGCTTTGAGTCAGTTTCTTTCCTTTATCCTCGCCAGCCATGGTCCAACCGTCAGTTGTTCGGACAAAAGCTGCCGTCTTCTCACATCCATGGAGTCTATACTGGCGGGTGCCTCTAGTGTAAAGTCCCGGTTTATCTGAACCTCCGGCACGATTTTATCATCCATTGACCCAGCAGGGATGAACATTTTCACTATATAGCGCGAAAGCTGCATTTCACTTACCTTCGGACTACGTATTGTTTCTTCTAATGTTTCACCACGCAGCAATGGCGCCGGCTCGGGCAAATGCCCGTATGTAGTGACGTCATGGGAACTATGTATAGCCTACATGTGATCATCACAAAGCTGCTAAATGTGTCTCCATATGAAAACATTTTCACATTTTTGCTTAACTTTAGTTTGTCACTGCTTTGTTTGTCTTTTCATGTTTTTTTTAATTTTTGTATTTTAGTTTATTCAATGTAGGAAATAATTTTTCACATGACTTTGATTTTACTTTTATTGACACTGTCATTTTACAGATGGTGTTCAATTCATTAAAAATAGACCAAGTTCCCACCTTTAAGGTCTCCACAGACGTGCAGTGCAGGTGTGGATAAAGCAGTTGCATCGATAAAATGATTCATTGATGCAACTACTAGCGCCGCAATTCTTACAAGGGCAGGAAATTGAAAAATCATTTAGATTTCATTTATTTTCATTTATTAATTTTAGCGCAAGTAAAATTGAAAAACAGGAGAAAGAAGTACATGATATTAATGTAGCTGGAAAAACAAGAAAAATGAATGTCTGGTTTCCATTTTTCATTTGCGCTTTATGGTCTGAAAATTGAATTGTGAAGAGTTACACGGACCTTAGGCTACCTTATTTTTACTTTATACATAATACAAACGCAAACACTAAAAGCCAAGTAGGCCTATAATTAAAACACATGGCTCTACACTTATATTTTGAAGGAGCACTTGTAGATGCATTTTACACAGCACTTACAATTTGCACAAATAATCATATGATACTAATGTATCAAATTTGGAATACAGAAATATGAAATATTAAAAATAATAGTAATTAACTACATGTACTTACAATATAATTTAAGTAAGGAGTTAGTTGCATGTATCTATGCATGATTGACTATGGAAACTACATGTAAAATTAAGTGTTACCAAAATGTACACAGTTTTTATTTAAACATTTCTACTGGACTCCCTGCATTACTGTTACCTCCGTATTAAATGAACAGAAAAAGCAAAAGTTTGATGTTGTGGTGTTTTTTCTTCAGGTCACCCTGTATCATCTGCTGAAGCTGTTCCAGTCAGACTCCAGCGCGATGCCAAAGAAGGACAGCCGTGTCCGAGTTCTACAACGAGATGGTGTGAATTTGATCAGAACAGCACAACAACATGACATTATAGTAATAATACAATCATAAAGCCTAAAACCTGTGTTTTTGCAGATATTTCAGAGACTCCGACAGCCATGATGCAGCAACTTCTGAACACCACCAGACAGCTGCACGTTGGGTGCTTACAAACACGAGACCGAGTGTGAGTGTGACTTCACTTACCTTTGCAGCTCCTATTGAACAGCTCAGTGGATGGGCTATAATTAAACCCTGAACATACTGTACATTAAAATGAGTCTGCAGTTCTAATCATGTGAACTAAACATTCAGTGTTTCATGTTGCAGTTGCAGAGCTGGAAATGCGAACACGAGAAAAAGCGGCAAAGAAGAAGACTAGCCTGGAGATCGTAGAGCTGAAGGAGCGAACTGAAAGCCTCCAGAGAAAACATCAACTTCCTGAAGGGAGAGACACGCAGACTGGGGAGGACGACCAGATGAAAGATCACTGAGGATAATAATAATAATAATAATAATATGTTTATTTTATATAGCGCCTTTCAAAGTTCTCAAGGTCGCTTTACAGTTAAGTACAAATAAGCATCACATAACAACATGACATAGAAACAATACAAAAAATAAATAAAGACATAGAAACATGACATAGAAAAAAAAAAAAAAAAAAAAAAAAAAAAATGATGATACATGCTGTAGGATTTGTTATGCTTTTGTGGGACTGATCAATTTAGGTTTCTGGTTCTAAGTTTGACAGTATATTTAGTAGTGAACTTTCTTGTCCAGCTAAATGTGTGGCAATACATGACCTTTTGACTTTTTTTTATGAATAAAACTTTTTTTTCACGAGTTCAGGCTTACCATCCAGTTTTGAGCATGATGTAACAATACATTGTAATTTGTATGCACATTGTTTCAAGCAGCTTTACATAACATCAACCCTCAAAGCCCAAAATGAACTGGTGACTGGCAAGAAAAAAAAAAAAAAAAAACTCCATGGCTTCATCTAAAAGCAATTTGTCTGCATCTGCTTCTCTGCTATATAGAAGGTGAAAAAGAGTGACAGAAGAAGTATCTCTGAATTAGCACAGTACTCATAAAAGAGTAGGCAAAAAGTACCCGGATGACCTACTAATTCTGCAGAGACTATCAAGTGCGCATATGATGGACACTTCTATCCCATGAGTAGGGAATGTATGAGATGTTGATGTTTAAAAGAAAAAAACTGCAGTTTTAAGTGCTTAAAAAGCATATAAAATACTGGCACAGTGGATAAGACACATGCCTTTGGTATGAGACCCGGGTTCGAATCCACTGTGAGACACCAATGTGTCCCTGATCAAGACACTTAACCCATAGTTGCTCCAGAGGTGTGCGACCTCTGACATATATAGCAATTGTAAGCAGTGTTGTGCCAGTTCATCCTTAAAAAGAACTAGCTCGAAGTTCAGTTCACACAGATGATAATGAACTAGTTCATGTTCAGTTTTTTTTTTTTTTAAAGGAACTAGAGGGCCATGTGACTTAGATCTGAGTGCAAAAATGGAGGCTCGTCTCAGACCCTTCCGGAGCTGAGATATTGAGATATTTATAATGGCATAAATGCTACGTGGGATCTCAATATCTCAGCTCTGGAAGGTACTAAAGCCTCCATTTTTGCACTCAGGTCTAAGTCCTATGGCCCTCTATTCAGAATCCAGAGTTTCAAGAAAATTGGAGAAACTTTTTTTTTTTGCACAAAAAAAAAAAAATCGACAGTGGTACCCCTTATGTTTTTTTTGTGCGAAAAAAAAAGTTTCTCAAATCTTCTTGATACTCTGGATTCTGATAGAGGGCCATGTGACTTAGATCTGAGTGCAAAAATGGAGGCTCTAGACCCTTCCAGAGCTGAGATATTGAGATATTTAAAATGGCATAAATGCTACGTGTGATCTCAATATCTCAGCTCTGGAAGGGTCTAGAGCCTCCATTTTTGCACTCAGGTCTAAGTCCTATGGCCCTCTATCAGAATCCAGAGTTTCAAGAAAAGTGGAGAAACTTTTTTTTTTTGCACAAAAAAAGACAGTGTTACCCCTTTTGTTTTTTTTGCACAAAAACAGAAGCAGACTGGAGGGCTTACATTTTTTTCCATTTTCAAGAAAAAAGAAACAAGCTTCCATGGTAAAGTGGTGTGCAGAACATGAAATCCACAGGGAGGAGTTGGATCCAGATCCCACTCCTCCCACTCCTCCACATGGGAGGAGTCGGATCCAGATCCCACTCCTCCCACTCCTCCACATGGGAGGAGTCGGATCCAGATCCAACTCCTCCCACTCCTCCACATGGCCCCCTGGGGGGACGGTAAAAAATCGAAAAGTAAATTGCGCATAACTCCTAGACCGTTTGAGCTAGAATCACGATTTTCGCATCACTGCGATCCCTGGCTCAAGCCGAACAAGATGTATATCTCCGATTTCCATTTCGGGGACCAGTGGCGCCCGCCCGAGGCCACACTGAAAGGGGAGCAAGGGCGGGCGCCATGGGGACCATGGCGCCCGCCCGAGGCCACACTGAAAGGGGAGCAAGGGCGGGCGCCATGGGACCATGGCGCCCGCCCGAGGCCACACTGAAAGGGGAGCAAGGGCGGGCGCCATGGGGACCATGGCGCCCGCCCGAGGCCACACTGAAAGGGGAGCAAGGGCGGGCGCCATGGGGACCATGGCGCCCGCCCGAGGCCACACTGAAAGGGGAGCAAGGGCGGGCGCCATGGGACCATGGCGCCCGCCCCGAGGCCACACTGAAAGGGGAGCAAGGGCGGGCGCCATGGGGAGCAGTGGCGCCCGCCCGAGGCCACACTGAAAGGGGAGCAAGGGCGGGCGCCATGGGTCCCCTGGATGGATGGATGGATGGATGGATGGATGGATGGATATTTTTATTTAATTTAAAAAATATATATTTTTTTTTTACCTCCGGCCTCCAGTCCTCCGGCCTCCAGTCCTCCGGCCTCCAGTCCTCCGGCCTCCCAGTCCTCCGGCCTCCAGTCCTCCGGCCTCCAGTCCTCCGGCCTCCAGTCCTCCGCCTCCGAAACAAAATATCTTACTTCCGTCCGTCACATTAAAAGATCATAAAAAGAAGACCTAAAAGAAGACTAAAGTCATAATGTGTTGGTTTTTAATGAATGAATCTACAGCACTGAGGCTACACAGAGATCCTGCTTGAGCAGGAACCATCAGAACATTTCCCTCCGCAGGAACAGCTGGAGAAAACTGCAGAGATACCTGGAACAAGGACCAACACGCTGTAGGACACACACACACCAACATTCCCAAATTGAAAAATAGCCACATCATACAGTACATGGTTCTGGAAACACATATCAGTGTCAAACGGCACATTAGCAGCAACTAAATTCTTACCGGGAAGAACGCTGTAGACCAGAATCTGCACTGCTGGAGCCATATCGACGCTGACAGACAACTGGAACGGACAAACTGGGAAACATCAGAAAAAGATAAAAAAACTGACCAACCACAAGACAAGAAAATAAAGCATCACTCACTTGGCACAGGACTTAACTTTCAGTCCCATAACTGCAACGCTGTAGGTCTGCTGTGTGTTTAGTCACGTCAGACTTGGGCAAAACTAAACCAGAAACAAAGCGCTTTAGGTTATGGCCTCAGATCTGTCATTGAACTGCACATACACAACAACTTACCGTATTTTTTCACCTCAAAAACTTGGGAGACTTCTCGGTCAGCAATAAAAGCCTTTAGTGTGTACATCCCCATCTGAGCCTCTGGGTTTAACTGAGAAAGCTCCAATATCAGCTCCGTTGAGGAAACATTTGTCCACTGACCAATCCGGTTATTATCTTTGTCCTATTAAAACAAATTAACAGTTCAGAGAAAATCTGCAAAGAAAGAAAAGTGCAAAAAGCTGCATTGGCAAGTACTGCAAGACAGACAGGAATAATAAACATTTAAAAGCAAGCTTCATTTAAAAGAAGTTGAAATTTCTGCATCTTAAAAGAACCTGCATTTAATTTGCTTTTCATTTATGGTCAGAACACTCAAAATGGTGAAACATCTGGTCTTACCATTTGATCAAAAGGCACACATTTGGGATCCATGGAGACAACTCTGAAATTAACTGCAAAGACACCAACAAACTCACATATATTGCATAATGCATTTGAAGATGATAGCTTCAACCAAGGGTCATTCACAGCTCACCTGTTTGTCCTGGATTGTAAATTAGTTTGTCTGTTCCCTTGAACAAAGAGGAAGATGGCCAGCAGACACTTTGGATTTCCACAGCCAACCCCTCCCGATCAGTGATCCTATAAAAAAAGAAACCACAAACTACTCACATACAAAAGATTGTACACTTGTAAAACAAAAGTACATATTCATAAACCAAAGCAACAAACACTTTTACTCAGAAACAAAATTAACTCAGTTTAGACAGAACTCAAAACAATAAAAATAAAGTTACGTCTACAAGAGCCATTAAATTGAGACCCACACAAAGTGTCAGTGCAGTCACATTAGCAGGTTTGCCCTCAAATAAATCACAGGAACCCTTGGACATTGTCACACCTGCCAAAGATTAAAACAAAACAAAAAACCGTTTACTTAGAATTAAAAACAAACTAAAATATAGCTGCGAGCAGCGATTGCGGGCCCAAGCCGGTGGCACCGCAACCCCGGTGCCTAAAGGCACCGGGATGGCGGTACCGCCGGCTTTGGCCCTCCATCGCTGCTCGCAGCTATATTATATATATATATATATATATATATATATATATATATATATATATATATATATGTATATATAAAGCCGGTGGCACCGCCACCTTGGTGCCTTTAGGGTTATTCTGCACGACGTGCAAAAACGTAACCCCTGCTTTGGAATACATACTAGTATGTATTCCACAATTGGAATACATACTAACATACTAGTCAGAACTGAATAGTTGATATCTGAATGACAGATCACCATAGAAGTCACTGGAAAAAATGTGACTAGTAACAAAAGAATAGTTACTAGTCACCATTGAAATAAGTACTAGTGTCTAATGAATAAGTACTAGTATCTATTTAATAGGTACTAGCATCTAATGAATAAGTACTAGTAACTAATTAATAAGCATTGGTATGTAATGAATAAGGACTAGCATCTAATGAATAAGTACTAGTATCTAATAAATAAGGACTAGTGTCTAATGAATAAGTACTAGTATCTTTAAAAAGGTACTAAGTACCTAAAGAATAAACACTAGTATCTAAAGAAAAGGCACTAGTATCTAAAGAATAAGCACTAGTAGCTAATGAATAAGTACTAGTACTTAATGGAATAGATACTAGTATCTAAAAAATAAGTACTAGTAGCATGAAAATAGAGACTAGTAGGTTAAAATGATTAAATGTTAAAACGGCTTGCCATACTCTATCTGTCGTTTCGACTAGTCACAATTACGTTACAGATATCTTAAATGATAATACAAACTATCCAAAATGTAATTACGACTAGAAAGACGTTGTTGATATCTACAATGTTAATTACGAATAGTCAAACTTAGCTTTTAAATGTTAAAAGGGCTTGCCATACAGAAGTGTAGGCTCAGAGAGACACTCAACATTTTCAAACCAAAATATCTGACTTTCTGTGGGTCCTAGCTCATGAGTGTAAATTAGAAAGTTGTCCGGCTTGAGGAGAATATATGAATATATGAAACGATGAGTCAACATGTGTACTGAGTTTCATATTATTACATGCAAGCGTGTTTGATTTATGGACCAAGTTTTTGGACCCCGTTCCAGGGGGCGCTGTCTAGCCCCCTTGCCACACCCGGGTACCATCTTCCCGGCTCTGATGGCTGTGGGATCTGACCTGTGTGCAAAGTTTCAAGAGTTTTCAAACCCATTAAGGGCCCCAAAAGCCGCTAAGAGACTCAAAATCATCAAAAAAAAGGAATGTTAAAGTTTGATGCGTTGCTATGGCAACATTATCTTAGATATTGAATAATGCTTTCACAGCTCTTCATCTGGCGTGTGTTTACATTATACAGATGAAGTTTGAAGCAAATCGGGTAAAAGTAAGAGTGTGATTTCAAAGCATTTTGCAAGTGAAACACTTTCTGCTGCCAGTTGGTGGCGCTATATATTTGACTCACAATAGTCACATCCATGTGATCGGCCTCTTACAACGAACACACTGCTGAAGTTTCATCAAGATCAGTTAATGTATGCAGAAGTTTTAACACACTTCCTTTTGATTTATGGACCAAGTTAATTTAATTAATACACTAATTATATAAAACTATTGTCAATGCACTACAATTAAACAGGTTATATGCCTTTACTTATAAAAAAATAAAAACAAAAACTTATTTAAAAAATACCAGGCTTAAGAAATGTATTTACTTTAGCAGGCCAGACACACAGTGAAATTATTAAGCCCCCTCCCCCTACACACACACACAGAGACTGTGTGTCAGAAAGACTCAATCACACACACACACAGACTGTGTGACAGGCCTAGGCTCAGAAAGAGCATGATCATATTCAAACTACAATATCTGACTTTCTGTGGGTTTGAGCTTATTATTGTTAATTAGAAAGTTGTTTGGCTTGAATAGAACAATATACACGGCAAGTTTTGTAACTGTCAGTAAAACTAACCAAGTTATAACACACTTTATGTGTCCTTTTTTAGTCAAAAAAATCCGCCACGGCCAAACCGTTCGAGATATCAAAAATCCGTCCGGAATATAGCATCCTCAATGTCTTGACTTCATGCACACCGAGTTTGGTGGTGATTGGTAACAGCATGGGTTGTAATTTGATGTTTTTCTAGGACAATTATTTAAAAAAAAAAAACATAATTCCCGACTTCCGTTTGAACTGTCGTAAAACTTAGAGCACGAAAGTTGTTTGGCCTGATGTGATCTATGAGTGTACCGAGTTTCATATTAATCCATGCACGTGTGTTTGATTTATGGACAAATGTTCGAATCCCTAAAAGAATGCATCCTAAAAGAATGGTAAAGTTTAATGCGTCGCCACGGCAACAGTTTCAAAGATATCAAGAATCCATTCATAGGTCTTCATCTGCCGTGTATGTACATTATACAGATGAAGTTTGAAGCAAATCGGGTAAAAATAAGAGGGTGATTTCAAAGCATTTTGAAAGTGACACACTTCCTGCTGCCAGTTGGTGGCGCTATAACTTTGACTCACAATAGTCACATCCATGTGATCGTCCTCTTACAGCGAACGCACTGCTGAAGTTTCATCCAGATCAGTTAATGTATGCTGAAGTTATGACACACTTCCTGTTTCACGTTTCTCGCCATAGTTTCGTTTCCTCGCCACGGCCAAACCGTTCGAGATATCAAAAATCCCCACACAAACTTTCATCCTCAATGTCTTGACTTCTAGCTGACCGAGTTTCGTCGAATTTGGATCAGAGCTGTAGGAGGAGTATTTAAAAGTTCATTGCGTGTGTTTTACAAAAAAACCTCAATAGCCGACTTCCTGTTGGGCTGGGGTGAAAAGCAAGAACGCGAGGTATAGATGAAATTCTGCTATCGACATGTGTACCGAGTTTCATATTATTACATGCAAGTGTGTTTGAGTTATGGACCAGGTGTTCGGACCCCATTCCAGGGGGCGCTGACGAGCCGCCCTGCCACGCCCGGGTACCAGCTTCAGCCCGGCTCTGATGGCCGCGGGTTCTGACCCGTGTGCAAAGTTTCAAGAGTTTTCGAGCATGTTAAGGGCCCCAAAAGTGCCCGAATAGTCGCTAGAAAAGAAAAAAAAAAAAAAAAAAAAAAAAAATAAATAAATAAATAATCGGAAGGAAAACAATAGGGCTCTGCGCCCTTTCAGGGCTTGGGCCCTAATTAACTTAAAATCATACTTACCACAGGTTTGCAGCTACACATCGTCACTGACTCGCCTTATGAGAATGGAGCCACTTACGAAACACACTGACAACATAAAACAATTCAGTCTCCCGTTAACCAGAAAACTCTTTAAAATACCGAAACTTACCTGGCAGCTATCGCAAGGGCCAGTGCACACCAGAGAGAAAACCAGAGGCTGTATCAGACTCTCCTGCTAGCAACAAATATGCTAACGTAAACATCTTCAAGTGCCGCGATTCAAACCCACACTTCTACACTTACCACCATACCTGGCGAACAAACCACTCACATTTGTATACGCCCCAAACAGGCCTCTGATAGGCTCACAGATGTAGGTGGGGGCAGAGCCATATATTGACAGAGTTCTGACACTGCCGTAGACCGCCATTGTAACTCAGGAATGCGGAAGTAACGCGTGTCGTGGAGCCGCCCATTAGATATGTATTTTTTATGATTATGATATGTAGCCAGGTCTAGTAAATGTTTTTTGGAAGATAATAGGTTAATTGCAGCGATAGCTTACGTGACCAACACTTCACTAACGTTGTTAGCTAACTTATGGTAAAATATTATATTATTAAAAATGGTTTAGGGTTATGCATATGTGTTTGTTTAATGCATATAGGCATACATAAATTCACATGCATATATATATATATATATATATATATATATATATATATATATATATATATATATATATATATATATATATATATATATATATATATATATATATATATATATATATATATACCCAACAGTTATGGATCGTATTTAGGAAGTTAATTCACTCATTAACTCATCATCATCATTCATCTTTTATTTTATTTAATTTTTTATTGAATTTCAAGAATTACAGTTACAGTCAGGGGTACATTGAATATGCAAAAAAACGATGTGATCATCGCAACTGGCCCACCTTTACAGGTACTCTGCCCTGCCCCATCTGTGAGCCAGTGGCATCGCTCTCTCCTCTCCTTCCAAGCACCAACCTTCTCCCAGGGCCAGCTCACTGCAAGAGTTAGGTGGCTACAGCTGGTCATCAGATGGGCACCCCCCTTCCTTGGTGTTTCGTCGATTTAAGCCCATAACACCTCGGGAGGGCTCGACAGCAGATCCAGCGTCCTGGATCTACCCCTGCTGACCACCACCCAACTCTATGCCGTTTTTGGTCCTTCAACAGGTTTGCTCTGCCACCGCACCTCCCGCTGTATCCAGATCCAATTTGATGCTGTTTCCGCCTGTTCAGTGACACTGCCTATTAGCCGTTTCCTGGCCATCCCTTCAATCCCCAGCAATCCCAGTGTTCTCCAGAGTGACTGTCCCGCAAAACCTCTGCAGCCGACCTCTACTGGTAGATTCCAGGCCTTCCATCCTTTTTGCTGGCTCTCGAGGATAAGGCCTTGATATTTTTGAGCTTGCGCTCATGTGCCTCCTCCATCCTATCTTCCCAGGGTACAGTTAACTCTATGAGTACCACCTGCTTGGTACCTCTAGACCAGAGTACAATATCTGGTCTGAGGCTAGTGAGTGCTATCTCCTCCGGGAATTTGAGCTGCTTTTTCAGGTCTGCCCGCATCTCCCAGTCATTTGCTGAGGCCAGGACCCCTCTACTCCTCCGTACTGCTGCAGTGCTCTCTCCTGTCCTGACGAAATGGATAAAGTGGTGCCCATCAGGAAGCGGTTTACGATTCTTCCTTGCCTGTTCCACACCATCTGCCAACCGAGACAGGATCTTATCATGACGCCACCGGAACTTCCCGTCCGCCAAACTTGACCGGCATGCTGAAAGGACGTGCTCAAGATTGGCTGTCTTTCCACACAGTGTGCAGCTGGGGTTCTCTGCTATCCCCCAAATATGGAGGTTTGATGGAGTAGGCAGAACATCGTAGACAGAACACATCAAGAACTTTATCCGACGTCCTTCCATATTCCAGATATCCTGCCACGTCAGGGCCCTTTCTCGCACGCCCTCCCACCTTGTCCAGCTGCCCTGTTTCTTCATGGCAACGGCCTTGACATGCCGGGTTTCCTCCTCTACTTTACGGACCTCCCTCTGCACCATGCCACGACGTTCTTTTGGGTCAGCTTTTTTCCAGCTTATTCTGGTGGAGCAACCCAGTCCAAGCCTGCCCAGAGCTACTGTCCCAACGATGTCAGCATGATGCAGTCGATCCTCAGCCTCCGTCAATGCTCTGCTGGCTGACCATTTACGACCTGTCCTGACAACAATGTCTGCTTGGCGTACTCTTTCGTCTTTGCTGTCTCGCAGCATCATGGCCTGGCGTGTCTTTGTCGCCTTATACTCCTCGACCAACGATGTCACTGGCAGCTGCAGCTTGCTGCCTGTGCTATACAAGCCAATGGAGCAGAAGCTTCTTGGGACGCCCAGCCACCTCCTCAAATAGGTGTTAATCCTCCTCTCCAATCCCTCGACGGTAGAGACAGGTACCTCATAAACAAGCAATGGCCAGAGCAGCCTAGGAAGTACCCCGTGTTGGTAACCCCAGGCCTTATACTTGCCAGGTAGGCCGCTCTTCTCTAAGGATGTCATCCAGGAATCTACTTGGATAATCATCTCCCTCACACTCTGCTTATCATTGAGGTCTGCCCTATACCATTTCCCCAAGCTCTTCACCGGTCTCTCTTGGACCGTTGGGATGATGGTATCTTTGATCTTGAAGCGGAACCGATCCTGGATGCGCCCCTTCCTCAATACCAGGCTTCTGGACTTTTCTGGTTTGAAATCCATCCTTGCCCAATCGGTGAGTTCAACCAGATCCTCCAAGATCCATCTCGCTTCTGGTACTGATTTTGCCGTGATGGTGAGGTCGTCCATAAATGCTCTTATAGGTATCTGCTGGATGCCGCTTGCCAACACTGCGCCTCGACGCAACTTTTCTGCTGATTTAACGAGAAGGTTCATCGCTGCTGAAAACAAAATCACTGAGATTGTGCATCCAGTGACAATGCCCACCTCCAGCCTCTGCCATTCTGTGGTAAAGTCTCCACAGGAGAAGCGCATGTTGAAGTTGTCATAGTAACGCTGCAAGAGCTTCTGGAATCGCTCTGGGACATGGTAGGTCTTCAACGTCAGATGCACCAGCTTGTGGGGTATCGTTCCAAATGCATTGGTTAAGTCCAGCCACAGAACTGCGAGGTCACCATGGTTTTTCTTTGCATCTTCGATAATCTTAGTGATCATACTGGTGTGCTCAAGACAGCCTGCAACCCCTGGAACTCCCCCTTTTTGGACAGACGTGTCCATGTACCCGTTGTCCATCATAAAGGTGGTCAGTCTCTTTGCCAAAATCCCAAGAAAAATCTTGCCTTCGACGTTAAGGAGTGAGATGGTACGGAACTGCTTAATCCCTATAGAGTTTCCTTCCTTAGGGATGAAGCATCCCTCAGCGACCAGCCAACTATCAGCAAGGAAGTCCTTCTTCCATGCAACTCTTAGTAGCTTCCAAAGTCGTCTCTTGAGTCTTTCACAATACTTGTACACCTTATATGGAATGCCATTCGGCCCTGGGGCTGATTTTGCTCTGGCCTTCCTTAGAAAGGTGTTCACCTCCTGCCAGCTCGGTTCCTCAGCTCTAAAGGGGGTAGCTGGTTCTGCTGGTTGTATGAGTTTCTCCATCTCCTCCAGGCTGTCCTCCCTTCTGGGGTCACTGTGGACCTGACGAAGGTGCTCCTCCACCTCCTCCTTTGTTGCTTTCAACTCCCCTGATCTTACGTCGCCCAGAAGTTTTGACAGATACTTGAAAGGGTTCTTGGTGAAATCTGTCCTCTCCTTCATTCGTCGCTTCCTGTCCCTACGGTGACATTCAGCTCTTCGCAAGATCTTAATGCGCTCCCTCAAGTTATCACGGATTTCCTTGAGTGCTGGTCTCTCATCCCCTGCTGCTTCACGAAATGCCTTCCTCAGCCTCCGGAGATCCCCTCTAAGGATGGCTATTTCCTTCAAGCGTCTGCTGTCCTTTGGCTGGGTGTTTGTTTTAGGCTTCAGCTCTTTCTTTCCGAAGCGATCAGCGCCTATGCTCCAAATAATGGAAGCCATAGCCTTCAGCTTCTTGCCCACATCTCCTGCCAAGGCTGTTTCCAGCACCTCATCCACATCTTGATCAAACCTCTCCCACTCCTTCCTCGCCACTGCAGCGGGCCAGTTCACTAATTCCTTTCGGGCCACTCCTACCCATATGTCCTGTCCAGGTCGTCTAATGTCCTGTGAACCCTCCATCTCTGTCTGGTGCTTTGTGTCCTCCGACACATCAGTGATGCCGTTCCTACTCCCATCTTCATCATGTGCTTGGAGATTCGGGGGACTGTGGTTTGCCTCCTGCCCCGGCCTCTCCTCCGTCTCACCAGGTTTCCCTGTGCGTTGCACATTATGTTCCGGTTGCAAGCACTTCATCTTTGACTGATGTATCTTCAGACCCCTCCCGTTTTTACATATCTTGCCACATCTGCAGACCTGGGATACATCGTTTACCTGTTCCATAGTCGAAAGTCCATCATGAGTAGTCATAACAAAGGTCTGTCCTGTGGGCCGATCATCCTCCCCCGCTCTCGCTCGACCCTGGGGGTATCTTATAATGTACCTTTCCATAGCGATTAGCAATGGGTCCCTCCTCGCGAAGGTTGTGCTTCGGCCTGCCAAACCTCCACACCCCAGCTTTGGTCTTTCCCAAATGTCAGCAGTCTCTCCTAGCAGTCACCGTTCTTCCTCGGTCGCCAACTTGTCTTTCCAAGTAGTCACCGGGTCAACCAGAAAAAGATATGCAAAAAAACGATAAACTAAATAAAAAGAAAAAAAACATGAAAAGACAAACAAAGCAGTGACAAACTTAAGTTAAACAAAAATGTGAAAATGTTTACATATAGATACACATTTTGCAGCTTTCTTATTTTTCAAACCCAGTATTGTTTTTAGGTATTGTTGAATTTCTGCTTTTAAAATTAAAAACAAAGGCTTGTTTCCTCCAAATTTACATTTATGAATACTAAATTTAGCTAACAGAAGAAGAAGATTAATTAAGTAGTATTCCTTACGATAATATTGGTCATAAAGGAAAAATCCAAATAACACATTTTTGAAGCAGAGATTTGAAAGCTGGGCATGATATGAGTCTTAATAAAGGAGCAGAAATCAGACCAAAAACAAACTGAATGAGGACAACTCCAAAATAAATGATAAAATGTTTCATCATGTAGACCACAAAATGTACAAAATGTATCAATATCACAATTAAATCTGGTCACAATATAATGATTGCTTGGGTAATATTTATAAATTAGTTTAAGGGAAATTTCTTTGATTTTATTTGTGACTAAATATTTATGAGGAAGTTTCCAGATTTTATTCCATATCAGATTATCAGCATTACCATTCCAAAATGATAAAACAGCAGGTCTGGAGACAACATCCCTTTGAAACAAAGCCCGTACACAACGATTATTGTTTTTAACATAGGAAAGAGAAAAACAGATACGGCCAACTTCAGTATCAGCAGGATCCAATGAGAGAGGAGAAAGCAAAGGGCAGGTATTTTTAAGAAGCATTTTTAGACCAGAGGGAACAGCATCCATAACCACAGCGAAATCTTTAGGAGTAACTGGAATATTATATTTAGAAAGAAATTCAGAATAGGTCAACATAAGACCTTCATGATTAAACAGTTGGCTAACAAAAACGATATCATTACAAAACCAATTCATAAGAAATAAAGATTTAGATTTATACAAAATGTACTTATTATTCCAAATAAAACACCTGTTTGGGGAGAAATTGTGTTTATAGATTAAATTCCAGGAAAGAAGCATCTGTTTGTGAAAATTAGAGAGTTTTAAAGGAAGTTTGGTAATTTTGTAGTCACAAAGCAAAAGGAATGGAAGGCCACCAACTTGTGAAAAGATAAAGTGAGGTATAATATTCCAGATAGATGTTGTTTTTTTAAGGAATTGCTTAATCCAGTTAACTTTGAAGGTGTGATTAAGGGTGGTAAAATCTAAAAAGTTCAGGCCTCCATTCTCAACAGATTTCTTTATATAATGGCTTTTATTTTTCCATAAGAAGTTAAACAATATTTTATCAATTATTTTACAAGTATTATCATTAACTGCTAAGGAGAGCGCTGCATATGTAAGCCTCGAGATGCCCTCTGCCTTTGTGATCAGTACTCTCCCCCTCAAGGAGAGGTCTCTCAGTAACCAATTAGGCCATAAAGTATTTCATAATTGGCTTAAATTTAAAAGAATGTGTAAATAAATTAGTAACACAGTTAGTGGCTACTTAATAATTTTAAATGTTTTAATGGTATGATTAGACAAACCTCAGCCTTCAAAAGTGTGTCACACATCATTGTTCATTGTTTTAGTGTTGTTATTTTATAATCAATTAGATATTTTCTAATTCTATACAAAACAGAACCTCCCTTAATGTCCAACTGCTTAAAACATGAAAATTATATTTATTCAATATATATATATATATATATATATATATATATATATATATATATATATATATATATATATATATATATATATATATATATATATATATATATATATATATATATTTATTTATATATATATATATATATATATATATATATATATATATATATATATATTTATTTATTTATATATATATACACACACACACACACATATATTATATATATTACAAACTTGCATTATTTGTAAACTTAATTGAGCCAGTGATTTTTCGCTTGTTTTTCTGTTAAGAAAGAAAAAAAGTCATGCGTTCATGACATCATTTTATAAGACAGTCCATAAATTGCATTCAGAAGCGGGCGAACATTTGATTGACGTTTTTAGCGTGCAATCAGCGCCTGCATTTAACAATGTTAAACACTTTTGGCCAATGAAAAACCCTCAACCTCTGCGTCTGACCAATGAGAGCGCAGAGGAGGCGTGTCCTCGCGAAAGCGGTAGTAGCGCTACACCCGTCGGTGTGTCAGACGCGGATCCACCAGAAGTTTTGCGCCTGACCCCGATCATCTCGCCCAGAGTATCAAATCTGCGCCAAAACTCCATCAGTTAACGGTTCTTCTGGGTAATGGAACTGGATAAAATGGACGAAAACGACTGGAAATATCACGGGGAGGGGAACAAAAGCCTGGTCGTGTCTCACTTGCAGGTTGGTGTTCAATAGTTACTAGCTTTTAGCTTAGCCAAGATTCATATAAACTCGATCAAATCTGATTCAGTCTATGGAAAATCAATCCAAACTGTTTGGAAAGGACATAGACTTTACGTTTGACACTTTTACACCACCATTAGACGGGAATTAACTATTTCTTTATCTTAAAGGGGTCTTGAGGGGGGTTTAAAGCTAAAGCCACCTAGCAGGCTAAATCAGGATTCATTGATAAAGTGAATGTACAACATGTGACACGTGTGTTATCCATGCCACACCCACTTTATGGGATATAAAGTTTATTAAACCCATTTCAGTGGCACATTTAATGTAGGACACATAATGCAGTGGCCGGTTGAAGGAATGGTCAGTGTGAGGTTGCTTTTGTGCATCACACATGGCTCTTAAATAGGAAGTATTAGAGGTAATATAATATAAAATTCATATTTTTTCCATACAGGATTCAAAGTTCTTTCACTAACAGTTTAAAGTGAAAGATAATGAGGGTCTATACCAATTTTAAACCAGGATGAAGGGGATGAATATTGATTAGGATGGGTGGGAATGTTGATGTTGATCACTTTTAGCCATTGGCCAAAGTACATTTAAAGATTGAAAAGATCTCTATAACAATTTTAAGCTATGTTATATTGTTTTAAGATAGTACTTGGGGTATTGCATGCAACAACCAGAACCCTCTTTATTTGGATTGAAATGAATCAAAAAAGCTGCATTTGAGATTTGTCTTAATATGACTAATGAAAAAGTTATGGAAACTTTATGTAAATGATTCATTTATCAGTTCCCTTTAGCATGTAGTTGACTCCTTTTTTCACAAGGATTGCAATATCAAGGCCCTGTTTTGTTAAGATCAAGGATATGTTCCTGTAAAACGGGAACAGCTTAACCTTTGCCTGATTTTCCAGCTCATTAGTGCGTCTGTACCCTCATACGACAAATAAACTAAAAAAAAAAACACTGGCTCAAATAGTCATAAACTGGTTGGATTTGTGTTACAGATTACAACACAAGAGTGTGTATACAATCACAGGCAGCAGCCCGAGACAACATTGGCCAATATGTTAATGCAATCATGTCAAACTGGGTGTGGAGAAAACGGGTGACGCTTTGATGCCGATTTGCAAGCGCTCCTGTAGTCCTGCAAGGGCTTGTCCACATCTATTTGCTGTTTACAGACATTCTTTCATGCTCCCACACTGTTGTGTGGTTTTTTTGTCACGTTGGCTGGCCTGTTTTAAATTCTTGGAATAGAAGCTGAACCGCCTCATCTTGTTGGAAAGGTTTCATAAGGTTATTATGATTTTTAAAAGCATCTCAGTTTCACATGTGTGGTTTAAACAACATTTTTGGGTATATTTCAGAAGAAAAAAAAACAATAGCTTGATTTTTTCCCCAAATTCCATTTTATTTTTTCCCAAATTCCGTTTTAATTTTTGCAAATTCCGTTTTAATTTTTAGGAATTAATTTTTTTTACCCTTTACTGTTATTTTAGTTGTAAAAAGATTGTGCATTTTATTCCGTGATCGCAGAAATTATAGGGCCCTATATATGACACTCATTTCATGACAATTAAATACCTTTCTCCTCAAAAATTCTCATTGCTGTAATGAGATTTTAATAATACTCATTATTACAAAAAGAATTGTGTCTGTATAGGATTGTTTTCATTGTATTATAGTAATGAGACTACTTTTTTTATTATGTTGATGACAATTTAAAAAATTGTACTCTACTGTTATGAAAATTTGACTAATTTTATTTTCTTCATGAACATTATCTTTTTAAGTCTTACAGCAGAAGTCGGTTTTGTAACGTCGTTGAGCAAGTGTGTTTAGAAACTGCAAGTGCCCATCGGTTACATCAGTCCATAAAACAAACCGCCAGCCAGTGAGTTTATCGTCAGTGCGATGATGTCACCTTTACTTTTGTGGACCTTTTTTATGTAGCTATAAGTGCATTCTGGGTCAAACGTAATCAGTGGATGGAGTATTTGTTGTTTACACAAGTCCAGTCACAGGCAAACCTTTTTCATATGATTCCCTTCTGTTTTTCCCACCTAAAATAAGAGAGTTTGTTCACTAGGATTACTTACAGTGGTCAAAGTCTGTGTGAAATGAGTTAATGCAAAATTTGTTCTCAAACACGTCACTTCTCTTACAGCACTGTCGAGTTCTCCGTCTGTTAAAGTTTCCCTCGGAAGACTCCGCACACACACGACAGGTAAAATTCCCCAAAGGGATATTACTAAACAGTTGAACTTCCCAAATATGCACCATAAAGCAGAATTGTATGGTGGCTGAGAGAGCTCAATGCACTGAAACTGAAGAAAATGCATGCAAATAGAAAAAAACACCAACAAATTAAGAAAAAATTTGTCATCAGTTTCGACAACACGTGCTACAAAGCAACCAAATACAGAAACGCCAATGACACTGCGAATACTCATTCAGTTGCAGTGTGTTGAGCTCTTTCAGCCACTGTAGTATTGCCTTTTCATACAATATTAATATGTAATATTTTCATAAAACTTGTAAATAGTCACATTTGCGTTTACAATAGTTGTGTGTTGCACTGTATTGTTAGTAAAGTGTCTCTTTTGGTACAAAGGGTATCTGCAACAATGTAAATACTCAATAAGTGTTCGGTGTTGTCTGTTTGCATTGTTATAGTGTAGTATCAGCTCATTTGTCCAACTTCTTCCCTAACAGACCGCAGAACAGGCTTTTCGACACATCCTCAACATTGTGGATTATAGTAAATATGTCATGAAGCCTTTGTTGGGGGAAATACGTTCACAGCGGAGTAAGTTACAGTTCAAGAAGTTTGTGTACATTAATACATCATGTTGCTTTGCAACACAAGCCGTCACTTAGCGAATAAGATGAAGATAATGGTTTGATTGTTTACAGGAGGTTGTCAAACTACCGCTGGACTTTGTGAGACAGCTGTCCCTGAAGGTCCAACAAGAACGACCTGGTACGAATGACCAAACCTTTTTCCTTTTAAACATTTGGTGAATGTTATGAAATCAATACAGAACAGAATAAATAATAAAATGTTTAGCTAAAAAATGCGACAATCTTATAAAAATGACACTCATTTCCTCCATTTCACATTCCCGTAATGCAAAAAACACCCCAAAACAGTGTCATTGCGGTAATGCCCCCTAAAACCAACAGTGTAGTGCTTATACTTTATGTTAGTATTTGTTGTATTTTAATTGCAAAATCCTTGAGATTAATGGGCATGACTGTATATTTCAAAGTAAAACATTTTGGCCCATTACGGTAATGACAATTCAGAGGAAAATATGCTAAATTGCCGTGCAGATAACAAGTCCTAAAACAAGCATATTTTCGAACTTTTGGTGTAAAATCCGGCTTGAATGCTTTCTGGAGTTTCACCCTCTAAAAAATTGAGTTTGTTCTTCATTGCAAACACATTCATGTGAGATGCAGTCACTTTTGTGGACTGGATTTGATGTTGCGTAACGGTGTTGTGATCTTTCCTTCATGCAGAACTGCGCTGTGACAAGGTCATGGACACATTCAGTGGGTGTGGTTTATGCCTCCCTAACCTGACCCAGCTTCCCCTCCACCACCTCAGAGACCACAGACCTCCAATATGCGTGGAAATCAAGGTGAACTCCACTTTCAGCTTGGCATAGCCACAACACGTCACTACCGTTATTTTTGTGTGTATTTCAAGGGGAAATGACACTGATATAATTTTTATACCCACATTTTGAAAATATTGACATTTTGAGACTATGCAAAAGTGTGCCAAAAACCGCACCTTTAATGTGTTGATTTAGTAACGCATGTCTTATCCCGTCCGCTCATTGAACTTGCTGACAGTTGTTGATGGGGTATTTATATATCTTCATGCCATTAGGGTGGAGACACTGTTTTTAAAATAAACGCTTTGAATCTCATTTAAAACAAGAACTAGTTTTTTTAGATCAGTTTATTATAGACGCCCGTTCCTGGGGAAGTAAACCACAGTAGCTGAATGACTCATTGAATCTATTTGTGTGGAATTTAATCACATGTTCAGTCAAACAAACAGGGGAAGGTGGCGTGAATTCTGATCTGAAAGGCTTGTTTATGTGTTCATAAAAACAAGAAAACCTTCTTCGCATTAAGCTTAGGGGTGTAACAATACACGTATTTGTATCAAACTGTTCGGTTCGGTTTTCTGTACGCATCTTCAAACTCGAACGGTTCGTTGGACCATTTTTCCTGCCGAACCAAAATTTAGTTATTTCAAATGTAGGTGCGTTGGGTGTGGCAAGCGCACTTAAAATGCTGGCGTTACCACAACATTGCCCAACATCAAATTGCAAATGTAATGTTAGCAGAATGAAGCTGAGCTACTCGTTATTATGTGGTTGACGGACCGTTTATCAGTTTAGACCAATGCAGCGCGAGCCGATCTTAATCAAGCAGCACTGTTACTACACGGTGATATCCAGTAAAGAAAACATTTGAATTCGCCACTAAAGTAATAAAATTACTGCAAGATCTAGTGAGAAACATTCACATTTCTCCATTATGAACGTATCAAACCGCACTGACGTGGAAACCAGGAGAAACATTGTGCCATGAATGAACTATGCAGTCTCCTAACTGTAACCATGGAAGTTTGGCAGGTAGGCTATAATGAACTATATTAGATGGCTATAAAGTAACGTCACGTCGGTTTTAATTTGACATTATGAATACAATTGCTGCCCTCAAATGTTAATCTGAACTAAAATAAATGTATGTTTATAACTACTACAATCTTACATTTCATTTTGTCCAAGGAGTTGTTTTGTTTTATAAGCTCCTTCTTTTGCATTCTTATAAAAATGACATACATTCCCTCCATTTCTCATTCCCGTAATGCAAAAAAAGTGTAATTGCGGTAATGCCCCCTAAAACCAATAGTGTAGTATTTATATGTTAGTATGCAAAATCCTTGAGATTAATGGGCATTACTGTATACTTCAAAGTAAAACATTTTGGCCCATTACGGTAATGATAATTTAGAGGAAAATATTCACATTTCTCCATTATTAACATATCAAACCGCACTGACGTGGAAACCAGGAGAAACATTGTGCCATGAATGAACTATCCAGTGTCCACAGATCAGCAACATTCACCATGGATTTACTGTAGTAACACTACTAACTGTAACTATGGAAGTTTGGCAGGTAGGCTATAATGAACTATATTAGATGGCTATAAAGTAACTATATAATGGCTATAAAGTAACATCACGTCGGTTTTAATTTGACATTATGAATTCAATTGCTGCCCTCAAATGTTAATCTGAACTAAAATAAATGTATGTTTATAACTACTACAATGATGCATTTCATTTTGTCCAAGGAGTTGTTTTGTTTTATAAGCTCCTAAGAAAATTATAGCTCCATCATTGCTCAAAGTAAATAAAAATATCATACTTTATGATGTAAGTTTTATTAAAAATATAATTAAAAAATTAAATAAAGGACATTTCTCTGGCATTTCCTTCTTTTTGCTGTATTGAAAAAGTACCGTATTGAACCGTGAATATTGTGAACTGTTACACCCCTATTGTTCACAACTCGATGCAGAGATATAACTACATATGTACTTTTTCCCCTCCAGCCAAAATGTGGATTTCTACCCTTTTCAAGACACGTAACTAAGGAATGCAAACGCAAAGTTTGCAGATTCTGCATGCATCAGCATTACAAGGTAAGGACCAGTTAAGAATCTTACAAAGGCCTCATAGTTAGGCAAAGTAACTCATGCTTCATTGAAGTAAAGCCAAAGTTTTAAACATAAACGTCTGATTTAAAAAAAAGGGAAAAAAGAGGATGGTTCAGCGTAGTGTCAACATCCTGCTGTCTGTTTGTACTGTGCGCAATCATACAATCAGTCCTTTGATGGTTTGGCTGCAGAGGATGCACGAAAATCAGTTTCAGTCCCAAAGTAGAGGTGAAACGGAAACTGGAGAGTGCATCAAGTGACTGTCACTGAAGTTGGTGTACTTGACCGAAACGCTATTAGCAAAGTTTACAGTAAAATTCCTAACATTATTCTCTTGCAGTTAGCCAATGGGAAGTGGAAGCGATTGAGCAGATATTGCCCCCTGGATCTCTTTTCAGGGTGAGTCACCGCTTCAGTCACTCAGTGCAGGAAATCAGAGCTGGATTTATATCTGATGGTACGACCTTTAGCCAGCATTGTTAACAAATCTAACTGACTGCAGCAAAGAGATTCACTAAAGCCAACTGACCTTTGTTAAAAAAGAATTTTCCACTAAGACCACATTCACCTTTCTTTTTTTTTCTTTTTTTGTGACTCACCTTTCCACTGTGAAACCAGCCCCATAACCTATCATGCATGAAGCTTTTATAACGCTACTTGACGCTAAAGAAAACAGAAGGTTTAGAATCAGATGTGGCAATCCATATAATCCCTTAACATGTTAATTCTTGTCATGGCATATCATTTTTTTCTCTCCCTTTGTTTGCAAAAATGTATCTTATTTTACTAACCTGAATGTTATTGAATAACTTGTATTCCAGGAGCAAACAGCGAATGTATGTTGCATTGAAGAATCTGTTAGAGGAACCACAAAACAACTTGAAAATCTTTAAGGTAAATATAAACTTCTGTAATTGATTCTGTCCCGGACCGCTTAACTTTTTTTTTCAGTTTGCTGTCTATAGACCCTATTCAACGTAATCGGTGCCATCTTTTGATTTTTAAAGGGAATCTCTTCAGTTTTGGTTGAACTGTTATTTAATGTGTTTTTGGATTGTTCTGCTGAAGAAATTTGAATAAGGTATATTTTCAGAGTTTTTAAACTTTCCTTCAGAACTTCCATTCATAGAATGTTCAGCATTCGAAAAGTAACAGCCAGCGATGATGATGTCATGCATACTGATTTGCAGTAGGTCTCAGTTTTATTACTGAGTAAGTCTTAAAGGAGCCGTTCACTTAAAAAAAAACTTGTGCTGATAATTTACTCACCCCCATGTTATCCAAGATGTCCATTTCTTTCATTCTTCAGTTGAAAAGAAATTAAGGTTTTTGATGAAAACATTACAGGATTTTCTTCATTGGGAACCAAACGGTTCAAGGTCCAAATGAGAGTTTCAGTGCAGCTTTAAACGACACCAGACGATGAATAAGGGTCTTATTTAGGGAAATGATTGGTAATTTCAAAAATAAATACAAAATTTTAAGTTTTATAAGCTTAAATGCTCGCCTTGCTCTGTTCTGTGATGAGCGTTCGTGACTCTCCTGTTCAAACTCGCTCATCAAAATGAATAAATCTTTTTCGAGTCATGACTCGAAGGGTACTTGATAAGACCCTTATTCATCGTTTGGTTTCGTTTAAAGCCCTTTGAAGCTGCATTGAAACTCTCATTTGGACCTTGAACTGTTTGGTTCCCATTAAAGTCCATTACATGGAGAAAATACTGTAAAGTTTTCATCAAAAACCTTAATTTCTTTTCGACTGAAGAAAGAAAGACGTGGACATCTTCGAATGACATGGGGTGAGTAAATTATCAGCAAAAGTTTTTTTAAAAGTGAACTTCTCCTTTACTTCATCCTGGAACGTGTAAGTAGTGCTACTAAAACAACTTAGACAGCAGTTTACTGGTCTTAGTCAGATTTAGCTGGGAGTGAAAGACGAGTTGTTTTAGATGAAATTTCGCCACTTTTTAACTGGAAAACGATGTTTTATATGTGTGTGATCATCATATAGGTCCAGATGTGTGACTAGCTTAAACTAGCAAACCAGCTTAAGTGAGGGTTTAAAAAAAAAATAGCTACTGTTTGTATATTGGTTTGATTCATTAGAAAAGGGTTATAAAAGAAAAGTTGCATTAATTTATTGTTTCTCCCATCTTTTTTTCAGGGCGGAGAGTTGATATTTAGCTGTAAAGACGACGCCAAGCAGCAACCCGACTTGAATGATCTCATTCAGCACCTTTGGCCTTATTTCCCCCATAGTAACAGCCTTTATAACGGTCACCAGCCTGGCAAAGCCGTCCTCAACGAGTTCATTCGGGTGATCTGCTCCTCCCTGCTCAGCGGCGGGGACTCCGAATCGCTCGGGGGAGCCCAGGAAGATACACCTGTCCGAAAGCAGGCCGCACTGTGAAGCCAGTCCCTTCCCAAGAGACCTGCTCCGCAACGGTGAGGCCTTCACTAACTAACTAATGAATATTTGGATGGGCAAATGATGGTTTGTTTGGCCAAAATATTGTATTAGTTCCAATTGAAATCACTTGACTGTTGAGTCACAATATAACTAGAACGAAACGTGTTGTGCATTTTAAAAGACACATAAGGGGCGATTATTGCTGCATATATATGGCGCTTATCGTATCTGTTATGCAAGTCCAGGAGTACATGTTGAGCTCATTTTCATATCTACACAGGTAACCATGGCCTCCCTAAAGACAGCGTCCTTTCAAAAATCCTCCAAGTACAGATGCTGGATAACCTGGATATTGAAGGAATCTACCCTCTGTACAAACGTGTCGAGCAGTATCTAGAGGAGTTCCCGAAAGAAAGGTGAATGTTTAAGCTGGGATATTGAGTGCTTCGTTACTGATCTATCAGATCAATATTCCAGTGAAAGAAGCGTTTGTTCTTGCTAAGCAAAGTTTCAGCTGGGCGGATATTTCTGTGCAGTGTTTACCGGTACTGGCATAATATGTAAAAATGCAGTACAGTTGCTTTAGTTTTACTATTATTAGTATTAATATACTTTATTTTCAAACAATTTTAAGTCTTATTGTGGGTCTCCTGGAAGACATTACGATGAAAACACTAGGTGGTGCAAAAGACTGTGTGGATGTGGTACTTTATCTAGCAATGAGGCTCTGTGGCCACTTGGTGGTGTGCAGTGTGGTCATTGGTGATTTACATGCAAAGCCACATCATCTTTATGAATAAACATGCTTAAAAGCACATCTAATCAACACTTGTTTGTATCCCAGAAACCGACTGCAGATAGATGGGCCTTATAATGAGAGTTTCATGGATACAGTTAAAAACTGTCCCACTGAGGATGATGGGTCTGTGGAGTATGCTGTTGGGAAGGTGAGACTGAGCATGTGATGCCTTCAAGTTTAGGTGTGAATTTCATAATAAGAAATTCACAGGTTGTATTTCACCCTAAAATTGTGCATTTAACCCTAAAACCGTATTCTGGACAAATGTGGGCAAAATAGTTCGGATTTATTTTTAAAAAATACTTCCCTTGATCTGAGCAGTACAAGACTTGGCTACGTTTCCTAAGTTTGCCTCTTGAACACACATTTTTTTTACTCAATTCTACAATGTTAAGTGGGTGAAAAAAACCCTCCTTAATATTGTATTTGGGTCAAAAATGGGCACCCATAGAAATGAATGGGAAAAACTGTAATTTAGAGCATTCAAAAATAAGACACCAGGTGACAGCAAAGTCACTTCATCTTTAGGTTTTGGCTCTAAGAACTTATTGAAATAATATTTTAATGTAGTTAAAAAAATAAAACATAAAAATAAGTAATAATTTACATAGAAAATATGGTACATTTGAAGTAAATAAATTAAAAAATACCCCAAAATAAAAAAACACCATAAATGGATAGACAAAACTTAATTGAAGACAGTGATATAACATTTATAATAAATAAAAATTAGGATCACACCTGAGTCCTCTGTGCCCACATTTGTCCACAATTACAGGGTTAGGGCTATAAAGTGAATACAGTTTAAGGGCTACAAAAAATGTTTTTGGTATCGAGTAAAATACAGGTTTATTTGTTTATAAAACTAATATTAATATTTTGGGACAAATTTCTAAGTGAGATACATTTTCAGATTTTAATTTCTCCTTGCATCTCATCATTTTCCAGGTTCATCAGTATAGAGTTGCAATGACCGCCAAAGACTGCTCGATCATGATCACGTTTGCACCTTGCGAAGAAGACGAGGAGTAAGTTTGTTTTCACTTTTTAATTAAAGATTCCCTTCGTTCGCGGTAGTTTTACCTTCTTGTGCTTTGCGTTTACAGACACCAGTTGACATTAGAGAAACCTCGTTTTACGTATTCCGTTTCCATCCTGGATCTGGACCCCAAACCGTACGAAGGCATCCCTCACCAGTACAAGCTGGACACCAAAATCGTCAACTACTACCTGCGGAGCACGCAACTCCGCCCCCTCCAGCCTATATAAGGAAAGGCAGGAGTGCACGCTGCTCTTCCATGCTGTATGAGACACCTCAACAAGTGCTGCTTGGGAAATGTGTAGAAGTGAAATAGTGATATAGTTTTGTTATTTTTGTTTGCTAGTCTGTCTAGCCGTTTGCCCTCCCAGCATGTTCTGTGACGTGAAGTTGGCAGCGGCGGTGGCATTTCTGGCTGTTGCTGGGACGACCTTTTGTTTTTCTTTTTAGAGGGTGATGTTCTCACTTGGGGCTGGTCTCCTAAAGCACAGAATACCTGAACGAGTCAGTCATTGGCTATAAAAAGGGAGGACAAGGAGGTTGTGTGTGTGTTTTTGGGTGTTTCTCTAACACGGCAGCGCTACTGTGGTTTCCAAGTGCCAAAAAGTGGCTTACAGCGATTTTCCCTAATGAACGTTTTACCATGCATCAACTTGGCCGTGTCAGCAGTCTCCGTACCGGCAGTTTGAAGTTCAAAGGCAGACAAGTACTTGAGTTTTTAGTAAGACTACATCCGTAGAGCGGCGAGCTACAGTAGCAGTTATACTGACAAGCACAGACCTGTTGCATGCTAGCGAATGAGGTTGCGCTAACACTGTCAATATCCATAATTAGATTTTATGAATTTGAATATAAGTCTAATGATATTACTCTGTAATGAAAGTGTATTTTTATAACGCGCACGCTTGCCTGGCGTAACCGTCGGTCTACCGCCATATACAAATCGAAGTGTCTTATTAAAGATTAGTTTGCACTACATAAACATTTAGCCATTGTTTACTCATCACCCTCATGTAATTGCAAATCTAATCAAAATGGCTGAATATTTTTTATGTAGCTCGGCAGTTCATTCTAACCGGGCATTTTGTCCGTATTGGACAAAACGCTGCTGGGTGTTGAGCATGTAGTAAGTGAATAAACGTTTTTGAACGCAAGATCATCAGTGAATAACTACTTCCGTTTTGAGTGAAGAACACACTTAAAATTTAAGTTATATGGACTACATTTAAGGTGCTTTTTATTGGACCTTCAAATAAGTGGAAAAACCTGAATATACCGACATGAAGGGGTGTAAATAATGATTGAATTTTCATTTTTGGATGAAAAATCATCTCAAACACCACTTCCCCCCAAAAAACTGCTGTATAATGCAAAATCGACTGTGCCTGTCTATCCACAACTGTTCTGTCTTTGAGTTCGACATTAAAACACTTTAAAAAGACATAAAAACTAATAGAACAGTTTAATTGGCTGTAAGTCGGCCAAAGATGGACAGCATGGTTAGCACATTACAAAAGTAAGTAGATCCAGCAGTTTTTCAGAATAGCAGTATATTGTGCCACAGAAATGGCGGTGTTGATTTAACATTGTGTGCAAGTTTAGCGCCTTCTATCGAAAAACCAATGACGGTTGATGCAAATCTTACTGTGCGACTTCAACACTAAAGATGGCACCTTGAGTTTGCCATTTTCTTGTCATGGGAAATATTACTGTTACAAAATACTGTGGTGTGAGTGATACTCATGCTTCTGTTTACCTCTTTTACTGTGATGTCGACTGCGTCGGCTTGCTCAACTCAAAGCCGTCAGTGCAGTTCTCATCAGGTGAATAGTGTTTGAGTTTTACATGGGTGAACATTCAACATTGCCAAACTGTGTTGACACTCCCTTTTGTCTTAATGTGAACTGGTGTTAAGAGAAGTATTATACGCCTTACGCTTTCATTGTCTAACCAATGGCGTTTGTTTGACCGTCATGTTGCTCAGTTTTAATGTGTTATATTGTATCCGATTAAGTGCAGTTTCTCCACACCAGACATGCTGTTTTTGCCTTCGTTTTAACACCATCTTTCCCTTATGAACCAATGAACCAGAGATATTGTGAGTCTGAGGTGGTGACGTTGTGTTATTCAAATGAAATAAAGATCTATAATCATTATGTAGGTAGGAATGGACATTAATTCTGTTAAGCAAGAAGATAAAGGAATATCACAGTTTCTGTGATGGAATCTAATGTTAAAATTTAACTATTTGAAAATACAAAGTGGATTTTGCTGTTCGGACATTTTGTATTTAAAATTATTTATTTTTCTAGCTCTTGTCTAATGATGTATATTTACATACAGTGTGGGCATATCATGCGTAATAATGATTGACACTTACAGATGGCATCAGTATGTAGTTCCTAATGGGTGATTGTACAGGTGTTTATATCAAATAAAATGATTAGATATGAAGTTCTGATGACATGAATGTTGGCTTGTGTTTTCTGACTTATCACAAACACGCGGTTCTGATCAAGGCCTCAATTGACGCTTCCACCCGAGAATCCGCAGCAGGCTCTGAAAGTAATCCGAGCCATTTTCCATCACTTTTTGGTGTCCAACTCTCGAGCTGTTCAGATGAAAAAAAAAAAAACATTTTAGTCAGAATTAGGAATCGTACAAGACAAGTATAGAAAAAAAAATAGTTGATTCTGATCTGCTGCACCATGTAGCAGTCAAATATTTTTGTATAACAACCGCAGAAATGTTACTTTTGATCGTTGTAGTATTTCCAAGTTTCTTTTTTTTTTTAATTCTAAAGTTAGAATATCTGAGTGGAGCCATCTTGACAATCCACATGGCTAGTTTTAGACTAGTAAAAATGGCCTTTGAAGACTTTTAATCTGTTTAATAAGCAGAATAATATCAATTCAAATTAGGGATGCACGATATATATCGGCCAGCATATCGGTATCGGCCGATATAGTTCATTTTTAATGTTATCGTACGCCTGGTAAGAAAATGTGGCCGATAAATAATGTATTATTCCCTTCAGCTGAGACACTTGTAGAGCACTGTTTATGTTTTTGAATTTATTGGAATATGATTTAAATCTCTTCAAAAATTAAAATACGGTTCGGTACAACATGTGCAGCGCAAATCTGTCATATCGGCTATACAACACTATTATGAGAACATCATTATAATTGTGTGCTTGGGACATGGATTTAATTGTGAGACTTTTGTTTTTGTAATCAGGCTCTCAAAATTAGATAAAAATTTTAATTTAAGTTTATTGGCCGATATATCGGTTATCGGCTTTCAAATATAAATAATTATCGGTTATCGGTATTCGGCCAAAAGTTTCATATTGGTACATCCCTAATTCAGATAGTCAACCCTGACACAACTTTATCCCTTGATCTATATTTCACTTGTCTTACCCTGATCTGGCATTTTCAGCAAGAGCTCAAGCGTTGGTTTTACCACTCCTTCCTTCGACACATCAATCTTCCAGAATATGGTCATGGACATCCTGAAAAACATAAAGCCATTGATTTACCATATTTCAAGCATGTGATCTGGAGATATTAGTCATGGTAACCATATAAATGTACATGAACCTTGTTGCCACATGTGCCACTAAAGGAAGGCAAACAGCTAAAGTTATGGACTAGTTTCCATTGAATTTTCTAAGCTGATGCAACCTACCCGGGGAGTTGAGGACTTCGTATAATCATGAGCTCTGATCTGCATCCCTCTGGAAGGCTGACCACGTCTGGGTACTTGTCCTGCCAAAAAAAAAAAAACACACAATTAACAGTCCTGACAGATTCCATCAGACCCACAGCAACCTGGTTCCAAAACACTGGCCGATAACAAACGGACACAAAGTATAAAGATATTTACATATTAAAGGATTATGTAATTGTAAGCTGAATTACGGCATTTGCTCCATAACAAGGCACGATTACATAATGTCACAGTCTGAGACTTTCTGCACTGAGGACAAAAAAGAAATATTTATTTTTTTTAAAAAACAGATCAACCAAAACTGTCATTATTTACTCCCCAAACCAGTTTGGCCTATTTTCTTGCTTGTTTACAACACAAAATGTACATTTTCAAGAATGAATGTCCTGACTGCTGTTTAATTAAATATTCAAATATAGGACTAGGGCTTTCAGGCTCTAAAATGACAAAAAAGCATCACAAAATTGGTTCCTACGGTTTGAAGTCATACGATTAGGGCTTGACAATTACACCCACCAACTTCGCCAAATGCGGCTGGAATATTATATAATATATGCATTTTTTCAATTGTAGTCTTTTAAAAATACATCTGAAATTATAAATTAAGTGCAATGTAGTGCTGTCAAAAATATAAATTATTCAATACATATCGATGCTGAAATATCTGAAACGCTTCCAATACTAATTTTTTCTCAGATACACTATACCAGCTCTGCTTTCTCGCTCTCTCCAACAGCTGGTGACACACAAACCCGCCTCTAAATTGAGTTCATTTAGTACCCAAAAATTTATATCACTTTTTTTGTTTTTTTTCAAAATTAAGCCGGTTTTCTGGTTTATGACGGGGTTTTTTCATGCATAATCAGGTGTTCAAAGCATGTAATAAAATTGTTATTTCTTAACATTCTAATAACATTCTTATAACCAGGAAATAACTTTAAAATAGAACATTTATTTATATAACGGGAGAATTGAACATTCTAATGACGTTTGAATTATGTTCTTTTTGCCAAGCAAGACCGTTAAGCAGAGAGATTCGCGCTCGCGCATTATATTAATGTACTTTCGCGCTACAATAGTGCACTCTCGACATTTGAGAGGAAAATAACACCATAGTTCTGCAGCATCCATCTTTCCTGTAACGTAACACCAGAGCACTGCTGTATACCCTCGGCCTCGCCTCACAGACGCTATTTAGAAGTGCAACATTGTAAAGGGTCCGTCTGAAACAGTGTCGCGCTGTTCAGCGAATGAAATACATCGGTATGGCGGTATATTAAAAATTCATATCATAAAAAAAATATGCACCAGTTTTCGGAACCGGTATACTGTCCAGCACTAGTTCTTTTACACTGCTTTTACACCGCCTAAACAATCAAATACACTAGGGATGCACGATATATCGGCCACATTATCGGTATCGGCCGATATATGATCATTTTTATTGTTATCGTTATCGGCCCAACAAGAACATTTAGCCGATATCTAAAAGCCGATAAATAATGTATTATTTCCTTCAGCTGAGGCACTTTAGATGTGCACTGTTCAACATAATGCTTTTAAATTGCTTGAAATTTAATTGAAATCACTTTAGAAAGGAAAATCTTGTTAAAGTGCAAAATGTGCCAGCGCCAGTCTGTCATATCGGCAACACAACATTAAAATAAGAACATCATAATTGTGTTTGTATCTAGGCTTTTAATGAGGAAAATCAAAAATTGTCTAAAAATTTGGATTTCGATTTATTGGCCAAAATATCGGTTATCGGCTTTCAAATATAAAGAATTATCGGTTATCGGTATTGGCCAAAATTGTCATATCGGTGCATCCCTAAATACACAAAAAAATAAAGTCAAAAGGCCAGACTTGGCAAGTATTCACGTAAACACAATCAGTTATGCTTTATGTGAACAGTTGAGAAAGAAAACGGATGTGTAAAAGTATAATGTATTTGTGCGTCAGGTCTTAAAGTGACAGCAGCCTAATATACCTGCTGCCAAATTATGAGATAATATTAAAAAATATATATAAAAGCATGGCAGTTTTTCCCCATGGTATCGATATCAAAATTGTGGCCAGTGAAAAGTGTGACTAGTAACTTTGGAAAACCACTAGCCACAGTGGATGGTGAGCAAAAAAGTTAAGGTCAAGCCCAGCATATGATCCTTTTGTTAGAAAAAGACAGCGAAAAACTTTATTCATTGATAATTTTTCACTGCAGGGAGCTGTTAACTGTTGTGACTGGATCATTGAGAACCGGATTAGCCTAATTCACTAACAAATCATTCAGACCAGTCTTATAAACTTCATTCACTGGTGCATTGCAAAGATAGATCATACCTAAAAAAGAGTCTAGAATATTTGACGGAATAAAGTTATACATGTTTGGAATTAAATGAGGCTGAGCAAATAACAAAATTTTTCTTTTTAGGTTAACTATCCCTAGTATCCTAATATTCCAAGTGTTTTTTAATAAATAGAGTGAGTTGAAGACATTTAATAGTTATGCCTTTAGGACCACAGAAGAGAAAATAGAATACACAGAACCATTTAATAATGCTGACAGTAAATAATAAAATAAAAGAAGAAAAATGTTTCCATCTCTGTCTTTTGCAGAAACCACTAAATGCAGTAAGAAATTATAGCCTTACTTACACTTAATTATGTATTACAACACATGGAGAAACTGCTTTAATAAGTAATTAAGACATCTAATAAAACTACTCTTAAATTTAACCCCTCATTTGGCCGTATTTCAACTAGCTCATTAAAAACACATGATAATTCCCATAACCGGCCTAGCGCACCGACCAACATGAGCATCACAAATCCCTTTACACAAATCCATCAGACTTTCCCATTAGACATTAGACAAAACTTTCCAGATTTTTTCCCAATTCCCACATTACACAGTTGGGAAATGCTGTCAGTTACACCATTAACTTGATGTTTCCTCTGGTAAACACTGAGACTTTCTCTAACAAGTATCTTGAATTCTGTCTAAATACGTGATTGTGAAGAGACTAAACACTGTTACGATTCTCAAAACAAGCTATTTACAATTTTTGCAAATGTTTATTTTTACACGTACACATTGACTTTGGTCAGTCAATGAGTTATGTAATTAATTGCATCCTTTCTTTGCTTTTATCCATTTTATCACTGATAAAAAAGTGTGCAAAAAACAATCTGGAAGAATATATATATATATATGTATTATGATTAAAGATTTAACAGTACTTAAGGAAAACATTAAAATTATGCAAATATTTTAAAAAAATAGCATATGCTTTTACAATTCTTACTCTATGCAAATGTTTTTTCTTATACATTTTATTTCTTACATTAATGATTTTGAATCTTTTTGGTTCAAATACTAGAGTTTAACTAGAATACCATAATTTAATTGCCTCCATTGACTTTTATTTCCTTATATAATATTTGAATAACTTCATTAAGAAGTTAAAAAGTTCAACAGTTATTCAAAAAGACAACACTGTTTCCGGTAAATGTGACACAGGTCTGACCAAAGGCTTCAAGGCTTCCTTGAACTAAGCCATTAATTTAACATCCTTTAAACAACCCAACCATTATTTGAACTCTATGCCTCTATTGTCTGATCCTGGAAGGACATGTTATACTCCCCACGGATCCCTGTCAACAGTTATTAAAACACCAGACAGAACCACCAGAGACTCTTGGCTTGTTCAGAAGCCAACACTTACTGGATGTTTGGGATCTTCGACCCATTAAATGTTTAAAAAAATTGAGCTGAGAAATCAGAAAATGTGAAATTTTGAGAACTTCCTTGTGAGATTCTTGCAAGTGATTTTTCAGCAGGTTTAGTTTCAGAAACACAAAACATTATTTAATTTCACCAAGGTTTGTTAAGTGTGGATGACCCAAAACTCAAAGCGCCTCAAGGCCGATTTTGAGGTACCCAGCTAAAAGGAAAGAAACATAAAACCGCTGACTACACACATGCCACTGCTGAGTACTTAAGCTCTCTGGCACAACATAAAATATTCCATTATGTTAAAAGTTCCATAAGGAAATATAGTGAACCAGATGCTGAAGCAAACCGACATTACCACAGTGGAAAAAGACGTCTGAATGTAAAAAATACAGTCCAACCTTTTGACAGACATTATCATGGTGTTAGGCATGTGTGTGAAAGAGCCTTCTGGGTCTCAAAGTACATTTCAAATGGTCCGTGACATTATACAGACCATTCTAACCAATGGAATTCTCTTGTGGAAAGAGGGATTTTTCCTAAATTCAACATCCTCTAGTGAGCTGCTTCAAGAAAAGAGCGCCATGTTGGTTGAGTCAACATCCAAACAGAACTAGAAGGATGTCCAACTCTCATAACTTAATATGTGAACAGAAAGTGCTGCAATGCATTAGGAATCCAACATGAGGTAGCATTCGCAAACCATTTTACTTCCATGATGAAAGAAAATGAAGGGAGGGACTTGATGCCGATTCTGTAGGATAGATATTTTCAAGGGATGGAATTGGAAAATAAGAGTACTTGTTGACGTAAAAGCCATGTCAGAGGTGGAGCAACTGACTTTATTTTGATTACAAACGGTTAAAGACGATTTTTTTCCTTAGGAATCATGTACGCCAATGAATAATTCACAATTAAAGGGATAGTTCACTTTGAAATTAATTTTTGGTATGTTTTAGCTTACCTCAAGGGCATCCAAGATGTAGGTGTTTTTGTTTCCGCAGTTGTTTCAATTTTGATATTTTTAGGTCAAACCGTTCTTGTCTGTCAGTCATATAATTGAGGTCTATGGTCACCACCTCAAAGAGCATGCACAGAGAAGTCTAAATTAAACATGATGTAATGACTCGTAAATGTAAGTACACATTGATGGCCTAAGACACAAAACGAGCGGTTTGCGTGAGAAAACGAACAGTATTTATATCGTTTTTATTGATCTCTCTGTGCGGTTGCGAAAAAGTTGTCTGTTGATATATATCGAAATCGTCTTCCTTTGCGATTTCCTATGTAAATATGTTTAGATCTTCACAGTGAAAGGTAACGCTTCCAAAATCTGTGTAAACAATGAGTGATGTACACGCGCGCGAGAGATCCTTGCGCAGACCGAAGCGCGCAAACCCTCAGATCACTTGGACGTGGCTGTGGTTACAAGAGGTAAAAAGGATATAAATACTGTTTGTTTTCTCACACAAACCGCTCGTTTCGTGTCTTAGACCATCAATGTGTACTTACATTTACGAGTCAATAAATCATATTTAATTTGGACTTTTCTGTGCATGTTCTTTGAGGTGGTGACCATAGACCTGCATTATATGACTGACAGACAAGAACGGTTTGACCTAAAAATATCAAAATTGAAAATACTATGGAAACAAAGACACCTACATCTTGGATGCCCTTGAGGTAAGATAAAACATACCAAAAAATAATTTCAAAGAGAACTACCCCTTTAAGACCAGGAACATGTATAGAGAAAGCACATGCAGAGTTGTTACGAACAGTGAACAGTCGCAGCTGTTCATTCCAGTAGGTTGAGTCACAAATCTCCAGCCATTACCTGATGGCAAGTCAAAGCATCCTAAAGTGCTGAAACATCTTACACCGTTAATTTCACACTACAGTTAAACACTCTTTTGATCTACATCTCTTAAAACTCATCTACATAGGATCTACAAGGACTCTACAGTAAAAGCACTTTTGTATATTGTTCAAACTCTTAAATCCCTTGTAACCCTAATCTTTTGGATGAGATGTTGCATGGAACGACAAAGCATTTGATCATGTAAGAGTGATATCAGCTTCAATCTATGGTTGCATATGTTTTCAATTTAGATTCTCATGAGATGAGAAAAAAAAATCCTAACTGCAATTCATTTCTGAAGATTGTTTTATTCTGAAAGCTCTGACATCATGTCTCAAACTCTGCTCTTTGTTAAAGTCTATCTGCAAGTTTGTTGTTAGCACTTGACCTAAAAAAGTACTTTGTAATTTCCACGGATTAAAGGCTATAAAGAGTTCCTTCAAAGTTCTTTACAAAAAAGTCTGAAGCATAAAGAGTTTTTGCACAACCTTTTTCATAAATGTCAACCATTTAATTCATAAACATCAGTTCAAAATTAATCAGCTGTCCTATTTTTCAAATCTTCAGGCACTCTTAATGAATTGCTATTAAACTACACAAGATGTGTACCATTTATTTTATTTATTTGTCTACAGATTAACTTAAACTTTTAGTCACAGCAAACGAACAGCATTTCTTTTTACTGTATAAAATTGAATTATCTTTGTTTAAAGTCAAAAGACTTTAAATATATAATGTTCTTGTGATAAATTAGTAAAATAGATACAAATATTTTAAAAATATATATTTAGATATATCTATTTGCCTACGGAGAATACATAAAAACCGTTACTGCCTAAAATTGCATTATATTCGTTTAAAGTCAAAAGTTCTTGAATATAAAACATTGTGATAAATGACTAAAATGATTTCTAAAGAACAATGGTGTACCTGTTGTGAGTCTAATATTTCTAACAGTGTAACTACACAAAGTACAAAAAACAGTCTGCTAAATACATTTTATATTCATTCATCTTATTATACAACAGTTAGTTAGTGACACGCAAAGCTTGATTAGCTCCCCTTGGAAATTTCTTCATTGGCAGAGAAAAGATATACAAACAATCTGGCCAAATTTGGTCTAAAATATTTGATAACAGTGTGATTCCCAGCCATATTAATCTTTATCAGGATACTAATAATCTTAATATATCGCTCTTTTGAGGCGTATAAATGAAATAATGGACATTAGATGTGATTTACAGCTCCAATCTAATTATAGCACACAACTGCTTGACCACGGAAAGTTGAGATCTTTGTTTTCAGCTCAGTGTTCCCAGTTCCCACCCTCTGAAACGTGAGATGGGACGGTCTCATTGAGTAGTAGGGGTCGACCAATACAGCTTGAAAACCCGTCTAAAGACGCCTGAAAACCAGTCCAGACACCCTCTGATCAGCTCATTCAAGCTAAAATGTTGAGCCCATTTTCTGCACTCACACAATGCTTTTACAGAGGTGGTAATGACAAGCCAGATGCCACCTCTCTGTTTGAGTACAGTATCCGTAGCCTAGTAATTAGGACACACAAAATCACCAAATTCTTTCGCCTGAGAGAGGCAGTATCTTGTCACGACCCTCATTTTGCTGAATCTTTCAGAGACAGAACTGGAGAAGTTCTGCCCGAGCGAGTCCCGACTAAACGCTAGAGCAGCCCCTGTCTGTTTTTGACATTTATCAGCTTTCTTGCTGCGGAGCAGACGCACACACACTTCTAGCGTTGCTGGCAAATCCCACAGCTTTTGGGGAAAGAGCGGAAATATTTGGCCTCACAAAACCGCCCGAAACCAGTGGTAACGTACGAACGACTCTCTCCTCTCTTTCAGCTCTCACCCTCAGTAATGTCGTAAAACACTTTTTGTAAAACACTAATTGTTTTCTTCTTCCGTCTGCGGGGTGCATGTCACTTTTATATGGGTTTATAACTTTTCTTTGCATGCAGTTTGGAACATCTCCACTAAACAATGAGATGTTTGCATCTGAGAGTGACGACAAACGTCTTGTGAAATAGGTCTGTCTCATCGCTGAAGCACAAAGACAGCTGCAGGACTGTTAAAAAACTTATGGCTTTACTGTACCTGGTTTTCATTACAGCGCTGAGAGAGGGGACCCAGTATCATGCATGCCTCTCCAGGATGTTTTTACTCATGGCAGTATATTTCGCCCCTTTCGTTCTCTGTCTAAACTGTAGGTTTTGAAGATTCTTTCCATCTGAGCCTGGTCATCCTAAAGAGCTTAATTAAAACACTTCCCCCTTCTCTACATTTCGTTTTTTTCCTCCATCTCACCACAGCTCTGATTTAATGCTAACCGTATGACTTTGCCTGAGGGTTGAATTGACGTTCGTAGACTCCCTCTTTCATACATATCAGCAGAGCTCAGCTGTAGATTTTATTCTTGTTTCCCATTACTGTAAGTCTGGGTAATCTGTGTTGTCAAATCTTGGCTTTTCTTCTGCAAGCACTTCGAACTTTGAGACATGCAAGTGACTCATTTGTAAAAATAAACAAACAAAAAAAACAAATCCAGTGAAAAAGGTGGTGACTAATTAACCATAATCACTATTAATAAAATATCAGTTTTAGTCTTTTAAAATGACGCAACCATTGAAATTATCCATTTTAAACGAATAATTTGTTCGCCATGCGGAAATTGCTAATTGCTACTCGGTTTAAAGTGTAAAGAGTTTCCATTCCTCTAATTATTTAAATTTAAACTTAAACTAATAACCATTCCATTACCATTCTGCTTATAATTTTACTAGTGCTGTCAAACGATTAAAATATTTAATCGCGATTAATCGCATTAATGATATAGTTAACTCAAGTCATAGCAAACAAATCACTTTGGTCTTGTCAATGCAACCATTTGGCAACTTTTTCAAAGTAAACTTTCCATTCAGAATCTTATTGGCATCCATTTTGGCATCTCACGCTTATCATCCACTCAAAACATAACGTTAAACAACTATTTGGCCGGCATGGCCTGTTGTTTGGTTTACGGTCTAGCTAGATCCGCTTACGCTTTGGTTCGACGAAGCAACAAACGTTCTCACGCTGCGCAAGCCATTGAAATTAATGGGTTTCATAGTGCAGCGCACGCATGCCGCGTCCTGTTGCAAAAGCATGTGAAAGAAAACTACAAAGTTTGCTTGGCCAAAAAGACTGTTAATCGCGCTAATAAAAAAATTACGCTGTTAAAATGGGTTTGCGTTAACGCCGTTAATAGCGCGTTTAACTGACAGCCCTAAATTTTACATATATACTGAAAAAATATGTACTAGTTATTTCTTTGTAATTATTTGTAAAAATTTACTAGCAATTACCCTGTCTCTATATATAAACATGCGTGTGTGTGTATATTTCATGCGAATCATATTTAGGGTCTAAAAGACCATTTTATGAGCTGAATTGAGGCTGACACCAACTGATTGAATTGAACAAAAACTATTAATAAAACTTGAAAATCTATAATAAATAGCAAAATGTGCGCACATATAGCTTTACTGGAACATTTTAGGTAATTTAATATAGCCACTAATGTGATGACATAATTTATACAAATTTATCGAAAGAACCAATTTGCGTAAATGAGTCGTACTTCCCATAACTACAACCTGAGAGTATGAGTGTCATCGAGTCTGTTCTTACTTAAAATCTGTGCTATGATTGTTACATTTGAAGATAATACTTAAAACCCCTTGCAGTTCTTTAAACACCACTCATCATACACCTAAATAACAGTTTTACTCTTTTACAGTAAAGGTGTTAAAGGCTACTATTCCTTCAAAGCTGTCTGGCTTTCCAGGGTCAAACTGTTAGAGGCTGGATCACCTGTGATGCCGTAACTTATCATTATGGAAATGTGTACGCAGACAGTATACATACAGATATGAGGAACACGTAGGACTGAGATGCCTCTGTGTTTTATCTCACAGGTTTCAGCCATGAGGCTAAAACTGATTCTGGCACTGTCACTCTTCGTCTGTATGACCTTGAGCCTTGCAAAAGATCAGTCTCATCCCTTGGCACGAGGTAGAAGACGAGGCGTTGGACCAAAACGGCAAGAAAACAGACGTCTATTACCACCTTGCAGCAGGGAAGATTGCCAGAAACCAATGGACAAGATGGATCTATTTTTATTGAATCTTACAAGAACACAAAAGAGACAAAAGCAGACTACGAAACGACTGCAGGTCAGTGTTGGGAAAGCTACTTTGAGACTGTAGTTTGTCAAGCTAACTACTCGTCATTTAAATTACATAATTAAGACAGTTGTTTTCCTCATATACAGATGTGCTGTATATAACTTATCTTTGACAATAGCTGATGCCAACTTTTACTGTTCATAAACAAACGATGATAAGTGAATAAAAGCAACCAGATTGCCACGTTAAAACTGTGAAATATGGTTATTTTTAGATATACTGTTGTTAATGTTGTGAATGCATGTATGTTCCTTTGACACATTCAAAAAAACAATAATACATTGAGAGTCTTCAAATTGCCCTACAGAGTTTTGCAATAGAAGTGGTTAGTTTACTTGGTTTAGTACATGACCATTTTGCCCAGGGTGGTAATGGTCAGGACTGAACACTGACCACATGATTATACACTGCCAACATGTGACCGTGTGACCCTGCAATTTTCAAAACACAAACATCCATTTGCGCCTTAGAAGTAAAAGCGTAGTGGATAATACCACCAACACACATTGTAAGTGTCTTTGGCATTAATCTCAATAACAGATGTGTAAAAAAAAATACAAACAGTGCAAATGTGGTCAGTAAGACTCCATTAAAACAACAGAAAAAAACACTATTTCCCAGTAGACACATTTTACTACTGTATTGCTAACATGTGTGCACCATTTTAAACTGCGAAGATCTCTGTACATGAGAATGTAGCCATGTGGAATACGATAGACTGCAATATATGACCATTTTACAGCCGGGTTGTATGGATTGGCAGACTTATCTCATGAAATGGCGTGTGTATGACACGCCAATTCATGTGTTTCCATTTTTGGCGTGTTTATGAATGCTGATGACTTAACGTTACATTACTGTATATATAAATATATGACCTACCTCAACCCCGTCCCTAAACCTACCCGTCACTGGGGTTAATACCATTTATGAGTCTTAAGTTAACCCTACTATCCAAGGGAAAAAAAAATATCGCTCCCCAGATGTACATCTACATTTTGCTTCGTTTCGCTCAGACATTTAACAGCGTGTACATACACGCGAAATCACTCGGACATTTAACGGCGTAGGCATACACGCGGATAGCTCAAAATGCGTATAGATAACACGCCACTTGACTTGAAAGTGCCGTGTATGTTTACGCAAAAGTCATGATGTCATTGGATGAAAACATTGGGCTTTAACAAGCGTGTTAGCATCCAAAATCGTCTAACAGCCCTGTACAAGCATAATGTGGCTTCTGTTGCGTGAATTATGTTTTCATTGTTTTTTTCTTGTTTATAAAATTATTCCAGGAAAATCAGAGCACTGTGTATTTCGAGGCATCACCATGTATGATAAAACGGTGTGGTCGCCGAAGCCATGCGTGAATTGCCTGTGTTCCAGCGGTGAGGTGGTCTGCGACCAAATACTGTGTCCCGCCCTGACGGTGCCAACTTAAATTTCAACGAATCGGAGAGTGCTGCCCAATTTGCATTGACCCAGGTTTGGTTAAAGCATGGCATTAGCACTGCCTGCCAGCATATTTCATATATTAATTGTTGTGTTTGATCTTTTCTTGTCTTATAAATGAACTATTGCCACGGTCTCAGTTGTCGACGCCCCAGAGTTTTCAGGTGACTCTCCCGTTCCCAACGATCTCGACGAGCCCTATACCAGAATATCACAAAGCCAGAAAGACAAACAAAAAAAGGATGAACAAGAACGAATTCGCAAAAAAGATGCTGATCGCAAGCAGAGAAAGAAGCAGAAGAAAGAGGAAGCCGAGAGACAGAGAAAGTTAAAAGAAGCCAAAGATGCCAGAGAAAAAGAGGAGGAGCAAAGGAGGCTACGAGAGGAGGAAGAGGAGAGAGCGGCGGCAGATGAGAGGAAGAGAAGGATGGAGGAACAGCGGAAGGCCGAGGAGGACAGGGCTCGTCGGTTAGAGATGGAGCAAAAAGAGATGATGAGAGCTCTGGAGGAAGCAGCCGAACGTGCCCAGGAAGGACTCCGTGGGGACGAGGCCACTGAAGACGAGGACATGGTCTGGTTGAGGGGAGACGTTTTTCAAATGCCACCAACGAGAGCAGCAGGTCCTCCTCTCTTAGCTCCCCAAGAGCCAACCGAACCAGGCGAAGAGGACACTGAACCAGGTGAAGAGGAACCAGAAATCGTTGAGGAAGAGTCTGAGATGGTAACCACATTGCTGCCACAAGGTTGTTCGATCTCTGATGTCACTATCACCTGTGAAAATGCTAAACTGACGGGTATTCCTCCACTGTCCATTCCTGAGCTCAAATCACTCAGCCTACAGGGTGAGGAAGGCCACATCTCCGCATAATCCCGTAACGAGATACAGGCACTGAAATTGAACTTAGATCTTTACCTAAGACACATGCAAGAAATTAAGCCTAAATCAGTACATATGCCAGTGTTTACACAGTTTGTGTATACAGATCCCAGTGAGGCTGATTTTGATAACTTGTCATGCACTATGAAATTACAGGCAATGAAATCAAAACCATCCCTGCTGGAGCATTTAATGGCATTCCCAACCTAGAATGGATTGACCTGGGGAAAAACAAGATTGTGTCCTCTGGCATAGACCCACAAGCTTTTAAAGTAAGTTAAAATAAACGTTTACTGCATCAGGAAATCTTTTTCTTTGAAATCTCTGAAAAAATCCAACTGCAATTTTCTTGCAATTGGTTGGATGACAAAACATTCAAGTTTCACATGTTAACGCCACACATTTGTTACAAGACTGAATAGCTGTGGTTAAAATAATTGTGCATGTTCAAGCCATTTAGTTGCATCACACCAAAAAACCTTGTCTGTTGCCAATAATGTGATCTTGACAATCTGCAAGGCATTTGATCAAGGCTGCAAAGAAATGGCTAATCTCAAATAACGTTGCTGGAATCTTAAAAGTCCTTGATGTAGAGAAAGACAGAAAATAAAAAGTGTATATAATCAGACTGTTGACATGAAAACCAACCTATGAGTGTGAATTTGCTGAGTTAGACTGACATGTACATATATACTGTAGTTTTTTAGGATTCTGGCAATTGAGATAATGTTCATTTCCATTGCTGCCTCTTGTTTCTTCATGTCTTCCAGCTGAGCTTTATTTGAATTAGAGAAGCAAATGTTTCTTCCATAACAGTTTAAAGCAGTGCTAAAACAGTAAAATCTGCAAACCTGAACTACACTATTCTCCAATGTTTTGCTCTTTTCATAACCATATGGCTTTTACAGAAGTTTCACTAATCTTGCTCTTATACAAACACTATACCCACTTGTACTTGACACTTGTAGCCATGCTTTTTTTGCACAGAATTCCATGGCACATGTTCAAGTGAAACAACAGAGGGAATGCTAAGCTAGTCTTTCCTATTTTCACTGGGTTCTAACCAGTAGAAATATGCCCATCATCTGAAACAAAATAGTGAAGTTTGTATCTACTATATAGTGTACATACAGTTCCTAGACTGTGTCAATACATCAGAAAGCTTGATGTTACAATAGAAATACAGTATATGATAACGACATGGCATATGGAGTTCAGTGTTTTGTTAGCTTAGGGATCGATAACCATGAAAACATGTGTCAAACAAAAACATACACGTCAGCTTTACTAATAAGAGTCCAAAGCTTTGCGAGAAAACTTTCACTGAAGGATTTCGAAAGCATGTCGTATATAACCTTAATTTATTCGCACCTAAAGATTACTGACGTGATTTTAATGTAACTTTCTTTTAAGGGTCTTAAATTCCTGTCTCGCCTGTATATGGATGGAAACCTTCTGGAACAAATTCCCTCTGAGCTCCCATCAACACTCCAGGAGCTTAAGATAAATGAGAACAATCTAAACGAAATTGAGGAAAACAGCTTTGAAGGTAAAACAGTTATGCAAAATTGCCATGTAAAAAGGTTAGCATAATTAGAACGTCTATAAAAACGCTGACATTTAATCAGCTAATACTAGCATGAAATGTTCATTACCTAATGTTGTACAAAGAAAACACAATATTTTCACAAATTGCTTCATAATTCCTGGAAGGTCTCAGCAGTCTGGTTACTTTGGAAATGGAAGGGAACTTGCTCAGTGAAGGTCATGTGAATTCACAGGCCTTTAAGCCGCTCAAAGAGCTGACTTACCTTCGGCTGAGCAGAAACCATTTTCGTACCATTCCTCAGGGCCTCCCTGCATCTCTACTGGTAAGTTTTGAAAATGGAAAACTATTCTGCAGTCAAGGAACATCATGTCTTAGTCAAACCATTTTGTTCATTTAATTGTGGGCTACAAATCAGCATTGGTTCTACAGTACCTGTGGGAAACCAGTGGCACTAAAACAGCAATTATGGCAAACCAAAACCAAAACTTTACCACAAAGTAATTCAAAGCTGCTCAAGTCAAACTTACAACTGTAACAACTGTTTCTGTTTATTTATTCAATGAAGCAAACTGTATGAGTTACTTCATATTCTCTTTGACGTTTAGGAGTTGTACCTTGAAAACAATCTGATTGAAGACATCTCTGAAACAGCATTCAACCACACCGCAAACATCAACGTCATTGTGCTACGACATAATAAATTAGATGAGACAAGTATTGCACCTTTGGCCTGGATCAATCACAGGTGCGTGTCTTCAACAATCAAACAATCAAACCAATGTTTAGGCAAATACTGTTCAGTTGAAGGATGACCTTGACGTTTATAGGCAATGCCGCTCCACATATGCTCAGACGAATAGTTTGACTCGTAAGTTTGGTGGTGCACAGATAGAGTGAAAGTTGCTTTGTTCAGAGCATACTGCACTCCTCTCCACAATGCCCACTTGTGGTCTAGTTTCAGCAAAGCTAGCTTGTATAAACTTAAGGAAGCTTACAATGATGCACTGAGAATCCTGCTGAGAAGTCCATGCTGGTGTAGTGCCAGTGAGATGTTTGTGGCTGCTGGTGTTAATACTCTGCAAGCCACATTGAGAAATGTTATGTACAAATTTATATGTCGGCTGAATAACTCAGGAGAATTACATAATTGTGGCTTTGACCAATATCAAGTTTAGTACTACACAGTATAAGTCCAAGTTATGGAAGCATTGGTATAGTTGTCTCCTCTGAAGTTGTATTTATTTATTATATTGTATTGTATTGTGTGTTCTGTCTGTTTGTTTGTTTTTGGACCAGTGAGTCTGTAATAAAGTTTATTATTATTATAAGCCTAATTTGCATATTAATAACTAATTTGCAGAGTAAATTGAAACTGCAAAATTGAACCATTGTGGGTGGTTAGTTAATATGCTTTTGCACTGAAATATTGCATGCTAAAGTTGCGAACGGAAAATGGAAAGTATCTAGAAGTAAAAAGCCTTTTTTTCTAAACGTATGAACTCTAATTCTACTTTTCCTGCTGTATGTAAAAGGAACCTGGAATCTATAGATCTCTCACACAACAACTTCTACCTGGTTCCATCCTTCCTGCCAAAGTCCCTGGTTCATCTGGTTTTGGTCGGGAATCAGATTGAACGAATTCCAGGATACGTGTTCGCACACATGGAGCCTGGCCTTGAGTACCTCTACCTTTCTTACAACAAGCTGGATGGTGACGCTGTGGAGCCAGAGTCATTTCTTGGCACCTTCAACACTATGACTGAACTCTGTCTAGACCATAACCAGCTTACGTCTATTCCAATGGGAATTAATGAGATGACAACGTTACATTTCCTACGACTCAACAACAACAAAATAAGGTAGCGTCCTGCAAAGATTAACAAGCCTAGTTTTTCATCATTTCCTGGGACACATACATACACAACAGAAACAAGATACATTTATGTACTGTATGTAAGATTATTATATTTCAGACATATTGGCAAAATGATTGTTTCCAACATAAGTAGAACTTTGAGATTATGTTAAATTCTTCCTCCAACAGGCATGTTTCAGAAGACGCAATCTGCGACCCCTTGAATAACGATGACTCTCATCTAGTTGCCCTTCGCCTCGAGAACAATTTCCTCGACCCACGGAAAATCCCACCCACGGCATTCTCCTGTGTCCGCTCCTACTCAAGTGTTGTTTTAAAGCCTCAGAGGATTAAGTAACTGTAATCTGGTCTACTATTATTATGAACCACTAAAGGCCGTAAACAGAAAACTAATTTGAATCCTGTGAAACGTACAGTTATCATGAAAACATAACTTTCTTTTTTTTTGACCCCAAAAATTGCTAACAGAGACAATTCCTACATTGAATCTCTGTTTGGCATGTTTATTTTCTGTCTTGTTTTATTAGGTTTTTATAAGCTTCCATTTATTAGTCAAGATAAGATGAGACATGATCAGAGCCATGAGGATCACGGCAGAATGCTGCCAATGTTCTCGCCTGTCTAGACGTGTCTTTGTAGAACGCATGGATCAACTGTACAATACTTAAAGAGGAATGAAGTAGCAGAATATAACTTTGTATTTGCTGTTGAGATGTATCTTATTCTTGTCATAACAGTATTAAGTTTGTCTGTCGTAGTGAAGAAAAACAGGATGCATGGCTTTTCTTAAGTGTTTATAAAAGAAGGCAGCCAAAATAAACCTGCTTACATAATGCGTTTTTCTACTAAGACAGGACCAATAAGGACGTTTACTACTGAGAGAACTGTGATGCATAATTGAAAGATATCTAATGATTCAAGCCATTTAAGTGAGCACAGATTTGTATTTGCTTAGTTTCGAATATAGTGGGAAAATCAATACAGCTTCAATAAAAACGCATTTTCCTATGTATTTTACATTCATTTTATTCAAAAGTGTGAGTTGAATTAAGCTATCACATAAAGATATGTCCTTAAACGTCTGTTGTTGTACTTCTTTCCTAGAATATCTCAGTATGAAACATCTGCGATCTATAAACGTTCAACAGAAGTTCTGTGCTAATGGAATCGCTGCAGACTGAAGCGCATTAATGACCCCTGTAAACGATCTGACTATGACATCATAGTCTTCCGCTCCTAAGATTCTTCTAAGATTCTGAGTTCTCACTACATCATAGCCAGTGAAAAGTGGACGATTACTGAAAAAAATGCTTCTGAGGTTGAATTGGGGTTTCACTGATTTCAGACTAGAAATAAAATGAGAGGAAAGAAATAAACAAAAAAAATGCCTGGAAGGCGGATCATCTCATAAGTTTCCATGAAGTTATACACGATTCAATGACTCACATACTAGTCACATGGCTTTTATTTACTTTTATATTGGGGGGGTAAATAATCAACAGCTGAACCACCCCCTCTTAGTGTCTGGGTACAGTTAAATCGTCACTCTATATTTAGAGGACAAGCAAAGCCAATATATCTCAAGTGTTTGCAAGGTCGAGACATTTCCAACATGGTTCTGCACGTCACAACATTACAACAAATAAGAATGAGGGTGTGAAAGACAAAAGAATTTGAAAATGGTTGAGGGAAATTACTGGTACTTCCTGAATAATCCAAGCACATTTCTACCTTTCCAGAAGCAGTTCACCCTCATGTTGTGTCTGTAACTGTATCTACACCCTTTTAATTTACGGCACCAACTCGACATACCACAAACCTTTATTGGTTTGAGGTTGGTTATCATTTCGGAAGGAATGCTGGCCAGTGAGACCCAGGAGAATGAACGGAGAAACCATGAGACATAGGAACTTCCATCATCTCAAAACCCCCAGCCAAACCCAAGCATATGTGGCGCCACCAGTACTGCCCCGTGAATAGAGAGGGGTCGCGTTTTGTGCTGCTGTAAGCAAACAGCACTGTAAAGTCTGGAAAAGTTATTATCCAAAATTTAGTTTTAGATTAAAGATCCCCCATGGATTGAGAGATTTGGGACTTACCATATTTTGTCCCATGAACATTCATTCGAAGAATGATTTATTTAAGAAACGCGAAACATGCATTTACATGACTAAAGTCAATGATTTCATTAGTAAATTGATGCCAGTTTTGGGTTTTGGGTCATTTGGGTCAAGCAAAAAGATTTGCAAATGTCTAATAATTTGAGTTTAATTTGATGTTTTTTTTATTTATATTTTCCAATATAAAGTTTATATAAAAGCTATTTTATCTATATCATATCACTATCAGTCAGTCATTACACAAGTTTGATCTAAAAATAGAAGCCCAGAAATAGCCCTACAAATTATGCAATAATATGTGCACTGAAATATTTCAACCCTTCAAAAGTCAGATAAGTCGAGACCACCCATTGGCAATGTAAAGAATGAAGAGTATCCCAGACCGGCCATTGAAAATTTAGGCACACAAAATTGGCCAAGTTTCAAGCGCTGATGAGAAACATACGGCTGGTAACAATGAGTGTTCAGTGCTAGTTAAGCATCCAGCAGAGCTGCGTGCAGTTCCTACCCCTTACTCTGAATCTGCTCCTTGAACCAGCAGTATCTTTTCCATCCCCATTCATTCAAGGATCTCATGCTTTGATGAGCGTGATCTCCACCTTTCGGGCTTTCATGCACGCTGCATTTAAGGACCTGTATCTCAACAAATCAAGACGGCAACACTGATCTCATCCCTGGAGGCTTACTTGAAACAAGGATTACACAGATTCATCAGGTATGTTGTCTTCATCTGTCCCTAGACTTGAGATAATTCAATCCACCATATAGTCAAGGCTCTATTTCTAAGAAAAGTAGACATATGAATTAAACGAAGAGCTAAATAGACTAGACAACATTTCATTATATTAAGTGTGAGAGTATAAATTAATTAATAAGTGTTGTGGTGACATGTACAGATAAATTCTTCATCATTCGTAACAATGCATATTTCTCTAAGCAGGTATTTTAAATTGTTTTAAAGCATAAATATTCAAGTTGTATGTATTACTTACAGCAGGTGAATTCTTAACAGCTTGATTTAAAGTAAAAGTTTTTGCAAAAGTCAAACAAAATGCAATCATACCAAATGATGAGTAAGATTGAGTACCATTAAATGTCATGTGGGTAGCGTCAGAAAAAAGGGCACCATTAACAACTCTTCAAGGTCTATAAACTGTGAGCCACCTTCTCATGCGATGATGACTAAGGCTTCCATAAACAAGATTGCTCCATAAACAATTGCTTGGTACAGCTGGTTTATTTTAACTTTAAACACAAACAATTAAAGTAATCATTAAATTTTTTCCTCTCACATTTATTTCATTAATGCTACTGAATTGAATCTGGTTCAACAGTTGTGCAGGTAAAGAAAAGCAAAAACAAAATAAATCAAATCACCACAAAAAATATCGAGAGTTGCGATATTTCAGGAGCATCAGTATTTTACCATAAAGTGCTATGAAAGTTATTCAATAAGACCGTCTCTTTAACTTGTGATCAGTTCCCATTGGCTCATTTCATTGTGATGCTAACTAATAAACCAATCAGGATCCTGGATCCAATTCACATGATTTTCTCTTTCATTCTTTGAAACAATTCTATGTGTTATAATACTGATGTAATACTAATGTGCTGGTTAAACAACTGCTCGTGTTCATGTTCACAGGGATAACCATTCATGACTAAAGATCCAAACAAAAGCTGCACCATGAAGGTACTTTTACTACTCACCCTACTGACGTTATGTCACGCAAAACCATACATGCCTATCAATGTCATGGATTACGTCAAGCATCATGACATCATGCAACAAGATGCGGGTGATTATGATGACGACGACGATGATGACGACGATTACCACGATTATGATGATAACTTTGTTTCGGACTGTCCCGAAGGGTGTCGGTGCTCAAAGAAAGTTCTCCAGTGCTCAGATCAGGGTAAGCACTGCATTATACTACTTTAAACAACTATTTCCAGGGCTCGAATTTCGGCGTAGGATTGCGGGAATTGGAAAAAATATACCGCAGGTTTCACACTTATAATGCAGGAAATTCCCACAAACATTTATTCAATTAGCTTGTTGGTTGAATTAACAAATAATCCACACAGATTATCAGATCGAATCAGTAATTTGAAAACGTTATGCTATTTCAAAAACAGCGAGAGTGATTCAACGCTACTTTCAAAATGCGTGCATGGCTTCCCAGCACCACATCATCTGTACAAGCGAGCTGCACGGTGCAATATAATACTTTACTAAAGTTTTTTATATTTATGACTTGTCAATTTAAAGTTGGCTTGAAACGGAAGTTGAGATTGTCATTTTGTCTTTGTTGTGACGTCTATCCGAGTGAAACGGCTTCTGAAATTAGAAAAAAATGTAGGGGCAGGGCTTGATTTCGTCCTTCGGGAATTGATTGGATCGTTAGAGGTTTGGCGTTGCAAACAAAATGGAGGCAGATTTAAATGTGATTCTCTGAAAGGTGGTGCATCAATAGCCACACCCTCATCGGATCTGGCCACACCCTTTCGCCATTCCACGTGACCGAAATAGAAGAGAGGTCTTTTCGATGGTGGAGGGAAGGGTAATGTCTTTGATTAAAGATTATAAGGGTACATGAATTTTTTTAAAATAATGAGGTGCTCAAATTTGCATTTCATGCCGACTTTAAACATTCAAATGATTTAAAAGAATTCAGTAGTCGTCGCACTTTCTTTGAGAGACGGTTTTCTGAGCACTCATCCCAGGAGCACACACATAAAGTCACCTGTCATTTTTACAAATGCATCATTCTGTAATGTTCCACTGTGTTCCATCAAGCTGTTATTGAATGCAAGATCACAACTTAGAAACGTAATAATTACATTCGGTTTCTTTAAGACTAATTTGTCGACTAGTCTTTCAGGCAACCCACTAAAATGCGCAGCTTTGAACATCTCCACATTCTAGTCTATAAAATCTCACATCTCTGTTGTCTTCACAGGTCTGACCAAGGTGCCAAAGGACATTCCTGCAAACACGTTGCTCGTCGATCTCCAAAACAATGACATCATAGAAATCAAGGAAGACGATTTCAAAGGCTTGGATAATCTCTATGTAAGTAGTAAACTCTCCCCTTAAATGCTTTCAGGGCATCTTAAGAGTTGTGTTTTTATACTGGGTTTACACAAGGACATCTGGAGAAGACATGCAGTGGTAGCAGAATTATGTGGAATTCTAGACACATATTTGAGTGTTATTGATATTTGCATCCACTGTGGACAGTTTCATACTTGTGGTAAATATTTGCTCATGATTAGTGGTAAAATGGTTTTGCTGTGCAAAAAAGCAAGACAAAAACTAGCACGGGCATTAAAAAATAGAAACAGCCCAGAGACTGTATTGACAAAGAATTTTAAGGCTAAAAGTAGCTCCTAACTGGCGAATTTAGGAGCAACTCCTAAAAATAATGGGCGTGTCACTCCTAACTTTAGGACTCCTCATTTTTTTCACTAAGAGTAATTCACGAAGCATTTTAGCACTACAAGTTGCACCTAAGTCTGGGACAGCTTAAAAGAAGTCTCACTAAGATATCTTCACAGAGGATTGTAGCGCATACCACCGCCTCTCGCAGTCGTCCGGGGTCCGCAACACAAGCGGGAATTAGAGCCCGACCGATAAAGGATTTTGAAGGCCGATACCAATTACAAATATTTGTTTGTTTTAAAATCCGATATTCCGATATATCGGCCGATACTGTTTTTTTTTTTTTTTTTTTCACAAACGCGCAACAAAACATTAACAGATTTCCCTAACATTAGTTATTTGTAGTTATTTATGAGTTTTAACAAAAATAATATGATAATGCATTTTAAAAGAAACTTTCCTTATAAAACAGAAACAAGTCTGCAATGCACACTTGGCATCGTTGGATTTCACACACACACGTGTAAAAGAAAAGCTAACTTTTATGCACAGGATGTGTGCCATGTTATACATGAGTGTTGCCAACAGGGACTGTGTAGAGTGCCCTCTGGTGGACAAACTATACAACTCCAACACTCATGACATGGTTGAAGCATGTTTTGTCCGTTTTTATTTTATTTTTGAAATATTAATTTATCGGCCATTATAACTGCCGATTCCGATAGTTTGGAAAATGCCTAATATCGGCTAATGCCGATAAATCGGTCTAAGTCTAGCTCTAGCGGGAATGCTGCATTGATCTGTAAACAAATCCTCTCCTATTCTCAGACTTAGTTTTGCTAAATATCCCAGTGCCGAATTTCCCATTTATTATGTTTTTTTTTCTCAGCACCAACTGGGCCAGCAACAGTAACTGATCCTGTGTCCACTTTTGGCGAGTTCATAATCCACCGTCATTCAACTATTACATTACTTCAATAGGAGGAACATTTCCTTGCTTTAAGTAGTCTATTTAGGCTTATAGGATGTCAATTAACCAAGCAAGTGTTCATGTGTTAGTATCGTTTTTATTATTAGGCAAGTGGCGGTTTTCATTAGGGTATTGATTTAATTTAATTTAATTCATGACTTTCTCTCTCTCTGCCTTTTAGAATTACACTTCACTGGGGACTGCACAAACCTGTCATTATATTTGCATTTCGATGACATTACTATTATTTAGTGTATGACACAGACATATTTAGATGCCATAATTCCATGATTTGTTGCGTCTGTGTTATGTTCTGCATGACGGATGACGCATGACGTCATCTAACAACCAATCACCGTGATCATTGCGGGGAAGCTGGTGCATGAGATTCATTTACGTCATTCAAATAGCAACAAAGATTCACTCTTAGTTTAGGAGTTGTCATTTTTCCTTACTAAGAGTAGGTCTGAAATGCATTGTGAATAACTTTTAAGAAAAAACTCCTAGCTAAAATATTTTAGTGCGATTTAGGAGTACTCCTAGTGGTAAGATAAAACTATTTGTGAATACGGCCCCAGATCTTGAAAACAACAACACAAAGAGTTATATTTATCATTCAAAAATTTCACTAAAATGTATGGAAGCTGTAAAATGGCATTTTTAAAAGTGAATTGTGATCAATACTGGTAATGACTATCAAGAGCCATGGATACGGTACCTTTATTATTTTTCCTGTATTTGCAGGCCCTGTTTCTGCTCAACAACCAGATATCCAAAATTCACCCAAAGGCCTTTCGCAACATGGACAAACTCAAGATTCTCCACCTGTCATACAACTTGCTGACACAAGTCCCCGAGAATCTTCCACAGAATATTCAGGCATTGCGACTGCATGACAACAAGATCAGCAGACTTCCAAAAGGAGCATTTAAGGGAATGCAAAGCTTAAATGTCTTAGGTAGGTCTCCTAAGTGATGTTCTTCAATAAACACGGTCATGCTTAAGCAGTTAGTACACTTGCTTCAACGCGTTGAGCTGTATGACTTGCCTCATTTCCCGATTCCATTCCCCTGTTTTTTCCATCATGACCTGATTAAACCTTGTTATATAATCAGATACATGATCTTACACTATTTGTATCTGACACAACAAGCTCACTCCAATCAACTGACCACCATAGTTTTCAGGTTGTACAGTAAAAAATCTCTCTCTCCAGTGTCTACATTCAGATCTGCATTTACAGATTTAATTTCAATAAATTTGGCAGAAACAACTGAGAATTGTAATGAAACTGTGGCGTTGTAGTTAAAAATAGGGCTGGCAACCAAAAAGTTGCTGGTTCAAACCCAACCAGGTGTGATCCACGAGTCTTTGAGTCACATTTTTCTGCCAAATACATATGTAAATGACTGCTTATTTAGAAAAAAAAACCCCAAAATGTTCACTTTTCTTGCATCTCTAGAACTGAGTGCAAATCCAATTGCAAACAGCGGGATTGAAGCCGGAGCTTTTGACGACATGGCGACTCTCTACTTGAGAATAGCTGAAGCAAAGCTAACAGCTGTTCCTAAAGGTAAGAATTATACGTTTGTATGAAAGTCAAGAGACTATCACACCTGAAGAAAAGTCTAAAAGATGACATGGGTGACATGGATGACACAAGTGCTTACAAATTTGACCAAGCACATAAGTCTAATAATCTAGATTTTTATTAATCTTAAAACCACAGATCTCCCATCTTCCCTTACCGAACTTCACTTGGACTACAACAAGATCGCCAAAGTGGAGTCAGAGGATTTTTTGAGATTAAAAAGTCTACAGAGGTAAGGTAAACCGACTCCCTCATGTGGATAAAAACAGAACACAACATTGACTTGTCTCTCACAGGTTGTGGCTTGACTTCAATCAAATCAAGTTTGTGGAGAACGGAAGTTTCGCTGGCATTCCCAAAGTCAGAGAAATTCATTTGGACAACAATAAACTGAAGAAAGTTCCTCCAGGCTTAAACAACCTGAAATATTTGCAGGTAAAACACAAATACACATGCAATACAAACATGAAAATATAAATATAGCTGCCAGCAGTCACGTGGGCCCAGCCCGGCTGGCACTCAACCCCGGTGCCCTAAGGCACCTGGGACTGGCGGGACCGCCGGCTTTGGCCCTCCCATCGCTGCTCGCAGCTATATCTTATACACACACATACACACACACACACACACACACACACACACACACACACACACACACACATAAAGCCGTGGCACCGTCACCTTGGTGCCTTTAGGGTTATTCTGCACTGACGTGCAAAAACGTAACCCCTGCTTTGGAATACATACTAGTATGTATTCCACAATTGGAATACATACTGAACATACTAGTCAGAACTGAATAGTTGATATCTGAATGACAGATCACCATAGAAGTCACTGGAAAAATGTGACTAGTAACAAAAGAATAGTTACTAGTCACCATTGAAATAAGTACTAGTGTCTAATGAATAAGTACTAGTATCTATTTAATAGGTACTAGCATCTAATGAATAAGTACTAGTAACTAATTAATAAGCATTGGTATGTAATGAATAAGGACTAGCATCTAATGAATAAGTACTAGTATCTAATAAATAAGGACTAGTGTCTAATGAATAAGTACTAGTATCTTTAAAAAGGTACTAGTACCTAAAGAATAAACACTAGTATCTAAAGAAAAGGCACTAGTATCTAAAGAATAAGCACTAGTAGCTAATGAATAAGTACTAGTACTTAATGGAATAGATACTAGTATCTAAAAAATAAGTACTAGTAGCATGAAAATAGAGACTAGTAGGTTAAAATGATTAAATGTTAAAACGGCTTGCCATACTCTATCTGTCGTTTCGACTAGTCACAATTACGTTACAGATATCTTAAATGATAATACAAACTATCCAAAATGTAATTACGACTAGAAAGACGTTGTTGATATCTACAATGTTAATTACGAATAGTCAAACTTAGCTTTTAAATGTTAAAAGGGCTTGCCATACAGAAGTGTAGGCTCAGAGAGACACTCAACATTTTCAAACCAAAATATCTGACTTTCTGTGGGTCCTAGCTCATGAGTGTAAATTAGAAAGTTGTCCGGCTTGAGGAGAATATATGAATATATGAAACGATGAGATCAACATGTGTACTGAGTTTCATATTATTACATGCAAGCGTGTTTGATTTATGGACCAAGTTTTGGACCCCGTTCCAGGGGGCGCTGTCTAGCCCCCTTGCCACACCCGGGTACCATCTTCCCGAATCTGATGGCTGTGGGATCTGACCTGTGTGCAAAGTTTCAAGAGTTTTCAAACCCATTAAGGGCCCCAAAAGCCGCTAAGAGACTCAAAATCATCAAAAAAAAGGAATGTTAAAGTTTGATGCGTTGCTATGGCAACATTATCTTAGATATTGAATAATGCTTTCACAGCTCTTCATCTGGCGTGTGTTTACATTATACAGATGAAGTTTGAAGCAAATCGGGTAAAAGTAAGAGTGTGATTTCAAAGCATTTTGAAAGTGAAACACTTTCTGCTTCCAGTTGGTGGCGCTATATATTTGACTCACAATAGTCACATCCATGTGATCGGCCTCTTACAACGAACACACTGCTGAAGTTTCATCAAGATCAGTTAATGTATGCAGAAGTTTTAACACACTTCCTTTTTGATTTATGGACCAAGTTAATTTAATTAATACACTAATTATATAAAACTATTGTCAATGCACTACAATTAAACAGGTTATATGCCTTTACTTATAAAAAAATAAAAATAAAAACTTATTTAAAAAATACCAGGCTTAAGAAATGTATTTACTTTAGCAGGCCAGACACACAGTGAAATGATTAAGCCCCCTCCCCTCACACACACACACACACACACAGACTGTGTTTCAAGAGACTCAAGAAAGACTCAGGCTCAGAAAGAGCATGATCATATTCAAACTACAATATCTGACTTTCTGTGGGTTTGAGCTTATTATTGTTAATTAGAAAGTTGTTTGGCTTGAATAGAACAATATACACGGCAAGTTTTGTAACTGTCAGTAAAACTAACCAAGTTATAACACACTTTATGTGTCCTTTTTTAGTCAAAAAAATTCGCCACGGCCAAACCGTTCGAGATATCACAAATCCGTCCGGAATTTAGCATCCTCAATGTCTTGACTTCATGCACACCGAGTTTGGTGGTGATTGGTAACAGCATGGGTTGTAATTTGATGTTTTTCTAGGACATTTATCTAAAAAAAAAAAAACATAATTCCCGACTTCCGTTCGAACTGTCGTAAAACTTAGAGCACGAAAGTTGTTTGGCCTGATGTGATCTATGAGTGTACCGAGTTTCATATTAATCCATGCACGTGTGTTTGATTTATGGACAAATGTTCGAATCCCTAAAAGAATGCATCCTAAAAGAATGGTAAAGTTTGAATGCGTCGCCACGGCAACAGTTTCAAAGATATCAAGAATCCATTCATAGGTCTTCATCTGCCGTGTATTTACATTATACAGATGAAGTTTGAAGCAAATCGGGTAAAAATTAGAGGGTGATTTCAAAGCATTTTGAAAGTGACACACTTCCTGCTGCCAGTTGGTGGCGCTATAACTTTGACTCACAATAGTCACATCCATGTGATCGTCCTCTTACAGCGAACGCACTGCTGAAGTTTCATCCAGATCAGTTAATGTATGCTGAAGTTATGACACACTTCCTGTTTCACGTTTCTCGCCATAGTTTCGTTTCCTCGCCACGGCCAAACCGTTCGAGATATCAAAAATCCCCACACAAACTTTCATCCTCAATGTCTTGACTTCACGCTGACTGAGTTTCGTCGAATTTGGATCAGAGCTCTAGGAGGAGTATTTAAAAGTTCATTGCGTGTGTTTTACAAAAAAACCTCAATAGCCGACTTCCTGTTGGGCTGGGGTAAAAAGTAAGAACACGAGGTATAGATGAAATTCTGCTATCGACATGTGTACCGAGTTTCATATTATTACATGCAAGTGTGTTTGAGTTATGGACCAGGTGTTCGGACCCCATTCCAGGGGGCGCTGACGAGCCGCCCTGCCACGCCCGGGTACCAGCTTCAGCCCGGCTCTGATGGCCGCGGGTTCTGACCCGTGTGCAAAGTTTCAAGAGTTTTCGAGCATGTTCAGGGCCCCAAAAGTGCCCGAATAGTCGCTAGTAAAAAAAAAAAAAAAAAAAAAAAAAAAAAAAACAAATAATCGTAAGGAAAACAATAGGGCTCTGCGCCCTTTCAGGGCTTGGGCCTGAATTAGACGTGTACAGAGATCTGATCCACTTTGTTTCTTCTTTTAGGTGATGTACTTACACTCCAACAGCATCACTTACGTTGGAGTAAATGACTTTTGCCCTTCGAGAACCCGGGTTAAGAAAACCTCTTCACTAGGATCAGTTTATATGCAAACCCAGTGAAATACTGGGAGATTCAGCCACCCACTTTCCGGTGCGTATCCAGCCACAACTCGGTGCAACTGGGTAACAACAGAAAGTGAGCGAAAGATACCATCTTGCCACTGGAGGGCAGAATTACAGTCATGAACTTCATTCTAATTTTATAAATTATCATTTCATGTCCTCATGGTGATGTGCAGAACATAACTTGTCCAAAATCCAAGAGCATCCGCAGAGGCTACAGACTCATTACTTGAATTTAGAGAGGATTTCCGAAGACTTTGAATTCCAGTAAAGAAAGAATCAACTACAGTGTGTGCAATAGTTACATATGTTTTCATAGTTAATGTTTACATTGAAATCTTTTTGACTTTATAAAAGCTAGAGAACAGTTTTTTAAGATCAGGTGCTAAGTAAATTTGTCCCTTGTGTATTGAAGATCAATAGCATAAAAGGAACGACTGTCTAGACTCAAAGAAAAGTTAATAAAATTCACAAGGCCAGTTCGTTCATTGTTCTACTTGTATTTTAGAGAATGGGCATTACTCATTGGTGCTTATTAATAGTTTTAGTGATTACAAACAATTATATTGCATGCTAAATTTTCATTATATAACGTTTTTATTCATTGCCAGTGCTTTCTCCAAAAAATTGGACTTGGACATTCTTGCCAAGTCACAGAAATACTGAAAAATTGATCTGTTTGGACAATGGTCGGTTGCAGTTTACACCACAGTTAACTGTAATTGCAACCAGTTTTTCTTTTAGTCAGCGGTGCTGTGTTATTTGTTTCCAATTTAGATGTTGTTTCTTTTAGAAAAATAAAGAAAAATGAAAGTAAATCTCTTTGGATTCAAAATGTGTCATCTGTCCTGCAATGAAACAAGATACCAGCAGATGGAGACTTCAGTGTAGGATTAGACCTGTTCTTCAGGACAAAAGTACAGTAGTTGCTATCCATGAGGACAGATGATTTTGTGTTTTAAATAGTCATGTTTTTTCTTTTAAATCAGGTGATTATCATAACAGTATTGTATGCCATTCAAATAAATTTTAACTTTCCAAGTAACAGCCATTCCAAAAGCATATCCTTGCACACTGACAACTTTTTTACTGCTATTTTACTACTTTTTACAAAATTGACATCCTTTGGGGTAATCGTGGCCTAATGGTTAGAGAGTCAGACTGGTAATACGAAAGTTGCAGGTTCAATTCTCAATACCAGCAGGAAATGACTAAAAGCTAGAGAACGTTTTTTTTAAGATCAGGTGCTAAGTAAATGTGTCTCTCATGTATTGGATATCAACAAATAAGTCTTAGCTTAAAAGGAACGACTGTCTAGACTAAAAAAGTAAATTTAGTGAAAAATGGCTGCCTACTGCTCCAAGGTGTGTGTCCACGGTTTGCAGTGTGTGTGTGTTCACTTCTCACTACTTCTAATGTATGTGCACTAACTTGGATGAGTTAAATGCAGAGGACAAATTCCAAGTATTGTTTACCATACTTTGCCTTCAGATGTCATTTTTGGTTAACTGGATGCTGTTAAAGGGATAGTTCACTTTGAAATTAATTTTTGATGTTTTAGCTTAAAACTTCCGAAATCTCTGTGTAAACAATGAGTAACGTACAGATGCAAGTGATCACTTCCGGTGCATGCGCAGACCGAAACGCCCGTGCCTTCAGATCAGTTAGACATGGCTGTGATTACACAAGGTAAAAACGATATAAATACTTTTCGTTTTCTCACACAAACCGCTCGTTTTGTGTCTTAGGCCATCAATGTGTACTTACATTTACGAGTCATTAAATCATGTTTAATTTTGACTTCTCTGTGCATGCTCTTCTGAGGTGAACCCAGGGTGGACTCCCTAAACCTGCATTATATGACTGATAGACAGCAACGGTTTGACCAAAAATTATATCAAAATTGAAACTACTGTGGAAACTAAGACACCTACATCTTAGATGCCCTTGAGGCAAGCTAAAACATATCAAAAATTCATTTCAAAGTGAACAATCCCTTTAATTCAGTAATGATTGATGCTTTCAAGGGGTAAAATTGATCGGAAAGAAGCATGTCAAGCTATAAATGCTTTACATTTATGCTCCACAGAAATTGTACCAGTCCTGGATAATGCAAATGCAGCTTGGCTTCGCATAGAATGTATATACATTTAATAATCAGACTACAATTGGACTCTGGTTTGTCCATTGCTCCAAAAGACAGAGAGGATGTGCAGCAAATTCAACCCAAGTGGTATCCTGGCATCAGTTATTCTATTCCACACTGTGAGAGTAAAGAGAGATTAAAGCGGTAGTTTGACTACACAAAAATCCACTGTAGCTCAATTGTAACGGTACAGTCACTTGCTGTCACCTACTGGTGTAAAAGTGCAAAAAAAAAATCCCCACCTCTGACGCACAAACAAGTGGAGTCAATAAAGTAATTTTACTAAATTTATATTATTTAATAACTATTGTAAAATTTGTGGATAGTGGGTCTCATTGTTTGCTACAGCAAAACAGCTAGATTTTGATCAATCAGCTTATTTTGTGTCCCTGCAATATAATTTGGGTCTGAACGGGTTAAATGGGGGGAAAAACAACACAGAGGGGTGGTGGCTAGAGAGAGAGAGGCTCTGCTCAGGAAACATATGGAACAAATCTTCAGGTTGGCCTGATCTGCTTCTGCCACGTCTTGCATACCGGCGTCTCCAAAAAACTCACAACAGGTTTGGATCATTTAGGATCTTTGAGCCCCAGAAAACACCTGAGGGATTTCGGACACAGAAATTGAATTGTTTTAAAGATACACCAATATGTTTCCTTCTCATATTCAGTGTAAACCCTTATATGTTGTGAACAATCCTGCACAGTATTTTTTCCACTTGTATGACGAATCAATCATTATTAAATATCTGAAATGATGAGATATTGATGTATGCATCTGGTAAATTTTCAGGGTTTTTTTTAACCATTAAATGGCCTTGGGGTCTCTTGAATCACAAACAAAACATAAATTTGAACTCTTGTGAATGCAAATAAGTAAACTTGTGTAAAATTTGAGAGCAAAGCAATGAAGAGCTGATTCTAGGTCTAGTTTAAATCTTTCTTGCACAGCACACACCTCATAATTTTCCCCATCCAGTTTCCCTCCAGAGTAAATATCCTTTGAACGAAGACAGAAAACAACCACCCAGCTTGTTTTTATCAGCTCCTTTCAAGAGAGCCACCAGACCACTTCCCTTCCCGGAACATTTTCCATAAAGTCTCTAAAACACTGTTTTGTTCAGACACACGTTTGTGGATTTGTTGTTTTGTTTTTATAAAAAATATTCAAACTGCAGACCAATGGTGTTAACACCAGGACTTTTGTGTTGGTCAACAGTTAAACCTTTATTTAACTGGAAAAACTATTCCATATTCCCAATGTCAAACCTAAGACAATAAACACAGTCTCTTTCTTCACTCTCCTAAGCTTACTATGAATATAAATAATTGGTCATCTAATTAGTCTTTAAGAAGCACTGTACAATAAACTAACTGTCATCATGATAAATGAGTATAGAAGCATATCACATTCAAAATTCAAATGGGACTACAAACGTCCATTCGTGTTTCCCAGTTGTGAAAGCACAAAGTGTGAGAATTAAAATGCAAAGCATATGGGCATCTGCATGGTCCCAGAAGAGATACTCCTGTTAATGTTAATATTAATAAATTGCATGCAACTGCTCATCTTTCCCAAGCCTAAATATTATTGTAATGTCACATATCCATCACAAAAAAGCCAGGCTGAAGTTTATCAAAGACCAAAAAATACTGTTTTCACCCGCTTCCTTAAAAAAAATGCCCCAAAAGAACCTCATGGGATCACAATCTTGACGTTTTTTGTTTTTTTTCACCCCGCAGTAGCGTTCATGCTACGGAGACTTCTCAGCGTCTGCCATGTGGGCAGCAGCAAAAACAAATCTTCCAGTTGACAGAATGAGTGCTGAGGGGTCTGTCTAGCCAACTCTGACAAAAAAAAAAAAAAAAAAAAAAAAAACGACACTCTGTAGACGGGTCATGAAGAGACCGTCTGTGGTTTTGCTCTGATACAGTACAAGCACTGGAAAAAGGCCTCCACATAGTGAGCTAGCAATGTCTAAACCAATTAAATTGAACCCACTTAATTGTTGCAATGCATTTTAGGCATTTAAATTTGCCTTCTTACTGAAACAAAACTTTGGATGAACACTGGCATTTTGTTTTCATTTACAGTACATAGTATTATATTAGCATATAGTGTTAGGGAATTTACAGTTAAAGACCCAAGACCAGATATGATCAATTAACACCAGGAGTTAGAACTGCAGTCAATTTAAGACAAGAGTCAGATTCAGAATAATAATCGAATTAAAGAAAAATTTGACGGAAGATAGTTTGCTGTTTCAGGCAGAAGTCAGTTTCAAAACTCACAAGGAGTTCATAGGCCGCCCTTTACAAAGATCTTCACCAAGGTCTAAACTATTTCATTACTTCAGGCTGAATGATTCTGATTGGCTTAGAAAAATGATAAACAGTAAATTTCAACACATGGACTGATGGCAGTAGCACATCTTCATAGTCTGTATGGCTGCCACCAGGACCTTGAGTTAGTTACGAGTGTCCCTCCGCCGTCACAAGACACAAGAGTGAGGATATTTTCTCACCGGTTAATCGACGTGTGACACAACATCCGGTAAATTCCGGTGTCACCGCGGGGGCTTTTAAACCGCTGAATTTAAAGGCAAACGTAAAAAGCGCACGCGTTTTCACGGGCATACATAACGGTGCGGTAGTGCGGGAAAGAACTGTTTTGATATTGTTCCCTGAATATGCGCTGAGTTCTGAAAATCGAAACTAACTTTTGATTGACAGACATGTGATCTGACCAATCAAAATCCACCATTTTTGTCCAACAAAGCAGTCAGAAGATTAACTTAGGCCCTGTCCCAAATCGCGCACTTCACGCGCACTCTGCTGGTCGTGGACTTAAATTGCGCGTGCTCGCCGAGTCTCACAAGTCCGTAGGCTGTCCCATTTGGCATTTTAACGCACTGAAGTGTGCTCAGCAGCGCCCCCTTTGTACCCTTAAAGCGGTTGATATGTCAAACATAATAAAAAAGTGTTAAATAATACGATCGCATTATATGATTCATTACATAAATAGAACCAAATGTATTGGCTTTACTGAGTCATAAACGTTTTATGAATATTGAAACCTATACATTTTTCTTAAACTCATTTTCATTTTGTGTTAAAATGGAACATTATGTATTATTATTTACAACTTTTTTACATAACCATGACATCTATTGTAATGCCCAGGTGGCATACACAATTATAGATCTTTAAAAGCAGGCTGCGTATTTCACATGGACATAAGATTTGAGAAAATAAAATAAATCCTGCTTTTGTACTTATACTGTCTCATGCAACAACCAGACCGTCTTCCTGTTTCCGGCGTGACGATTCAGTCTGTCCCAAAAATACCTCTCAATGCGCCTCTCGAAGACTCGTGCTAAGGGCACTATAGGTCTGCACTTCATGACGTAACCGAGTGTGGACCGAAGTGAGGAAGTCCACAAGTCCGGAGTGTGCCATTTGGGACAGGGCCTTAGATTAATGTCGGTGGAACTTGGCTTTATCAGGCAATCTGTCACGACACATTAAAGAGCCACAAAGCGGTAGGCCTATTTATTGTTTGATTTTCTTTGACTGACCAAATTTGAAAGTTGAGACTGTTTCATATTAAATATTCCCTGCTTCGGTCCTGTCTGTCAGACGCGTTGTCAGTGTCCTCTATTTTTCACTGCTTGAGAACATGGGTTGAATCTGAAATCGCCCCCTAAACCCTCATTCACTAGGCCTATTCCCTACCTTAGTCCACTCATACTGTTCACTTGAAGGAGTGAATGAGAAGGAGTAAGTAAAAACGAGTGAGCGAATTCGGACAGCCGTTGCTGACAGAGACGCGATCTGACACGCTGTCCCATTTTCTCACAAATCTCTTTGTTCGTTTAAGACTGCTCTTATGGACATTTTGGCATAATTTATGTGTTATGGTTTGTTTTCCGAAAAAGAACCTCGATATCTCGACGCGTGTCTTTTCTGTGGGTCATGTGTGTGTTAATAGGCAGGATTTAAAGACTACTGCGTAATTGCGTTCAATATTTTTAAGGCTTTAAACTTTTTTTGTCGTGGTGCCGCCGTGGGCATGTCATGAAACCGGTGTTGCGACTGAACGATTGTAACACTCGACTACCATAGCAAGCCTAGCGTCTCAGGTGCCAACATGTTGAAGAAAACAAGTCAGTCAATCTCAAATAATGCCACTTGTTCCTTAACTTGTAACCAAGAATGCTAACACACACACAAAGCTTCTTCAAGGTAGGATTTGGTCGGGAAAACAGGAGACTCTTCCCAAAGCATACAGATAACATGTTCTTTCTCTCAAGAAGAGGACACTGTAACATAGCACAATAAAGTAAATTATTAAACTAAGAAATGGTCACTTAAGGTCCTTTCACACTGGACGTGATTTTGACGTGCAAATACGCGCAATGGTTTTATTTTTTGAACAGCTGTTTGTGTAATGAGTGCCTCCACACGAAAAAACAACATTTGTTTTTTCCGCTTCGATATCGAACTTTTGTTGTGACAGAAAAGGCTTCAGCCAATCACACAGGAAAACAAAGATGACGTCACAGCAACAGTGACGGACCTTCTTGTGTGTCGACAAACCCCATTTTGAATAGAAACTATAAGGACAACGAATTGCATGATAATGTGTGGCGTAGCATTGCCAACCAACTCGGTTATCACGACTGTGTGTATGTTGTGTGATTGTTTTAGTCGTTGTACAGCCCTTTGATGTGTAGGCTAATGTTAGCAGGCTAAACTATATTTATTATAGAAGGCTAACACTATTATCGTCAAAAGATAGAGACAGAGACCGTGTTTACTTTGAAAATGTAACAAAACGTAGTGAGACTATTTAGGGCTGCTTTTAGTATACTATAATGTGTGATATCAACAGTTTCTAGTCGAATGATTTTAACTTGTTTCTTTGTGTTTTGTATTGACATTACAAAACGCACTGTTTAGTTGAAGACAAAAAACTGTGGAAAAACCTCAGGGACACCTATGTGAGATAAATGAGAGAGGAAAAGGAAACTAAAAGTGGACAGGCTGGGCAAACAGATGAAGAGGTAGAAGTATATGGAGTGCATGAGCTTCCTTGAGGCTTCTACTTCTTTCATAGTTTTAGCTCCTTAGCATACTCCCTCCCAACTCTCTGTTCTTTATGATCGGATGCACCCAAAACCTTATTTTCTGTCTTTTAAATAAAATGAAAAGATCGTCTTCACTGGATAATAAAAATCAAGTGTCCATGTTTTCTCAGCTTTCGGCGCGAACGTTTTGTAATGTTGAACCTCTAAAACAACGCTAATTCGCGTCACGGCTGATGTGAATGGTTTTGAAGCGAACTATTCGCACGCAAACTATTCACTTGTCCGTTTTGTTTTTTTGTTACGCATCCAGTGTGAAAGGGCCTTTAAACTGTTGGTTCCAGAACAGATGTGTTTTAACATACATTTCTCAAACAAAATCGAGTCCATATTTCATTTCTGGAAGTTGCGCGCAATAATCCCTTCAATTGCTTTAAATCTTTTTGCACAACATTAGCTGCGCTAGTGCAACACCTGTTATGAGTCTGGCCTTTATTTTGTGGGTTAAATTTTTACTGTCCACATGCAATAATGTGGACTGGATACTAGGCCATTCCTTCCAGAACTATGTCTGGAAACTTCAACCTCAACTCAACAAAAGGGGAAAGAAGAATCAGATGAGACCACGAGGTTTTACTGAGGTCACCGAACACATGCAACCAAACACTTCCAGAATCATTTCCACGGAAAAGAGGCAGATCACAATCTCTCCCAAAACGCCTAATGCTGCTGTGGGGGAAACCACAGAGGTAATCTTTCACGCTCTTCCCAGGAGAAAAAACATTTCCCCGCTTTAGGCAACATCGTTCACGCTGAAGGGGCTGCTGTGTTTCATCTTGGGCACAATTTCACTCGGCCTCCCACCGAGAGAAACAACCCCACAGGTATGATATCATGATTTTAGTACAATATTGCTTAGTAATCAAAATCATTTTATACTAATTTGTTTTGAGATTTTTGCGAGCATATACATAATTCACATTGATGAAAGATGAATTGCTTTGAGCATGACAATAAAAAGAGATATATTCCTATTCTCTCTTACATTTTAGCAACCCACATGCAAAAGTCAGGTCACAAGATTTAATCTAAAACATTTTTATATCTAATAATTAGTATCAGCAGTTAAGGAATTATGCACAAAAAAACATGCTTTTTCAAGACAAACAAGTTACAGAGCCAATTAAAATTGAAACATTACTCCATATGCGGTTTTCAACTATGGAAAATATTTCTATGATTGATTAATGAAAAAGAGCTTCAAATTTAAAGAATAAGTCATTATTTAGCTGTGCACATTAAAATCAACATACCAACACGTCAAAGTCCTGCAGAAGACAAGAAAATGGCTTGAGAGGACTGTCATACAGAGCAGTTACAGTAGTTAAATTAGATTAACTACTCACTGTATGTTTTGGATCACTTTACTGTAGCTGCTTTGCCAGCTCAAATTAGTACTATGACCAAACTAAGATATTTTTAGTGTAGGAGAACATTACATCAAATATAAACAATAATCCAAGAAGAGTTACAAGGGCGTGTTTGTCTTTCCAAAATGGTTGTGTTCAGAAGTTTAAAAAACAAACATAAATACTCAATTATTACTGGCAGTCAACAACTGAGTCATAGGCTTTACCTTCAAACACGCACAGAAAAACCCCGCTGAAGTAATTCATCCCAGGCATCACAACAGAAGAGAACACCAAACAAATATCAACATTTACAGAATTAAAGTATGTGCAATTAAGGGTGTTTAGTCTTCTGGAAAAGTACCAAAATGCTTTTAGTAGACCAAAAAAATGAATTAAATGCCAGTTCTTGTTTAACTCTCAAAATCTAATTGTGGAAACTAGCACACTTAAATATTATTGTAACATATTATTGATGATAATCATTATTATATTGATTGTTTCAGTATAATATATTCTAAATAATTAACTTTTTCTAATTTTCAACTTCCAACTTTTTTGTGACCGTTCCAAACAGATAGCAAGACATCATGACATCATCACGGATCTTGAAAATACTATGTCTGTATTTGCTCTCTGGAGCTCTGGTACTTTCTCAAGAGCTTGACTATATTGATTACGACATAGATGACAACTCTTCGCCTGAAGTTACTCGACAGTCTGTAACTCAACAACCTGATTATGATGCCCAAATAATTTATTCGTACGAATGTGCCAGCGAATGTTTCTGCCCCTCATCCTATCCATTTGCCATGTATTGCGACCACCGAAAACTCAAGGCGATTCCCAATATCCCAAGACACGTCCGCCACTTGTACATTCAGCATAACGACATAGAAGAGATAACTTCAAAGTCTTTCATTAATGCCACGTCTCTGAGGGAAATCAACCTCAGCTACAATAAGCTCCAGTCATCTAAGGTGGATAAAGATGTTTTCAATATACTCAAAGAACTCATTCAGTTACACCTTGAGCATAATAATCTGGAAGACCTTCCTTCTCCTTTGCCAAAAACCCTTACAAGACTTCATTTGGGCTTCAATAAAATTTCAAAGATACCGGCTGAAGCTATCGAGAGCTTACAAAACTTACAGTGCTGGATTTGTGCAGCAACAGACTAACAGATGCAGGTATTAAAGGAAAGATCCTATCTGGCATGAAGAGCCTCATGCAAATCAACATGTGCAACAATAAGCTCAAGTCCATGCCAGCAGACCTTCCAGAATTCGATTCAGCAGATATCGCTGGAAAACAACTTAATATCCACCATACCTGAGGGCTACTTTAAGAAGACTCCCAATCTCTTGTCCCTACGCATGTCCCACAATAAACTCAAATCCACTGCATACCTTGCCTTCAACTTGTCCAAACTGATGGAGCTCCATTTGGGCCATAACCAGCTCTCCAAACCGTTTTTTGTTCCCAGGACCTTGGAACATCTGTATCTAAATCACAATGACTTTAAAGGTAGGTTAAAATATCTAAAGGTACAAATGTAGAATAAAGCATGATGGTCACTTCAAGAAATGATAGTCATACCCTTACTTTACTCAAACAATGCTATTCTAAAAACACATGATTGATTGTTCTCCAACCCTTTATCAAATATCACTCCAATAATGATATATGCTAAAATTATCTCTTTGCAGATCTGAATATCTCTCTAATGTGTCCTTCCCTGGACCGTGGCAACCCTAACATGCTGACCTTCATTCGGCTCGATAACAATAAGTTAAGAGGACCAGTGGACTACTATGCGTACAGATGTTTCCCAAGGCTGATGATGATAGTTGATGGAAACCAAAGGAAGGATGATGAAGATGACTCTGAACCCCAAAAATATGAAAAACCAAAAAGGCCTGGGCAACAAGGCTATCGACTTAGGTTTTTGAGATATGCGTCATAGATGGTTCAACAAACCAAACTATTCATTATTAAAGGAATATGAACAAAACAGGATTTAAATATTATTAAACACACATCAAGTAACTTTGAACATTCTATTCCTTGCTGCTTGAACGTTCTTATTTGATTTTATGCATGCATGTGTGTATGCTTTGATGCATCTTAATCAGCATAAAATGTGGCTAAAATCATTATTGCTATTTACGGACAGTTCTGATTCAAAGTTTGCTTTGTTTTGCACAATGTCACTTTTCTCTCCATTAATACAGTAAAAAGCATGTATATACTATGTATTAGTACATTGCGCTGTAATGCATGTAAATATAATAAATATAGCTAGTCTTTTCTGATGAAATTCTGAAAGATTTTGAAGATAAAAGTGTAAGATCCAGCATAAAGCAACAAGAACGGACAATACAGATAAGATGCATTTAAAATAATTGTGTATAATTATACTAGTGCTGTCAAACGATTAAAATATTTAATCGCGATTAATCGCATTAATACCATAGTTAACTCGCGATTAATTGCACATTTTTTAATCTGTTCTAAATGTCTCTTGATTTCTTTTTGTCCCATTATATTTTCTCAATTTAATGCTCTTATCAACATGGAAAAGTGGATTGGCTTGCTTTGTGCACATGTTTTTTATTGAAAACAACATTGGCATATACTGTGTTCAATTTCACACTAACATTCTCACTTGGAGCAAATAATCTCTCACACAATGTAACACTGTCCATCAATAAAAGGGTGAAAGAAATACTGACAAGGTCCTGATATTGACAAAGGGGCGGAGAATTCGCATCAGATGTGTGTGTGTTTGTGTGCTTGGCCATCATCAAGTGGTGTTTCAGGCTGGGCGTGCTGCGATGATGATAGCTCAGTTCACAACGACAAAACACACAGATCACTTTGGTCTTGTCAATGGAACCATTTGGCAACTTTTTAAAAGTAAAATTTCCATTCAGAATCTTATTGGCATCAATTTCGCCGTCTTGCGCTCGTCATCCACTTAAAACGTAATGTTAACCAACTATTTGGCTGGCTCGCAAGCCTAAACAAATGTGTGCGGCGTGCCTGTTGTTTTGTTTCCGGTCTAGCTAGATCCACTTGTGCTTTGGTTGACGAAGCAACAAAATGTCCTCGTACGGCACAAGCCATCAAAATGAATGGATTTCATCATGCAGCGCCGCATCCTGTTGCAAAAGCATGTAAAAAAAAAAAAGCTACAAAGTTTGCGAGATAAAAAGAAAATACGCCAATTAAAATGGGTTTGCGTTAACGCCATTAATAACGCATTTAACTGACAACCCTAAATTATACACAATAATTATTACAAAAAAAAAGATTACAAAAACCCAAATTTCACTGTTTTTTGACCTGGCACAAAATGACCAGCATTGACCAAACAGGCTAACCAAATAATTTCACTAATCATATCATCAGCTTATGGGAAAATGTGAACAAGTATAGTTCGGTAAAATCACTATCATTCTGACTGGATTATAAGAGCAGACTGATTAAATTGCCAATAGTCAGGATTTGGCCCAGAAGCTGATATCCAGCATGCCAGAGCGAATTGCAGAGGTTATGAAGAAGAAGGGTCAACACTATAAATATTGACTGTATGCATATATTTAATGTTTTTGCCAATAAAATCCTTTAAATTTATGAAATGCTTATAATTGTTTTTCAGTATACCATAAGATGTGTTTACATGAACCCTAATAATCCGTTTGTAACCGGATTAGTAGCACAGTAGGAATAAAAAAGTCACATGTAACCACGTCCATTCGAATAAATTGGCAAAATCCAATACAAATTTTATTCAGTTTGAAAGAGGTGGTAACATACTGTAGATTGAAAACTGAAACTGGAAAGTTTTGGTGCATGTGCAATGATGTAGAAATGCCGTAATGGCATATGACGCACAGAACGAGCTGTTGTGTTGAGGTGTCATGACTGTAGTGTCATTTTAAATTCTCCTTTCACTCATCGTCTGTGAAGTTGTGCAGGACAACGATCCACCAGTCCTTGCATCCACAGATGCCTTGTTTTTAGGTTAAGTAGCACAGCACAAAGCTTCATGTACTCGTTGTCTCCTGAATCAGGACCCGTAATAGATAATTAAGTCTGTTTTTTAAAACAAAGAAAAGAAGCAGTGGTAGGAGGTGTATATTTGTGTAAACTTGTGTATATTTGTGCAGTGTGTGCATGTCAAAAGATCAATTCCCGAAGTGAAGTTGGTGACAAATGCACACATCCACCCAATCACCTCAGCATTCATGTAAACACTTTGTTCAGATTCATTAAAGCTACAATGTGTAGTTTTCACCACTAGTGGTCGCTAACCTCTTGCAATAACAAAGAAGGCGTAGGTTAATGACGCATAAGCGAAATTATAGAACTTGCCGTCATGCTGGTGGATCTAATAATGTTTATGGATGAGTGAAAGCATTGATGTTTTTAACATGACTGTGGAATGAAGCAGGTCGTAATTGCTAATGAGAGACAGATATCAGCGCCACACGCAAGTCCTGGATATAAAGGAATAAGGACATTTTATTCTACCAAACTACCCGCAAGTGCAGAAATACTCACACAGGTCCGTTTATTAGATGAATGAAACTTGTGAGGTAACCCAGCACTCTTTCACTGGGTCTACACTATCATACTAAACTGCATTTGAGTGTGTTGAAAGTTATAATGTTATTCTGTGTTTTAGTTTGTAGGCTTTAGGAGACTAGCAGAAAGCTAAATCGACATTAGAATAACATACTGATCATATTCTAACATTTCCTCATTTTGAGCTATATAACATTGATTTGTTAATGTACATTTGCTCACCTCTCTATTAAAGTGCATGCAAGAGCGGCGACTCTGTCAAGTCGAAGTTTGTCGCGGACGTGGAGCTCTCGGTATCTCGAAAATGCCACGCTGATATTGATACTCGTTTTAATTCTCCTTTTGTCCCAAAGTCTACTTGCCATGGTCCATAACGTTTGAAGGAAAAAACAACAGCGTGAGCGTGCCACTGAGACGTAACGAAGTTGTCCACGTCTGTCGCCATGGTTACTATGGGAGTGAGAGCGGAAACCAGCGATGCGGATATTACATCATTGACAGGCGACAATGACAAGGAACGAGCCGTTATTTAAAATTGGAAGTTCTCTGAAATTAAAAACTCTTTGGGAACTTTTGGGATATTGTGAGTACACAACTGCAGGTAGTATATATATCACACTGTGCACGTAATTTTTGGATATTTTATTACAAAAATTGTACATATTGTACCTTTAATCAGAACATTTTCATTCTGATTAAAACTCAAAGTTTCCATGTAAACGTAGCTAAAGAATCATGTGAAAAAATAATCTACAAATACAGGAGCAGCAAACTTCGAAACACAAAATGTATGTCACTGCCAATATTTTTAGCCCCACGAGTAAGTCTCACCAGATGGTGGCATTTATTGGTAGATAATAGATATTTAAAAATGATAACTGATTAAGTGTAATTATCCAAAAAATGATTATAAATCAAAATCACTGGTCAAATAAAATATTGGTCAATTTCTACTAATTATACAGAGCTTCCATAATCGACTACTGTTCACAACCCACAGACAAATCAATAATGAAAATATGTAGTTTTGCACATTCTTACACTCCAGTTCTTAGTTTTGAGGGGTTACCTTTAAATGTTTTGAATCCTCCTAATCAAGTCATGTGGTGAAAAAAAACACCTTGACGGAGAGGATCAGCACTGTAAAAACATTTCTAAGTATTTGGCCCATTTCCCAGTACAGCAAACTTTTACAGGATGGCATAATTGCTAACACACCTGTAATGTTATTCCATCTCAATCTCTTTCTCTCAATTTCCATATATGTTTATTTTGAAGGGCTGAGGCGCCTTTCGTCTTGTCTTAAGGTATAAAACAGTCACATGTTTCCTATTAAACATGTTTTTCTTCACCTTGATCTTCAAGTGTCTGTTTTATAGAGGAGCTCTGTTTCTCTAATCTATTTTATGTTTTTAATTAAATGCATTAAGTCAACTCTGCAAATTACACATAAAAAACAGAAAATGTTTAATCACAGTTGAGATGCATGGCAAATTGTCTTGATGCAAATTCCTGCAAATCTAATTAAGCTACTCTTTTTGTGACAAATTGACTGTAAAATAATATCGAAACTAGAATAGTCTTAAGATCCCACATCAAGCAAACTAAAAATGAACAATGTAGCAAAGCTATAGAAAATGAACAACTATAAGAATCTATCCTAATGTCCTGACATTTTTGTGTTACCGTTGTCCTCCCATTTTCTTGCTTCTCTAAAAAACTTAGAGATTAATTAGGTGCAGAGCTAAGAAGAGCCAAACAAGCCTCAATATTCCTAGAGATCAGCATACATAAAATTCTGAGCTACAAATCCCCCAAAAAACCTATCATTCCTCTTTATTGCCTTATGCTCTTTTTTTACAAAGTTTTTTTCCCCCAGCAGACCTCAAACATGGCCAAACCCTGCAGGCGACACAGTGGTCTGATCAGCACATATGGGAATGCGAAGGGTTAAGGTCTGTTCCATAAACTCCCACTTAAGGATCTCCTCTGGCAGCCCGTGGTGGGGCTTAAAATCCTGATTTGACAGATCACATTTTACTCACAGGCACCAAGAAAATAGCCAAACACTGCCTGCACTGCGCTTCTTTAACGTGGCAGAACACATCCCAGTCTTCAGATACAATGGGGACAAGGCTGAGAATGGTTATTTCAGCAGTCATATTGGCATCATGGGTGCTCTCAGCATCTGGTGCACACTACCACAATCACAGGCATCACAGACTGGAGGATGTAGCACTTACTGAGGGAATCGATATAAGAGCACAGAGGAATAAGGTAAACAGTGTGTTTTTATTTTATGATTAATCATTATCTTCTGAATAGGCTGACAGAACAGAATATTCAGAGATGGTTTTTACTGCTTGTCTAATTTATATATGCATTTTATTGGTTCAGTTTAAATGAGTTTGCTTGTTTCCACTGAACCATTATACATTTAAGCCATATAGCACACATTAAATATAATGCAATATATTCAATACAAACTACTGTTTTATTAATAAATGTTTTAAGCTGCCCAATATATTTATACAACTGATTAATAGATCACTGTATATATATATATATATACACATTCTTGAGCTATTTAAAAAATAAAAACATAAAATAAATGACATACTAATATATAATTATGTATACACTATTTACATAAACTAGCTAATATAGTTATACAACTAATCACTAATTAAGATTATTAATTAACTTACAGCACTGTAACAGATCTTTGAAAATCAATTATTGCTTTAATTAATATTCTACTATGTAACTAAGAATTTAAAATGAGACTTTTATTCACCTTTCCATTAAGCTAAGTCACTTTTAAAATGTTTTTTTGTTTTTATTTAAATTAACTAAATTATACCACACATTTACAGAGGTTCATCTGTTAAATTTCCACCATTAAGTCAGATTACTTCCATACACTGAGTCAGTTTTGTTTAAATAAATAAATAAAATGATTAGCTGAGAGTTCGCTCCGAATCAGAGATGGTCTCAACAGCTGCCCGGCACTAAGTGGAAGCTTTCTGATTAGTCAGCAATCTGTTCTGGAGGAGTTCCTTCAGGCTCAAATTCTCCCACCCACAGCTTCACGCTAACTCATCGGGTCAGAACCTGTCAGGGTGATTTAACAGGCGCCTAAGGGCAAACAGGTCCAGACAGACACTCGTATCCAAGAGCATCGTCCAAAAATCCAAAGGAGACAACAGTTTTCCATGAACAGAATGCAAATGGAGAGGTTTATCCAAAATGAAGTTGTCATCATTTACTTAACGTCATGTAGAGCCGCACAGTTAACCGTTAAAAGATCGCAATCTCGATTCAAACCCCCACACGATCTTATTCCTAAATGACAACAATTAGGCTATGTCTATTAAACCTTTGACAAGCACAAACACAGCAAAACATTCAAATCTGCATTTCCGCTGACCCGGAGAAAGTCGTCATGTTTAGTCATGAAACCACACAGTATCATTATTTCTTTGTTACAATAATTCAAACGATCACAAAAGTAGTTTGTATATAAACTGATGTCAACGGCTAGCGATCAAAAAAGAGTAACTCACTTTGTGAAGGTATGCTTCAAACAAAGATTGTATAAATTAGTTACATCAGTAGGTGGCAAAAAGTGCCCTTTAAAAATATTATTTTGTCAAGATCCGTTCAAAAACGTTGATTTATCCAGTAATGAACCAAGTGAAGTCAAGAGTAAGTCATTGAATCATTCATCCAACCAATTTTATCAACGAATTAATTCAAAATAATAATAAACAAATGACATATTATTTTGTTTAGTTGCATTTTACTAATGGTGGGAGAATTGTGATCTCTATTTAAAAAAATGTGATCATGTTACTCAATTTATCCAAGAATTATGCAGCTCTACCCTGTGTGACTTTTTTAGACTATGAAAGACAAAAGAACTGGTTTTCATGCATTCATTAAAAACAGAGATTAAAGTTTCCAATTAAAAAAGGATGCAAATGTGCTGTAAAAGTATTCCATCCATGACGTGCTATATCTCAAGTTTTCTAAAGCTATGCAAGAGCTTTCTTTGATGGAAAGAACCAAAATCAAGCTAGCTGTCGTTGGTACATATTTGGCAAGTATCCATGAGTACTCACTGACTTAATAATGTGGTTGCACTGGTTCACTGGAGAAGAATATTGTCAGTAAATAAGCTATCAAAAGGGCTTCAGAAGACTTGGAATAAAGTCATATGGAGTTATGGTTTTCCGGAGCATGAAGCATAGTTACCCTTCATTTTAACTGAATGCACAGGACTTAGATATACAGGTTTGGAATGATATGACAACAAAAATAATTTTAACAAAAACTCCTTTAAAATTAATCACAGATTGCTGGGAAGCTCCTAAAAACATGTATTATCTAAAAGACATTCATTATTGGTGTTTAACCTGAATGTAAAATTTGTCAAACAACCAAATGTACCAACCAATAAAATCATTTTACAGAGAGCAACAGCCGACACCCCAGATGACTCCAGTCCAATGGCGCCTGTGGGAGACCCTTCAGGTAATGAACGACTGAATCCTGGTCAACTGTCTAAAAAGGAATGAGTAATGGGCTCTTTTTAAAAGACCATATGTTGCTCACAAGAGCCCTTAATGTAGGTTTATTTGTTCATGAGCTATGTCTGTGAGTGAGAAGTGGTAAAGGAAAGAAGCAATGTGTGTTTGCCCATCCAGTTTCATTAACTTGCCTGTTTTGAATAAAAACTTGTACATGTTCCAGACCTTCCTACTTGTCTACTGTGTGTGTGTCTAACTGGATCTGTCTACTGTGAGGAGGTCGACCCAGATATGACATCAGTGCCTGCTCTGCCCAAAGAGACAAACTACCTCTACGCTCGGTACAACAAGATAAAAAAGATAACGGCTAAAGATTTCGGAGATATCGGTGAGTTCTTCCTGACTTGACTTGCTCTGGCATTCTCCTTAAAACCCTTTTACTAATGGGAGAACAAATACAATTCTTCTGGACAGGATAAGGGATTACCCTCGGGGAGAGCAGGAGACAAACAGCTGCTTTTCAAAAGTCCATTTCATCCAAAAGATTTCCAAATGTTAAGGGACAGAATTTATGAACCGCATATGTGATCGCAAGAGATTGCAAACTCTTCCGTTGCATAAAGACATCGATCACATTTCTGTTCTGCAAAGAATGTGGATTGACAAAAACTTGGACATGTGGTAAACCTCTCTGTTTGCAGCAGTGCATCATGGGTATAAAATAGTTAGATAAAGGGAGCAGTCAGTGTTTAAAGTGCTTTTGGATCAAAGGCTTGGATCTATCAGCCAATAAACCAAAATCACCAGAAAACCACCTTTGCTAACAAACAGACTTGTGCAATCGTCTATTTCCAAAGTTTTGAAGATCATTTATTACATATATAGGATAAGCATAGTGGGTGCTAATTAAACCCTCATTAATAGGGACAACAAATAAATAAAGATAAAAAAATAAATAAATTGCAGTAAGTACGTGAGTAACCGCATGGATGGTAGAGTCTATTTTCACAGTAAAAAATTCTCCAAAATTAAAAATGTACACACGTTAAAAAATAAATACGACCTCACGTTATGTCAATAACGCTTGCACACTGCCTCCGAAACTTTTGTCTGCGATAAAAAAATCGAATCGGGTTCGATTTTCTGCGTTTTTCGCATCCGTAGCAAGCAGTTTGAATGGAGTTTGAATGGTGTTTTGACAATCCAGAGCCACCGAATCACGAATACGAAAAAACGCATGCTAAAATTTCCAACTCAGTATGCAATGCCCTTAACACTCAAGTTATTAATTTAATGCTCTTCTTTCCATTTCCATTCATCTACTGTAGTGACTCTAAAGAGAATCGACTTCACTGGAAACATCATTTCTGAGATTGAAGATGGTGCGTTGCTAAGCTCACCATGCTAGAAGAACTTCTCGCTGCAGGCGAAAACCAACTGGTCAAGCTACCAATGCTACCAACAAAATTAATCTCATTTAACGCTAATCACAACAAGCTGAGAACCAAAGGAATCAAGGCTAACGCTTTCAAGGTAAAGAGCCATTACATACGCCGATTTCAATTACATGTTCAACATTGTTCCAAACTACCTGTTTGAAAACTACCAACACACAACCTTTTGTATTTGTGTTTGCCACTTTTCTAAATATTCTGAAATGTCTTCCATAAAGGGATAAACTAATTTCTAGAAAAAAATACCCAACCAAATTACTTGGAGCAAAACTAACATGTCTGTTAGTGCACTCAACTTCTAAACAAAACATTTGATCTTCTTTGCTTCCAGAAATTAAACAAATTAACACATCTGTATCTTGCTCACAATGAACTGGAGGCCGTTCCTCTCATTCCAGAGACTGTCCGCACACTTCACCTTCAGGTAATAAAGTTGAGCATGTTTTGCATGCTAACAAGTCTTCTGCACACAAATCATAAAACAAACAAAAAAAAGTACAAAAAAATTACAAAACAAATATAAAAAAAGAACCACAATGTCCACAAGAACTGTTGCCTTTTCTGTTGCTTTCTTCACAGAACAATAACATTTCATCTGTGACCGTGGACACCTTCTGCAAAGGTAACGACACCTACTACATCCGTCCCAACATGAACGAGATTCGTATGGATGGAAATCCTGTCATCCTCAGTCAGTACCCCAACAGTTTCATATGCCTGCAGTCTCTGCCAATTGGGCGATACCAATGAAAACAGAATCAAAGGTAAACGCCTGCGAGAAGTCCTTGGATAGCCAATGATGACTAAAACCAAGAAGGAAAAGTCATTCAATCTCCTGGTATCTGTGCACAATTGAGTGTACAAAAGGTTAATACCATGAGAACCTGTACTATATATCTAATTATGTAACAGCTGCCCAAACACTTAGATTTCATCTTGATATTGACTTAGTAGATGAACCTGAAACTCAAGTCTTTGAAAGAATAACTTTATATCCCTTGTAAATAACCACTGGAGGCTACTGCTTCGTAAAATGTGAGATCATGAAAAGCGGCAGTCAAGCTTCTAGTATTCCTCAGAACTCTGTGAATTTCTGACACTTTCTAGTACTGTTAAAAAGTCTTACTTTGGCTGAAATTAAGATGCCTGCTAAGTTAACTAGGGGGCGAGGAACCCATACCAAGTTCCAAGACGCTGGTCTTTCTCAACTGACCTTTTCATTAATTGTTTGAATATTATTTATATGCTAAATTTGTAATTACTACCTATGTGTGAATTAAACATGAATAGACTGTACAGTAAAACATTGTATGAATTCAACATATGTTCACTTTAGTTGTTCAAATACACTTTTTTTCTAAAAACTTGTGACTAGTTTGCGGTAATCTTTTATAACAGCTATGCCAGACTGCAGTTAAAGCAAAAAAAAAAAAAAAAAAAAACAGTCTGCGAACTTCAAACCAATCAAACCCAAAGATTGTGCACACAGAAAGTTCTGGAAAAAGTGGGGTAATATTGTTCCATTTTACTTGCCAAATTGGCAGCCATTAAAGCACAATGGTCCCAGCAAATAATGGAAATGTTTTTCATGCTGCCTCAGAGGCTTCATTCCCAAACTTTCACTGCCATCGAGTCTTGGAATTTGTTCCCAATCTGGCTTTCAGCAATCTTTATCATTCTTAAGAAAGTCTTATGACATATGCCTGTACACATTAGAGACAGCAGAGTAAGTCCAACTACAAACGAAAGCATCACAAGAAGAGTAATAAACGTGAAGAACTTTGTTATTCCAGGTAGTCTTTGATGGTAAATAAATCTAAGAAATCAGGTAATTGTATTGTATAGATATTGATGCAAATAATCATATTCTTTCTATAACTTAATATATTGTTATTATTTATACCAAGGGTTTCTATACATTTTCCCTTGTGAAATGTTCAGCATTATATTTGGTATATAGCATTAATATTATATAATTACTATTTTTGTTTTCATTGGTTTTCTCTAAGTGATAACATGCGCTTACATAGAAACCTAAAAGACTTTATAACCTGCATATAATAACCTCTGATACATCGGTTTGATACTTAAAATTTGTAATAAGTTTTGTAAAAATTGCTTATGGTAAAGACAAACAGTTTTGCGTAAATGAAAATGTGTGCCTTGAATTCATTCGTGTTTGACAATCAATAAAGGTTTGCAAAACTTTTGTTGTGAAAACACTCTGGTTGTATGATACGTTTATTTTCAGAAATTTTAATTTTATATTGTAGAAAAAAAAAAAGAATTGGGGCTATAGTCTGGAAACACAATTATATTTTTCTATACCGTTTCCTTTTTTACATATTTATCCAGACCTTGAAATTATACTCAAATTAAATTCCATACATTTCCAAACTGCGTACGAATGCTGTATGGAATGTGTAGACAGTGAAGTCCAACATTTATTAAATGCTTAATTTTTAATACAAACTTTTTATTAATACAAATTATATTATCTCCATAACACCAAAAGTCTGAATACTATGCCGCAATCAATCAAGAAAATTGACTCCACAAATTTAAATTCAGTTTCCTTTTGATAAGTTTGTGTAGGTGTCACTGGAGTTTTGAATTACTTCAAAAACTCAAGTATCAGTACTCAAGTATTGGTGTCTATCCCTGGTTGATTGAGCGACTTACTCACTGCTTCTATTGCTGGTTACCTTAAAGTGCTGAAACGTTTAACGCCTTTCCTCACATCTCTCAGAGAACGTCCTCAAGGTCCTGAAGAACAAGAGAATATCTTTTGTGTCCTCCACTCTGCAAACAAGACAATATTGTAACATTAATACCCCAGAACGCCCCACATTGCAATGCTCACTTTGGTAAATTATACATTTTTAATTAAAGATTTAGACTGTATTTAACTATTTGATGAAAAACGTGACCTCCTTGATGTAAAGTTCAGCATACAATATAGAGGGATAAACTGTGTATTTGTGTTTAATCCCCTTCACAGGATGACGTTACAAGACATTTTGAGATTTTCCATAGATTTACCAGGGGCCCAAAAACTGTGGCACAGGACACAACTTTCCATGACTCGAGTCTTGTCTGTGAAAAGCTGATGTTGTAATGAGTGATGGAAAAATGGTAAGTCTCTCAAAACTAAATGGATTCACTCCAAGAGTAAAAGACAGCAGCTTAATGGCAAGAGTTAGAGAAAAAGCTCCCTGAGAATATCTAAAAACCAGACAATTAATGTACGCCTTACACTTTTTGGATCTGGCTTAGCTAAAAGATTATAAACATTAATCAGACAACTGGTTTGATTGACATCTAATACTGGTCAAAAGAAACCACAGACAAATCACCCTCGCCAGCAGATTTCGTTTTGTACCATGGCCAATTTCCATCATATGCGATTTCAGATTTGTTGATTGGGGACCTTGAATCTGAAAAAGTCATTTTAAGCTTTCCTAGAATGCTAACCTTTTAAGTTCGACAGACTAAACATACTGAATGCCAGAATCACTCTACACACCAATTAACGGCAAATCAATGTTTGGCTCCTTTGGATAATTTCTCTAAAAATTGTCCCTTTAGTTTTTTTCATTTTCCTGCCAAGGTCCTTGCCATGAAATCTTGTACTAAGTACAAGAATACGTAATACATTAGTTGTATAGGTTCCAAATTAGCAAATTTATTATGTTTACCAGTGAGGTCTTAATTTCAAACTTTACACTTAACCCAGACGTCAAAAATCAAAACATCAACAATGGAATGAACAATAGCAAACACAGCTATAGAGGATACAGTAATGATAATACACACCAAAAAAATAAGGTTTAAACGCTCTAAAACCCTCTCCACAGACATGCCCGAATCCACTTATGTACCTGACCACAAGAGTGCTCAAAAAATTCTTCTTTAGTTTACATGGGCCATAATGGTTATAAAATGCGTCTTCCTGAGACGCACAGACAGCTCAGACTTATGCGAGAATCATTATCTCCAGTATTTTTCCGACTATTTCATGCCAGGACAGACTCTCAGACCAGACAATATGATCCAGATGTACATTCAGCGACCAGGAAGCTGGCTGCACTTTAGAAAAAGGACCCAAACAAACCGCCGCCAAAACAGCAGCATTACTTCAAACTGTAATTTGTCATCTCAGCCAAAAAAAATAAAATAAAAAAATCGTGTGACCAAGTGGAACGACTGTAGGAGATCCCACAGTCATGTCTTTAGACAACAAAAATGGAATCAAATTCATTGCTAATTCAAATGTTTAAGTGTAATCCATGTCTATCAAATGATATTGGGGGTCTAAAGTTGTTGATTTTAAAAAACTACCAAGTAGCATGAACCTACAGATAAGACCACAAACATGAATTTTCCCTAAACCTCAGCTCTCTTTTCAAGTATTTTGGAGGTATGCCGTACAACACATAATCTAAATAACTAACCTTTTAATTATCCCAGCTGTACTCTCTGTGAAAGGCTGGATACATCAACATCAAACGGTGTTTCTTTAATGGCAAGTGTTGTGCTGTAATCGTCCAAGTAATAATAGAAGACAGAACTGTACCTCAGACCTCAGTGATGTTTAACACTAAAAAACCAACAACAGATAAATTAACTACAACACTCACTTTCAGGTCTTTGGTGGCGTTGTCAGTACAGACTGTCCTGCTTCACACAGTTCAGAGGTGGTCCACATGTTCACTTATTACAGTACACACACCGTGGGGTGCTGCTGGCAGTCATTGACATGCTGGTGCCATTTGCTGACAGTTTAATGAGTGTGACATGTTACGGACCGTCAACACAGCACTTTTAAACATTAAATCCACACATCATTATGTTGGGTGAAGCGTTATTCTGAACTCAAATGACTGAAGCTCATTATAGCACCAGCAGAATAGCCGACTACAGTTTAGTAAGAGAGATTACTCCACCAACATAAAAACTAATCCTGCCTTGAAGCTGCCCTGTAGGAGCCACACAAATAGAACAAAACAAATGAAACCGAACAGAAGGGCATTAAATGGAACAAAACAGAAAATATAAGAACCGAATTCAGTTCTTATAGTTCTTGGAATTCAGAGCATAAGAGGAAAGAACATGTCAGCATAAGACAATAGAATAGAAGAAAGCAGGACAGGAAAAATAAAATACAGTAGAACTGAAAAGAGCAGAAAAGATCAAAATATCAGAACAGAATGATATAGAGCAAAGCAGAAAAGACCAGAACACATCAGAATAGAAAAAAAATAGAATAGAACTGAAAATAGAAAATACAACAAAATACAGAGCAGAGAATAGAATAGATAAAAAACAGTTGTAACAACATTAAACATTACATAGAATAAAACAAAATTTAAAAAAGAATAGAATTTAGAAGAATAGAACACAAAGGAAACAGTACAGAATAGAATTGATTACAACAGAACTAGGAAGAAAGTTCAACAGAGCAGAATACGATAAAACAGAATAGACTAAAATTAATCTTCCATAATGGAAGAAAGATGCAGATTCCACACATACGGACCAAGCACATGGCTAATGACCAAGAGACGTTTAATTGTTAATTTGGTCTAGACCACGTATAAACAAATCCTTCAGCTGCAAGTATAACAAAAAACCCTCAAACACATAAACAATCCTTATTTGTCTAATGATGGAATGTCTAATTCTTATCTAACAAAATTGTAATATTTAGCTCAAATGCTGCCTCATACGTAAGATGCTCAAGAGTACGGGACCAAACCTGATCCTGCAACACTTGTCAATCAGTCCTTAATGAGAAAATCAGATTTCTGTGGTAATTGTAACGTGTTAACAACGGCTGGTCAGTGTTCACTCAGCATCCGGCTAATGAATGAGCCACCTGGATACATTTATTTCCCTTGTATGGAGTTTTGTTTGGATTTGTATCTTTTTACAAGACTAACATAAAGCAGAACGCTCTTCTATGGTGTCTGGGAATTCACTTGTCTGATGTTTACTTACACTGTAGGTTTTATGTTGTGTAACCTATTATGCAACTTGGATTTTCTCCAAATGGGATTTCTGTTGATTCAATCATGCAAACAAGCAAGATCCAACATTGTGTGAAGAGTAAAAATTATCCATGGAATCCGCTTACCTTTAAAAACAAATGTTAAAAATAATTACAATAAGTAAAATACAAAACACACCAAAGATATTAAAGGCACAATATGTAGGTTTCGCTGCTAGAGGTTTGCTTATTAAAAGCAATAACAAAAGCGTAGCTTGATGACAGCGTGAATGAGTGTGGATTCATGGGAGTTGTCATCTTCACCTCAACAGCCGATTTAAGTTTTGTTAACGTTACAAAGGTATGAAGCAGGGCGGGGCAGAGGTCCGTGGGAGCGGAACGAGGCCAGTGGAGCAAATGCTATCGAGACACCAGAGCGACACACTGGTCTCAAGTCGAGTCCCATGAGGTGCTCCATCAGAGGTGTGCGATACTGCTGAGATTTAGTATCGATCCGATACCGAAGTAAATAAACAGGCCAGTATCGTACACAGATACCGATACCAATACCGATACTTTTTAATAATTAAGGTGGATGCCTCTTTCAACCTAAATCTAAATTAATTTATGAGTTTTTAATTTGTTTTTGTGATTTGCATTTGGGGTTATTAATCAGTTAAAATCAGTACTTCAAAAGCTTTTGTTCAGAATCAACTTTTGGTTACTTCTGTTTTATTTAAATAAACAAAGTTACAAAATTATTACTTCACAAATATAAAAAAATGTAAAAAAAATTCTCTTTTCAAGTAGCATGTTAACAAAAAATGTTTCTCCTCTTTAGTGCACTTCTTTTCAGGATTTTTTTCTTAAATAAACAAAGTCACAAGTTCTCCGTCTCTGACTGTGCTGCTGTAGACTAGAAATGCGCGGTTGTGCGCGCCGCTGAAGGTAGCGGTAGGGGTGGGGTTAGACCTGAGTAGCGCGCTAGTGGTGAGTCACGTGACGGTACAACACAGGAGAGGGGGACGAGAGCAGCACTCTTGGTAGGAGGATTACAGGGAGCTTGCTCTGCTCTGTGACAGCAGCAGCATTTTGACAAACACGGTCAGGTCGCAAAACGAGATAAACTGAAACTTAAGTATCGATATTTTCACGTTGGTATCGATCAATACTGATCCCAACGTTGGTATCGATATTATCGATATTAGTATCGATCTGCCCACCTCTGAGCTTTAATTACGCTTACTACGTCACTGTCGGCTGCTGCCACTCCTTTCGTTTAGTTGTTTTGTGTTTATTTTAGAATTAAAGTTACGTTTAACGTTGCCGGTTAAAGGACAACTCCGGCGCAAAATGAACCTTTGGTCTAATTACACATTGTTGCCTAGTCAACCGTTATCTGAGATTTGTTTTCATGATTGCCGAATGTAAATAGTTTTATCTATAAATACAGTTTAGCCTATAATGCTAGTATAACGCTAGTATATAGGGCATAAGAGTAATGACAAATAAAAATCGCTTGTTATTACCACTAACAAGGCTCAAAATAGCCCCACAGTAACACGGTAGCATAATAAGGGTCCCTACATTCAAACCGAAGCATTGAGAACTTTGTCAGTGTCCATACAGTTTAATAAGAAGATATTTTATCCACAAAGTCAACTTCGCGAATACAGGAAGAAGCCATCTTTGAAATATAGTCTCTATCAGTCGATCTACGAACGCCGATCCAAGTGCGCTGAACTGTGCAGAATCTCATATAGTCCGTTGTTTCCGGAAGAAACACAAACACGAACCATTTTCTTGTCTTCAATATGTACATGTTGCCTACTGTTCGTGCTCACCTTATCACCTTATTCACATCTCACGAGCGCACTTGGATTCGAACGTTCGTAGATCGTAAGACCTTTTCCCTGAACCTGAAATTCACATTATTTTATTTCACTCTAATAAAACTGCTGAATTTCTAGTCATGCAGTCACTTTATTTGACAAATTAAATTTGTGAGGTAACAACACTGTTTTACTAATCATACTAAAAATACATTTGAGTGTGTTGAGAATTATCGTAAAACTTAAAATAGTAGCCGGGTCCCAAATAGACGCCTGTCTCTTTGTCACTACTGCCTAATGTGACTGCAGGTTCGGGTAAATAAAAGTCTGTCTCAAATAGAGGCCGGGTCTAAAACCCATCAGATCGTCTGCTTTTTAGCGGTCGCCAAAGCAAATTTTTGCCTTTTTTGATCGGTAAGTGATGTACGAATAGAGACTGACGCACTTGATAGGGCACATAACGAGCAGAGAGAGCCGCGCCGGACGTGCTTGCGCACTCTCACGTCTTCAAACAACACGAGCGCTGTCTTGCTTTCTCTCCCTCGCGCATTTTAATCAAAATCAATTGACACAATAGTAAAAGGTCGGAAGACCGCAGTTTCACATGGAGCATTTGGAGATTTTTAGAGATTAGAGACTAGCTTACACTCAATGAACAACATCTCAACACTAAATTATAAAAGCCTGTCTCATATAGACGCCTGCCTCAAATACAAGCCGGTGTAGTTCGACGATTTGCGAAAATAAAAGCCTGAGTTATTATTTGAAGTTTTACAGTGTTACGTTACTTTACTTGTTGCACACTGCAGTAATCTAGATCGATATGACGTCACTGACAGGTGAAGCAATTACATAGGCCGTTATACTGGTTAAAAATGTGGGTATTTCAATCTAAAAATCATACATACATATTGTGTCTTTAGGTATTTATTAATCATCACTTTACCTGGACACAAACGCAGAGAAATCTTTAAATTCAACACCATCCACAACAATATTGAGCTCTGTAACTCTCCTGAGAAGAGCATCATCCTCCTGTAAAAGAATACTGAGAGTTAAACAAGATCATAAATAATCTCTTTAGCCTTCACTAGGTCTGCATTTACGCATTTATTCATTTCATTAGGGGCTGTTGGGATTTCCGTGACTCTCTCCCGGAAATTTTTTTGTTGTGAAGACTGTAACAATAATCTTTTTATGCTTTAAACAACGGGTCAAGTTTGTTCTCCTCTATTCTCATGGTGAGGATGAAATTTACATAAAACTTAAATTTTTTAAGAGTGCCATCAATCACCAACCAACAATTCTGTTGTAAATGATTTAATGCATCAGTGTAAATGTTTGCTCCAAGGAGGTGCGTCAAAGAGATGTATTTATGCTTGTAATGAAGATTTCAGAGAAGCAAGCAAGAACTAATAAAACTGAGTCTAATCCATAAGAGACATTTTAAGACCTACTGCATAAATCTCTGATGTTGAAATAAAGTCATGGTTAAAATGGAGGCAAGCTGCCCTCTAGTGTTGAGTAAAAGAAAAGATACAGACTTCATCACTGGTTGTAATAATCTAAGCATGAAGTGGATGGAGTTTAATATTTGTAGGTGTTATGTGAGAATCTCAGTACTTTTCTAATTTTACATGTTTTCTAAAGAAAAATGTAATGGTGCTTGCCAATTCAAAATGTTATGATGCTAAACACTTCCCTCACTCCTCATCAAGCCAGATGATTTGAGGCATCATACAGACATGTGAAATACTTATGATTAGGGGTTACCTTTAACCATAAGTATGAGGTTTAGGAAGCACCACTAATAATTAGAGAATAATACAAAATAGTAATTGATCAACAGCAAAAAAAAAAAAAGATTTCCAAACGGATGCGAGCTGTACATGCCTCAGGTCCTAAGAATGCAATCCTTATACACTTATCTGACAGGAGGATTTCATATACTGCTTTGTGAAGAGTGATTCATTTTGTGTGCATTTTGAAAATGTATATTATTTTTAATAAATAATACTTGTGTTAATACTATTAAGTGCAGGCATAAATACTTGTGATTTCTTTGTACCTGAATCTCAATCACAGCCAATTCAACCTGGAACAACAGTACACTGCAGTGACCTGCAAGTCTGAGCTGCTGGACAAGTTTTCTTTCACCTGAAGAGACAACAGAAGTTAAAAAACACTTAATTGCTATTTTTATAAATTACAATGCTATAATTGTTATCAAATATTTTGTATTTAAGAGCAACATTTCTAAATATGCCTGCAGGTCTGACAAGTTAATCTCACTTTTGTGTAACGTCTTCACAAAACACTCATTGAGAGCAATCCCGTTTATTTCCGTCTGTCGTCTGAGGTCTTTCTCCAGTTCTCTGACTTCCGTGTGGAGTTTTGAAAGGGCGCGTTTATGTGCTCCATCACCTCCTCTTTCCTCACAGATTGACTTTCTGAAAGAGAAAAAAGTGTTGAAACTTCAATGTAATTAATTTACTCTGAACTAAAATCTTCAAGTGAACCATTTTCAGTGAGGTTCTCCTACAAAGATTTCACACCAGAGGCAGACAGGGTGTTTATTTTTTGTCCATTTAACAGATTACGCTGCTATATGACACCAAACAAAATCCAAAGAAAGGTGCTTACAGTTCCTCTTGTAGTCGATCTCCATGCTGTATGAAAATGAACCGTAAAGTCTCCTCCTGTTCAGTCTCCAGCATTTCAATTTCCTGCTGAAGCATCTGGATCTCTTCCTCATATTTCTGCTCCATGATCTTCCTCAATCTACTAAAAAGTAATTTATGAAAATACATAGAGAGAAAGAGAGAGTAATTACATATGATATATACACAATCACGTCATCATTTATATATGAACATTAGGTAACTTAAACATTTGCATGACAGTATTTTTATTATGATGCAAAGGTTATAAATAATCAGCTTAAGACACGAACCTTAAAATTGAACTTATCTAATTCATATTAATAACATATTTCAACAAAATATATAACATACAGAAAGTAACGTTAATTTTCACAGCAGTTCAAGTCAAAAACGCTTTTATTTAATTAACATTACAACCGGACAAATAATCCTGCTATTATAATCCTTTGTATAGTTTCATAACGATGTTTTGTTGTAAATCAGATGACAGGAGCTCGATTTGACAATAAAACAACATAGCGTTAACCATCAGAAGAGAATTCACTGACGTGACGTAATATTAATAATAACATAAAAAGTTATGGTACAAATCTGTTTGTTGTGCCTTATATGGACTTATTACCTCATGTAGAACTTATATCAATCTTACAACCAAATTTTTAAAGGAATAAACTTACTTTAATATTCTCCTGAAGGTAAACAGCTCGACTTTATGATTCAACTTTATCCCGCGTCAACGCGGAACATACCAAATGAGAACTGGATGGGTAAACCCTGTCCAAAAACAGCGTAAAACATTTGCATGTTCATCTAAATAGCATTATTATACAGTTACTTTGCCATAAACACATTTATTACTGCGTATAATTCATTTTGTATAGGAGAAATTGGATATTTGTCTAATAATGATAATCTTGTGATAATCGGTGAGTATATTTTGCAAATGGAACTTTCCATTACATTCTCAAACGGAACCAAAGAAGACGCGTCCTTGGTGTCACAGCGGAGCAGTTACAGTGTAACATCAGCATGTACATGTGAATCTGGCATGATCGTAAGTGTGTTTTGATTTGACATGAATACCATATTCTAACTCGGGGAATATTTTAGGAACTTTTTTACTATGTATGTTAAAGTATGGCATTGGGGAAATTAAGATCATACAGTTTCTACTTCTATAATAATCATACGTCCATGTGTCAAATGTTTTGTACTTCTTGTGCAATGCAGTTAAAATATTTTCTTTTTATTGAAAAATAAAATCTGCTTACGTTTGTGTACAAGGCTTACACTGTTAATTTTACACTGATATACATTAGTCCTACAGTATCTGTTGAAGTCTGTCTGGGATGGAGACTTCTGTATGTTTAGTTATGTGTGTTTTGATGATATACAGAAGGGTTTGGTTGCATGACATCTGGCCATGAAGCGATTGTACATTGGAGGTCTCGGCCACACTGTGTCGGAGAAGGACCTCAAAGACAGATTTGGAAAATTTGGGGATGTGTCAGATGTGGAAATTATCCAAAGGAAAGATGAGCAAGGTAGGAATTCTGATGAAAACCAAATTAACTTCTTTTTTTTTTACATTCACTGGGTATCCATTCAATATTATTCAAGATTTGTGCATTATCTTTGTGATCTGTTTGCAGGATCTCCTCTGAAGACATTTGGCTACATCAACATAAACATCACAGATGCTGAATACAAAAGATGTACATGCATTTATTTAACATTTCATTTTAATTGTGTGTTGCTGTGTCATACAGTAATTCAATCTGTGCTTTTGTTTTTTATACAGGTATGGGTGTCTTAAATAAATCCACATGGAAAGGTGGAACTTTGCTCATTCAGCTGGCAAAGGAAAGTTTTCTACATACGTAAGTATGCATGTGTGTGTGTGTACATTTTGCTGTATTATATATTTGTGAATTGCTATACATTGCCGAGCTGTTTGGATTTAAATAGGCAGATGCTTAAGAGTCTGTGATTCAATCATTATTGCAGTTTCTGGCATGTTTATATATTTGGTAACAGCTCTTTTAACTATACTTGATGGAGTGTGTAGATTTTCATTTCTTAAACAACCATGTAGGAAGACACATCATGGCTGTATTCCAGGAAGACAATGTCAAGATTAATCAGGCTCAATTTGTGAAAGAATGGTTGAGAGGAAGCATGAAGAATCACTTTCACACATGATTTGAGTCCAGACCTTAAATTCATTGAACGTCTTTGGGATGTGCTGGAGGTGACTTTACAAATTGATTGACTTTTGCATTGTAAATACAAGATCTTGACCAAAAACGGATGCACCTCTTGATGGAAATAACATCACAACATTTAAGGTCTGGACTCAGGTGTCATTTCATGTGTGAAAGTGATTCTTCATGCTCCCTTCTTTCACAATTTGAGCCTGATGAATCTTGACATTGTCTTCCTGGAATATGGCCATGATGTGTCTTCTTACATGGTTGTTTAAGAAATGAAAAGCTACACACTCCATCACTTAGGGTTGGAAGAACTGATCCCAAACATAAAACATGCTTTAAACATCGTAATCGGTGCAATAATGATCCAATCATAGACTTTAAATCTACATTTTGATCTTGTCAGACTTGCTGAAGAACGACAGCAAATGGTTGAAAAGACCAATACCCCGAAGATCATCCCTCAGGAGAAATTAGTAGACTCACTTAAAGCAGCTGGTGTTGAAAATTTCCACATGAAAGCTGCTGTTCCAGGGACAGAAATTCCTGGGCATAAGGTCTGTGTCCATAATTTTCTTTAGCTAGGAACATTTGTTAAGTTGAAATGGGCCCATGCTGATTTAACATTGGTTTTGTGTTTCTCCACTCCTCCAGGATTGGGTTGTGAGTAAATTTGGGAGGGTCCTTCCTGTCCTGAATCTCAAATGTAAAGGAAAAAGCAAAATATCCTTTGTGTTACTATTCTATTGGTAGATTGGAATTGGAAGATATACTAAGATTTGTAGATATGCTTGGATGTGTAGAAGTGCCCTTTTGCTTGTTTCTTGTTTTTCTTGCTAAAAACTTATTTTAAAGTCCATATTCTATTCATTTTAACTTTTTCCTGTCTGCTCATATTGTTTTTAAATTGGAGTGTCATCTTTTTTCAAAGTTGTAGATCTGGGAATCATAATACAGATCAAAATGTCATGGTTTCCAAAATAGTTCCTAATCTTCCCTTAACTCTTGAGTACATCTTCAAGTATGATCCATCCAAACACTGTCATAATATCAAGAGACTGGAGCCTGCGGATGACGTCACATCAGTGTCCAAGCTGACATGGGAGATGGAAGGTGGAGATGATGAAATCAGTAAGAAAAGGAGAGGAGAGTTTCCAAAACAGAAACTGCGTCCCAAAAGACCTAAAGTAGACTTGAGTTCATTTCTTAGCAATGTGGCTCAGAGCAATAGAATTAATGCGGCTTCCATTGGAAACCAGAACAAAACGGTGATCCAACCAAACGGACTCCCTGGAAAACAAAGACCTGTTGTTAAAAAGCCAGTTTGTGTTTTGAACAGTGATGCTGACTCTGAAGATGAAATCAGGATGTTGGTTTCTCAAGAACATTCGGGAACCCAAAACAAGCCTCTGCAGAGGATGACGATGACAACCTGGAGGTGGTGGGAGATGATTTTGTTGTTAAATCTAACGCTTTTTGGGGCACAGCAGAACAAGATGGCGAAAATCGCTATTAACTACATCAAAAGAGGATAAGGATTACGATTCAGCGGACACCGATGAAATACTAACCCAGAGAAAGACCCAAAAAACACAAGTTGGCCAAGACTCCCCAACAAAATCCAGTAGAAACAAATCTTCGTCTGAATCTGACGTTGGTAGCGAGTCTAGCAATGAGGTATCGGATGATGATGTTAGTGTAGATTCTGATTATGAAGCCATGATGGGGAACTGCTGCCGCTTGGAGGTCTCCCTAGCGGACTTGGAGCAGCTAGCTAAAAACACAGAGGAGATTTCAGATGATGAAAGTGTAGAAGAACCCAAAGAAGAAATCAAGACCCCAAGTGCACCACCCAAAACACGAGGTATTAACCCTGAAGATATTCTAGCCTCGCTTTTTAAAGGCTACACCCCTGAAAAAGAAAGTAAGAATCAGCCGACCAAAGGATCTCTTCCAGCTTTCATTGGAACAAAGGATCTCTTTGGAGGTCCAGAGCCCATCTTGAAAAGAGTCGCTCAGAGTATTGACTGTGAATCTCCTAAAAGACTCAAAGAAGACCTGAATTTGAAAGAACGAAATGTTTCAGAAGATTCAAGTCAACCACAGTCTTCAACCCATCCATCTCAACAGAAGCTGTCCAATTTAAAGGTACAATCAACCTCAAAGAAACTTGAAAACCAGTCATCAGAAGATGATTCTTCTAGTGAAGAATCGGAAACCAGCGAAGAAGGTGGCGAATGTGCTGAAGTCGTCACATCTCCAGCGACACAGTCGGTTGGTACCATCCCTGAAACCAAACTGAAGACTGTTCGCTTGAACAACACAAACACCCCAGTCAAACCCAAGAATACGAAGATCTCCACATCTTCCAATAGTGACTCAGAGAGCAGCGAGAATGAAGATATTTCTGAAATCATCACTTCTAAAACGTCCTCAGTGACACAATCGATAAGAACCAACCCTGAAACAAAGCTGAAGACTGTTAGCTCTAACTCAAACACCCTAATCAAACCCAAGAAGACGAAGATCTCCAGATCTTCCAGTAGTGACTCAGAGAGCAGTGAGAATGAAGATAGTTCTGAAGTCATCACTTCTAAAACGTCCTCAGTGACACAATCGATAAGAACCAACCCTGAAACCAAACTGAAGACTGTTAGCTCTAACTCAAACCCGATCAAACCCAAGAAGACGAAGACCTCCAGATCTTCCAGTAGTGACTCTTCTAGTGAGGAATCTGAGACTATTGATGATGAGAAGTCCAGGCCTCAGCCAAAGGATTGCAGACCAGTCGATTCAAAGAAAGTTAAGTCGCATTCAACAGTTCTTCACTCAACGGTCATAGACGCTCAGAAACAACTGAAGGACAACCAGAAACGTCTTGCGGCGCTGGAGCAACGACAGAAAGAGGCCGAACAGCAGAAGAAACTCATTCAGGGGGCTCTTTCCAGCGTGGTGAGTACAACTATTGTATAAAACTAGTCCATACAGCTTGTACTCTGTTCTCTACACCGTCTGAATATGATTTATATGAGGAAAAGGCTAAATTTTAAGGGATTCACTATGCATCTATACCATATTGGTTATTGGTCTATTTTAGAAATGTATTTTATTTTTAATTTAGCAGATAGCCTCGTGAGCAGCGCCTCCGCCTCATGGACCTTTCCTGATGCCAAATCCCCTCCTCTCTTTTTCATGATTCATAATGAACATTATAATGTTGTGATGTCTAAATTCACATGTAAAAATTAAAAGTTTTGATTAAAAAAAAATTATTTTAATTTATTCACACAAAATAGTGTAGTTTTAATATTGTCCATTTCTTTACATTATTTATAAATTAATTATACAGAAGAAAAAGAGAATTCCTGCTCAGTATTAAAGCTTGCGAAACATAATAAATGTCAAAAAATTAAGATTTTTGGATCACATGAACTGACAAACATTGTTTGACTGGAAAGTTGCATGATGAAAACATAATAAATAGATCATTTTAATTTTTCAAGCTTCAGTAGTGTGCAGATTTTTATTTTGTTTTAGCTTTTGTACTTTTTTTGTTCATTGATTTCATACATTTATGCCTGGCCTGAATATTAATATCATTGCATCCCTATTTTTAAAGTAATTTTCTTTGAAAATTACATGATCGTGATCATGTAATTGATCTTTTTCAGGACAAGGTGGAAACGAACAAAGGCAAACACATTGTGTTTGATTCTGATGAAGAAGAGGACAAAGCCACAAACAAACCAGAACAACCAACAAGCCAGAAAAAAAGCCTTTTTGAGGACGATTCTGAACCCGATGATCAACAAGCATCCACATCAAAAGAAAAGGCAAATATGGACCAAGATTGGAATTAGAAGTTGAACTCTCTGAGTTGTTCTTCATGCTCTTTGTGTTTATTTTCATCATAATTCTACAGGAGAACAAAAAGCCAGGTTGCAACAAGCTGTTCAACAGTGACGATGAGGATGATGGTGCTGAGGATGATGGTTTCCAGATAAAGCCTCAGTTTGAGGGCAAAGCTGGACAGAAGGTTTGGGTTAAGACTCTCGTTCAGGATAGAGATTTTGTTTAGTTCGTTTGAATTCTCATTAATCTTTCTTCATATGTTATCAGCTCATGAAGCTGCAGGCTAGATTCGGAACAGATTCGAGATTCCAGATTCGAATTCCAGATTTCTGGAAAGCGACGATGAGACTGAAGAAAAAGGTAACTTGTGATTCGTGATTTGTTTGAGTCTGTTCTTGGATCTAAATGGGGTTCAACGGTTTCAATCTTTTAATCTTCAGATGACCCGGCTCCAGAAAAAGATGCAGAAAAACAACTTCTTGAAGAGAAAAAGAAAAGTCTAGACATCCTCCAGAGCATTTTAAACACGAGCATACAGCCGCAAAACACTAAAAAGACCAAGACATTCAAGTATGACTTTGTATTCAGATGTTCTTTTCGCACACTTCATGTTTTTTAAATATAGTTTATTTATCTGGTTTGTCTTTGCAGAGATGTTTCGAGTCTGCATTACGACCCAACACAAGAGGAACACGCCGCTTTTGAGTCCAAGATCGAGCAGCCGAAGAAAGAAAAGGTATTATATTATGAACTCTATTTTAGTTAACTTTTCTCCTCATGGCGTCATTTAAAGGAATAGTTCACTTTTAAAAAGAACTTTTGCTGATAATTTACTCACCCCCATGTCATCCAAGATGTCCACGTCTTCTCTTTCTTTGGTCGAAAAGAAATTAAGGTTTTTGATGGAAACATTCCAGGATTTTCTCCATATAATGGACTTCAATGGGAACTGAAACGGTTCAAGGTCCAAATGAGGGTTTCAGTACAAACTGTTCAAAGGGCTTTAAACGACACCAGACGATGAATAAGGGTCTTATCTACCAAAACGATCGGTCATTTAAAAATAAATAAAAAAGTTTAAGTTTTATAAGCTCAAATGCTCGCCTTGCTCTGTTCTGTGATGAGCGTTCGTGACTCTCCTGTTCAAACTCGTTCATCAAAATGAACAAATCTTTTTGCGAGTCATGACTCGGAAGGGTCCTAGATAAGACCCTTATACGTCGTCTGGTGTCGTTTAAAGCCCTTTGAAGCTGCACTGAAACTCTCATTTGGACCTTGAACCGTTTGGTTCCTATTGAAGTCCATTATATGGAGAAAAATCCTGGAATGTTTTCATCAAAAACCTTAATTTTTTTCGAATGAAGAAAGAAATACATGGACATCTTGGATGACATGGGGGTGAGTAAATTATCAGCAAAAGTTTTTTTTAAAGTGAACTACTCCTTTAACATTTGCGTTTTGGTGTTGTACAGCAAAGCGGCAAGACGAAAGAAACGTGAAGAGGCTGAAAAACTCCCTGAGGTGTCTAAGGACATTTACTTTGAGGTGGCGGCGGATTTAAAGGAGGTCTTCGGGGTGTCCAAAGAAAACCAAGTCGAGAAGGAGACGGTGTCATGGGACAAAGAGGCAGAAGAGACTGAAGATATAATGACGCCAATGGAAGTTTCCTTCCCTTCTAATGTTGAAGCCTATGAGGACACATCAGGCGGATTCAAGTTCTCCTTCTTTGGCGAGGACGGCGCTGCAGAGACGACCACTAAGACAGGTGCATTGATCATTTACATACAATTCGTCTAGTTTTATTATATCTAGATCATTGGATATTGGTTTTCGCCATTGGTTTATCAATTGTTTTCATTTTTCAATCGTTTTTTTTTCGATTTCAATCGATTTTTATTTTATTGTTCTGAAACTTTTACATTATTCCACATTTAACAGTTCTATGTTCAAGTATAAAATGACTGTATTTTTTGGCCAATCAGACGAGTACAAAATAGAGACGTTAAAAGGAGCCAAGTTCTCTTGGCAAGTGGACCCTCGTTTCCAGGACAGCAGTTCAGACGAGGAAGGCGTGGACGAGGTTGAGGAGGACCAATCCGCTTCCAGCAAAATCACAGAGTAATTATATTATCATTTAAATTTGTTATCTATTAGTAGATCTTTTCAAATATGTGCCTTGTAGAACTTCAACATCAAAAACTGAAACATTAAATGAAGTACAAATATAGAAGATCTCGCTCTTTCAAGGTCTCTATGAAAACCTTAGCTTTTTTTTCTTGTTTGATTACAGTATATTTATATAACAGAATATCAATATTTTCTATTAAAATGTTGAACTTTCCTTTATATTTTGTGCAGGGAACCAACAGCATCAAAAAAGAGGTTTTTCTTTTTCTATCAAGATGACGAACGGTTAAAAGGTGAGATTTAAACAGTTTTCCTTTATTAAAGGGTTCATTTATAATCCTGACAACTGAAGATGTTCATGACTAATTAAAGATTTTCACAAACAAACTATTACAGCAGCATATTTAATGGATTATTCATGTGTGTGGGGGTACATTAAAAAGGGTTTTTATGTTTTTTTTTTAAATCGATGTACCTTTTGTGCCTTAAAAATTATCTGCATATGAAAATTTTTAATTTTTTTCATCAGAGGGGCCGGGAATGTTCTGTAGAAGCGGAAAACTTGGAGACCAGAGGGAAGCCTGGGAAGAGAAGAGGACGTCACTCAGAGATGTACTTGATTTGTTTAAGTGATTTATGTGGGGAAAAAATTATAATATACAATATTAATTTCATTTCAAAGAAAGCTAAATGCGTCCTTGTTAAGTAAAATGTAAATGCACATGTATATGACATTAAAATGCATTTGAATATAGTATATACATATTGTTATTATAAATAACATTTTATGTGCAGTCTCTTGGCTTGAAACAGATTGTGGACTCCTAGTTTACCACATGTTAAAATGGTTGTTTGACATTTGAAAGTACAGATATTGTTAATCAGTTTGTGTTTATGACATGATGTTACAGCTGTTTTTCCCACCAACAGGAGTGTCGCAAGAAACACAGAGACGCCAAAAGACGCCAGAGGCCGTCACTGAAGACCTGAACAATTCTTACAGACAAGACATTGTTGCACCCATTTATATTCTGTTTAATAGCTGTAATTTATTCTTCAAAATAACAGCATCTAATGCATATTCCCTTTGTATGATTGAAACATGTTTTCGATTGAATAAATGTTGGTTTGTACCACTAGAGGGTGGTGTGATGATACTTTCATGACTTAGTACAGCAGGACTCAGTGTTTGTTTTCATTCCTCACTCACTTTCTCCAAACCACAGAATCAGCCCACATAGTGTTTTTGTCCAAAAAACAACTTTTTCTTATGGGTCGTGCCGCAAGATCATTCAGTACACTCTGCCCAGAAGATCATATGTTTTATGAAATGAGAGGAAAATGCATGTTTATACGTCTGAAGGTGATTGAGAAAACTCTTCGGCCTTGAGTAATGATAGTGATATTTGACCTCTAGTGTTTATTCTTACCCTTATCTGCAGACTCAAGCAGTTTCCACTAACTTTAACCTTTAAGATTTCTTTATTTGATTTAAAGGATTCTTAAATTGTAATAATTTAAGGTTAAAAATTGCATGTGTACAAGTAAAATATATATATAACTATAGGTGTTGTAAATAAACACTTTTTTCTGTTTGTAATCACTTTTTTGTTGCTTTTTTGCAGTTAATTTAATTTAGAGTAGTGTTTGTGGGTGAATTATAGCATGCCACACTCTCTAGTTACACAAGTTCAGGTCATTTGGCACTGGAAGGTGTTTAACGTCACTGTACGAAGGCTAATAATGAAACGTTCAAGTGCAAACATCTCACACTGTTATTTCCGTGTACTGATGAAACGCTATAAATCTAGAGGAGCCGTTTGGCTTTGTCCAGCTAGTGTTTGTTCACAAAAAGCATTGTTCCATTGACTTTGTGTTTGATTGACAGTGGTTTTGATCTGTACAAGCATTGCGGCACATCCGTATGTATGAACTATAGACATGAACGCTGTATTCAGTGCATAAACAGGACGCTGTGGTTTCCAATTTCACTGTGACATCACAGCTGGTGTGTATAGCTCAAAGGAATGGAGCAGCTGTTCTGCAGTGACATAAGTCCCCTGAAACTGCCATTTTGTTTTGCTTAAGAACTTATATGTCCTTTTTTTGGCCATCTATCTTTATAACACGTATTAGAGAAAATAAAGTGGTACTGACATGATGCCAAGATGGTTTGGCAAGACTTTACAAAAAGCTTTCACGTTATTATTATTAGTAAAAAAAACTAAGAATGAGTAATACAAAAATTAACTGTGGTTTTATTGTAGTAACAATGTTTTTTTGGCCGACTGTTTACGATTTGTTTATCCAATTTTACTACTACATGGTTAAACTATGGTTAGTGAAGCAAAAACCCTTAATGGTTAGTGAACTACAATAACCAAGGTTTTTTTTTGTAAAACCATTGTTAATTTTTTGTATTAATTAATCTAATAGGGTTATAATAAGTTAATGCTAATCTCAATTTACTAACATTTTAAGATCCAGAGTTTATTACCTATTATTATTATAATTATTATCAAAAGTTAATAAATGCTAAAAAAAATGCTCATTGTTATTTTATTTTAGTTAATGCATAACTAACTTAAACTAATGCTAGCAAATGGGAGTTGTGGAAAATGTTATTGATTTTTAGCTTATTGTTAATGTTAAAGATGTTGAATGTGCTAGTAGCATGTCACCAGTGTGTTTCCAAAGAGCCCACAACAGTCTTTGTTTTTCTAGAGTCTAATTATTGCTTGATTTCATTCTTCAACATTTTTTAACCCATTATAAAGTAGCACATCTCCTCGACAAAACACTCAATCATAAATGACTTATGAAAATATAAGGTTCTTGAATTGCTATATGATTCTGTGGAGATTGTCAAGTTCTTGATGTCACATATGCTACGTATCCTCTGATTAGCTTTTTGGTTTCTGTGTCCTTTAAAGCAGCATAGCTTTCTAAAGAGCTAGCAAATAGTTCTTTGTGTAAGTTAAAATCATTCTCCAATGACATCAGGCTTTTTTGTTTCTATATTTTTAAGATCTGATCTCACATAGTCCCAGGCACTTTAGGTTGCTAACTGTAATGCTAATCTGTGAATGAAGGTGTGGTAAACCAACAACTGTTAGCCTATTCATTCTCCATTTAAACATTAATTCAACACAGTCAAGTTTTGAAAGTCTCTTTCTTGTTTTCACACCAGCTAACTTCAGTTAGAAAAGATTAGCAAGCAGTTTGACTTTGATAAATGAATGTTGGAGGTTTTTATTACAAAGGGAGGCTTATTTCTGAGTGGGAAGGAACCAAAATGCACGATGTTTTGAAATATTTACACTTTACTTTGTAAATTCCAGTCATAGTGCGAATAACTTCCACGGTTACAAAGCGCTAGCCAGCTCAGTCACGTGACTAGCATGCGCCTGACTAGAATAACAGCCCTTCCCCCAAATGACACATGCCTGCAAGAGTAAACTGAGAGGTTTTTATGCATACATTGAGCTGCTTTGGACTTTGTTTATTATAAACATGCAATTAAGTAGATGTCTGAATTTCTTACAGGTAAAACCCCTCAAATGTTAGCTTTAGCCTTGCTGGAATTAAAGTATTGATGTTAGCAACAGATGCTATTGTGCAAGACTTTGCAATGATCCCCCATGCATTTACTCTGAGAACAAAAAAACTCTCAAAAGTCTGTACTTTTCCATACTTTAAGGTCTTGTGTGTTTTCCCCCAAACACTCCTCCCTCTGTTCCTCAAATCCCACCCCGTCCTGCTCACCAACTTCTCAAAGAGGACTTGTTTGGATCTATAACTATTACTGGTCACAATCAGTGTAGGGGCTCAGATAACATCAGCATCTTCCATGATAGGATGGGCCTAATATCTTCAACGGCCATTTCAGAGGCTACTTGCTCTCTGATTGGCTGTTGCTGTGGCTAATCATGTTAGTGTGTGACAGCAAGAATGTACACAGAGTCTGTTTTTGCTCTGAGAGAAATCAAAATCTCTCTCTCTCTCAACCTCCTAGTTTTTACACAACCCGTTTTGGCACAAAAATGAAATATGGGGGGAAATGTATAAAAAGAGGGAAAGTGGATGGTGTCGACTCGCACTAAAATTAGCATTCCAATATGCTTGTTGCAGCAAGCTGAGGTTTATTTACTCAAGGGCTGATAGTTAGTTAAGGGGTGTGTCGCTGTGCGGTGGAACTTGTTGCACACTAACAGAAAAGCTGAAAATGTTAGTTTAAAGCTTTGGTTATGTGGGTGGAAAACTTTTACTATACACGTTATAATCAGCTGGTTTGTGAGCATTTAAAATGCACTTACATTTATGCCAATACTTTGCAGACACCATAATTTTTACTCTTTTGTCTGACGATGATCATCATAAAACATCTGTTTCCTGTGGAAGAAATTACAGATGAGTCATTTAGAAAATGCCTAAATAACCACACAAACACCTATAGTGAAACTAAAAGTAATGTGCACTACAATTATATCTAGATATGGTTTAGAGTAAATCAAACTAAATATGGGAACCAGTGATGCATCCTCATTGTCTATAGGAAAACACCTGAAAATATTGAGGATTCACCTTAACATCTCGTTCATGCCGTCAGATTGTTTCCTTGGAATCACAGCCGTTCATTTATAGAAGTGAGAATCACAATATCTATAAAATGACGTCAACTGTAACTGCAGCTGGGTAGAAATCATCACAGAGGGAGAATCCAAAATGGCAGCTGTTGCCATCAAGGCATTGTTACTGATTGTCATTGTTTTGGTAACCAAAATAAATAAAACATTAGGGCTGTCAAACGATTAATCGCGATTAATCGCATCCAAAATAAAAGTTTGTGTTTACATAATATATGTGGTGCACTGTGTATAATTATTTTGTATATATATATAAATACACACACATGCATGTATATTTAAGAAAGAAAATATTATTTATATATAAAATATTGATATTTATATGTAATATAAATTATATATAAATCTATATACAGTATATGAAAATATTTCTTAAATATATACAAATGTGTGTATATATATATATATATATATATATATATATATATATATATATATATATATATATATATATATATATATATATATATATATATAAAATAATTATACACAGTGCACCCACATATATTATGTAAACACAAACATTTATTTTGAATGCGATTAATCGTAATTAATCGTTTGACAGCCCTAATAATTTAAATTAAATAAAAGGAAAAAATTTAACTTTAAGAAAATTTTAAATGTTGCCTTGGCAACTGACTGAAATAAATTAGGAGTTTGGTAAATATTACTAAAACTGAAATAAAAAAAGTTATAAAATGGCACACACATTTATCAAATTTACTACAATTAAAATGGAAATATTAAAGTAAAAGCTTATTCAAAGAAATACAACCCAGATACAGTTCTTATGAAGGAATTTTCCTTATTGATTATTTCACAGGTGTTTTTATCTCTATATTGATTTACGCATTGCACTGGGTTTTAAGGTTGAAGGAAATGTCCATAAAGTAGGTAATAATTATCTGACAGGACTTTTTTCCACAGATTTTTTTCTTGGAGTGTATACAAAATAATGCATCAGAAATAACAGTCCTGTTGCAATGTATAAAGGATATGTTGATACATGTTTTATCAGAAGTCATATATTTCTTAATCAGAATTCACCATTACTCTAATATTTAAGAGAGGATGCCCAAAAGGTCAACAATTTCTTCATCTTTAACAATCAAAAACCACATTTTGCTTTCAAGAGCTACTGCATTTTGACAAAAACAGTCCCGTTGATCAAACCCAGGCTGACAGAGACGGATCATCTGCAAGAAACAGGGCAGTTTGTGGTGCATGATTTGCTCTATATTGGATGTAGGAGGCCCTTTATTGTTAGAGACGTCTGTGAAGGAGAGGAGAGGATATAGAGGAAAAGGGAGGGGGCGTAAAACATGAAGTGCAGCCTTTGGGCCTGTTAGGAGATTAAGCTACGTGCGAGAGGAAGAGAGCTAGTCAGCGGGAGGAGAGAGTCGATTGGGATTGAGTGCTCTCTTATATAATTATCTCGCTGAATAATCCTGCTTGCAGTGTCTTTAGCAGCGGGGGAAGGGAATGGTCTCACATTCACACAGTCTATGGGTCGTGCCTTCACCTTATCTGCTGTTTGCTCAATGCTGCTTTTGTTGCTATTTTAGAAAATCAGATCTTGGGTTATGCTGTGTGGTTGTTATTGAGCTAAAATAATTCACATTTAAAGCTACATACATGTATTTGACAGGCACTTTTATAGTGTGACCACAGTGCATTCGAGCATTTTTAGCAGTTAGCACTATAGCATTTGAGGCTAGGCTACATTGTGAGCATAATCACAGCTATGAGTTGCACTCTTTATCCATAAATATGTACCTTATTGCTTAAATCAAGAACTTTTAATCTCTACACACAACCATGTAGTAATTTACTCAGAAAATAAGTCTACTGTAGCTAAACTTGCTAACCTTCTTGCTAAAGTGCTTTGTGCACACAGGGTGTTTCAGGGTGTTGGTGTGGTTAAAACACTCCACAACCTGACAATATGCTAGTTGTGTGAAGTATTGAGGTAACTTGCTGAGCAGGCCAAACAGTTGTGAGTCAAGCTGACATGCCTTTTGGTCTTGCATGTCATGACATGCCATGAAGAGTATACACTGCAAAATGGATTTTCTAACTCGGTATATTTTCAGTCTAGTTAGTAATTTTTCATAGATTTGTTTCTTGTTTTATTTTTAGACTTATTTCTTAAGTAATGTTTCTTCTCAAGACAGCATATATATATTTTTTAGATAAGTGCAATAGATAAAAAAGACAAAATACTGAGTAAGAACATAATTTTTTACAGTGGACAAGTGTGCACCACTCGCACCTAAAGTTTTCAACACGGGTCACAGATTTGTTTCTATAGCAAAGGCCTTTGAGAGGAACCCATCCCCCACAAAACACACACATCCACACCAGCCCTCAACTGTGTCTCTTACTCTAATCAGGCTCTTGGATTTAAAGGTATAGCGCACATTTATTTTGGATGTAAAGTTTTTCAGTTTTCACTGTAGTATTTGCCTGTACAGATGTTTTTTTGCATCTGTCCGAACCACTTATGGAATGATATGTAATTAACATTAGCAACCAAAGTAAAATTAATAAGGATTTACTTGGCATCAGTCTCTAAAGTGGCTTATTTTGCTTTTAATGTTTTTTTTTTAAATTTAAACACAAACTATATATGTTGCCAGTGAATAATGTCAGATAAATGAATATAGATTTCAATGAGAAATGAAAAGTGCAGTAAAACTATTTGCACTACAAACCAGTGTGTTTATGATTACGAATATGATAACAAATACCATTTTGCAATATCACACAGCATAAATGACTGATTTTCTATAGCTAACAGATCTGAAAGTGAATGATGCAGTGTGTAAAGCTGTTTGTGAATATAAAAGTTCTGCAAAGTTTTAAGATCAAAGACAAGATATGGTCTTCTGAAAGAAAGAATTGATTCTGAACTGCCAAAATGAGTCATCAGCAATTCCAGCCTCAGTTCCTGTTACATACCTACGTAATAATATAACATTTTTTTTTATAATGCCAGCCTATGGTTTCCATTGGCTTGCCCATGAACAACATCTACTTTGACCTGTCCTCAAACTCTGTAGCTGTTGCTTAGGCCAGGAAGAGTTTAGTTTGTGTTGTCACCATGTCGAGAAGACGCTGTTTTCAGTGCTGCGAATCCACTTTGCTGCACTTCCAAAGGAGGAGAACTTAAGTTGATTTGGAAAAAACGATGTCATCGTTACTGTTCAATTCAGATATGTAATGGAGTTTCGTTTCCAACACCTGCTGTAAGCGGTCAACCAATCACAAAGACTGGGCCATCTGACCAATCAGAGAAGAGTTGAACAATCACAACAGCCATCTGACCAATCAGAGAAGAGTTGACCAATCACAACAGCCATCTGACCAATCAGAGAAGAGTCGACCAATCACAACAGACTGGGCCATCTGACCAATCTGAGAAGAGTAGACCAATCACAATAGACTTGACCAACTGACCAATCAGAGAAGAGTTGACCAATCACAACAGACTGGGCCATCTGACCAATCAGAGAAGAGTAGACCAATCACAATAGACTTGGCCAACTGACCAATCAGAGAAGAGTTGACCAATCACAACAGACTGGGCCATCTGACCAATCAGAGAAGAGTAGACCAATCACAACAGACTGGACCATCTGACCAATCAGAAAAGAGTTGACCAATCACAGCAGACTGGGCCATCTGACCAATCAGAGAAGAGTTAACCAATCACAACAGACAGGGCCATCTGACCAATCAGAGCAGAGTAGACCAGTCACAACAGACTGGACCATCTGACCAATCAGAGAAGAGTTGACCAATCACAACAGACTGGGCCATGCTGCCATCTGACCAATCAGAGCAGAGTAGACCAGTCACAACAGACTGGACCATCTGACCAATCAGAGTTGACCAATCACAACAGACTGGGCCATATGACCAATATGCGAAGTATTATGTATATTATGAGAAAACTAACATGTTTTTTTACCTTTGATGCATGCAAACCTTTTGTAGGAGAAAAAAACTAGGAACCTTTTAAATGGCATAATAGGGACTTTGTTAGGTATTTCACTATATGAATATGAAATACTTTTATGAAAGATAAAGAAAAGGAGAACAATGCGTGCATTGAGGGCCAGGTTTGACATCACATGTGTTTACTAAAGTTCTAGCTTGACTGTTAGCAGTTGTTATCTTGTCTTTCCCCTCCTGCTATACCCTCATCATCACATGATCAAGACCTTCTGCTTCTTTGTAACTCGAATCCAAATTCTTCCTTTTTTCAGAGTTTCAATTTGATTTCAATATCAAAATTCTACACTTCCTTTTCAGAATGGTTATCAAAAATGGCATTGACAGAATGTTTATGACCTAAAAAGAATGATCTTTTCACTAACTTTTAAAAGTATTTCATGTAGTTTCTGAATCAGTATGAGATCATAAACCCAATATGAGATCATAACAATTATACACATTATAAAGATTATGCAAGACACTGCCGAGGCATGTAACCTGTCCGTTTACAGTGTGGGAGCGTCCTTTCTAACACTTATCTAAATGTTATATCATATTTATTTGACAAATTGAGTTTGATGTTAAACCACTTTGTTTATTGATTAACTCCTCAGCCAACCTTCATGAACCACAAGACACATTTGATCTGAACACCTTAAGCTCTGGTCAAAGGGCAGCTTTGCCTCTTTCAACACATGTGCGTCCCGGAAATCTTGTTCCTGGCATAAGGCATTTTTAATCTCGAAGTTGGTTAATGTGCATGTGTTTGAATAGAACAATAGATTTAAAAGTTTTATTGTATGCTCTGAGAGGTTTAAATTGATATTAATATTTAGGAGTGCATATTTAGAAGCTGTTGCTGGTCTCCAAATTTCTATTTTTATTAATTTACAAGAGTAAAGTTGTGGAAACCTGTTAAAATCATGCCCATACCAAATTTCATCACAAAAAGTAATATTTTGCTTTTATATTTTGCTAAAGGAAAATGTGTTTTTTTTTTAATGTTCCTTATTTTCATGACAGTTAAAAACTGTCCTCAAATTCTCATTACTGTTATGGATAAAGTAATAGATACTAGTGAAACATAAAAATATTTATTCATATTTTCATATATTATTAGTTATACTGTCTTTTATTTATGCAAATTGAAATAAAACCATTGTAATAAAACCATTTAGTTTTCATTTAAACTTAAATAAAAAAATAGTAAAATGACAACATCCAAAATGCGATAATGAGAATAAGATAAAAATAAAAATTTATTAAAAAAAACTCTTCATGATCTTCAATTTACTTTATTGAAAATATAACTACTTTTTATTTTTGCAAGAAATATAATGTATTCTTTCAAATGATGAGGTCATAAAAATTGCAATTCAAATAATTTATTTAAAAATGGTTTTAGATTCAAGACACTCTTGCCATGTCAACTCCTAAAATCCATTTGAAAGTCTCTTTTCCATCGTAATGAAGTGTTTATTTCTTTTACCGGCAGTTAAAGGGCTAGAAATGGAGTCGGGGGATTGAACACAATCCTGTAGGTTTGGCTGGAAGAAGTTGCACCTCGATTATCTGACATGCAGTTGGCAAGCTGTGCAGGAAAGGGGCTGGACCGCTGTTGATCAAAACACTCGGAGTCTATTCATGAGAAAGATTTCTTCTGAGCCTTTCTATTGAACCTTTTTGCATTTTTATTGACTAGCAGGACTTTAAATTTCCTTATTAATACATCATACACAAGAATAAAGATGATAAATAGGTGTGCTTCATAGCGGAAACCTTATTAGTGACGCAGATTATACGGTTATATAGAGGCACTTTTGCACACACACCTTGTCTCATGAGTATTGCTATTGTTCTTGTGTCAGATCTTCAAGAGCCACTGATGTACACGAAGGGTGTGTAGGCTGGAAAGAAAAAAAGGTGCTTCTTAAATGTTACGCAGGGATCATATTTCTGTCATGCGTCTCCTTTCATGACCCCAAAATATTTGGATAATGCCACTCTGTGAAATGCTGTTCGGTTTCAACAATGCAACTGTAAATAATAGCTATCTTTGGCAAGTCATTCTATTATTTGCAGGTTAATATTCAATGAGCAAAACGTATCGGAAAATATAAACAGCTGAATAAAAAAATAGACAATGTGTAGCAAAATGACGATTTATTATGAAAAAAACATTCACATAGGGTTTAGTTTTGCAGTACAAACCCCTGCTATGTTTGCCATGAGTGATCAAATGATCTTGATGGTGATTGGCTGGCTGGTCTCACTCCTACTTTGGACCCTTTTCTCTCCCCCGCCCCAAAAACAGACCAGTCATAATACATCACAGAACAAACAAACAAAACAATATCTTGTCACATTGCAATCGACAGATTTAGTTGTGAAAAACAGTTCAGAAACCACCGTAGTGATGATGTAAACATGTTACCTGTGGCAGTTCTAAATACATGGTGCCACATTGTCACAGAATTCTTTGAAGTCCCTTTGCATGAAGCCTTCGCTTTGCATCACGTCGTCTTCTGATGGGAAATACTGCATGCTCTCCTCTTGGTCGAAGCCGAAGAAGGGAAACGGCTGGCACTGCTTCATCTGACGTGCGTAAAATGTGGGTGGTGTAGACAGATCTGGACTGTCCAACAGTGCGCCTCTAGCGTTTTCCAGCACACCAAGGTACGAGTCCATATCCGCAAAGTCCATTTCGCAGTCGGACCCGCTGTCTGTGCCAACTGAGTCCGATCGCATATGCATCATCTGATATTTCTCATGCATGAGGAACTGGTTGGTGTTCCTGGGCGCCCTCATGCCAGGCGCTCGGTTGCCTTGAACATTGGCAGGACGCAATGAGACCACGGTGGTAGACCACCGAGACGGTCTCGCACGATTTCTGCGCATTTCTGGACAGTGCGCCTTTCTTCCTGGCCTCCTTCCCCATTTGTGCCACTTGTGTTTACCACTGCCATTGCTTCTCCTCGACTCGCTCTTGTGTTTTTCCGTCTCCTTGATGGAAGGTCTGTTGCCGTAGACCTCCCATTGGCATATCATGCCCCTTCCACACATTTTCTCAGTGTCTAGCATCAGCTGTAGGGCGCTCTCACATAATCTGGAGGGCAACAAAGGCTGTTTCTTCTCCTTGATTAGGGGTTTTGGTTACTCGTGCCTTTCTACACGATTCACCCCCTCAGTCGTCTACCTTTTTACTTTCTTTTCCGATTTTTTCTTTGTCACTGGCTTTAGATGGCACATAGCCTGGCGCAGTGCCCTCTGTATAGGCAGCTTGACTCGCGTGTGGCTCTGATCTGAGATCAGTCACACCCCTCCTCAGCTTTTCCGAGTAACCAGTGTCTTTTTTGCCTCAGATTAAAAGCAAATTCGTTGTTTAAATGTCTAAAGAGTGTAAAAAATATGTTTGTAGTTTGTTTTACTTTTGGTTAAATGCCAACAAACTACGATTTCTGCCTGTTCCTGACTAGCGCTTGTCTCGAAATGACAGTTGACATCTACAGAAATCAGCGTCTGGTGTGATATTTATACTGTTGGGGCGCTTCAAACCCCATCGAAGGCATAGGGGCGTTTCATTCTTTCTTGAGGTAAAGTATTTCAAATAGGCCTATAATTTGATCTAACAACAGCTTAAATATGCTAATTTATACTATTTATTTTCAATATTTTATAACCATATCTATGTTTAGGAGAAGAGTGCCGAAAACGCCGTTGTTTCGTATTCCGAACATTATCACCCTCCACGATCGGAATGGTTTGTTCCTTCTCTGGGCGTCTTCACAGCTGCTGTTCCAGGAACAGTTTTTGCAGTCAATCCGCGTCTTTTTCAGACGCTAATCTGCCCCTAGATCAGTTGAGAAACGTCATAACGACAAAGAGAGCGTATACGTGATGTATGTGAAAGATGTTAGGACAACAAACTAATGGCTGTCGTATGAACGATAGTTCTTTTTTTAGTCGTTATGTTTGTTTCTCGGTTCTCTTTTAGGCTATAACGTAAATGAAAACGCATTCTCGTTTTCCTTATAAGGATATGTAATTCACTGTATGTATGCATATAAACACATTTTCTGTTTATTTATCCATATGACTAAGATTTTCCATTAATGTGGCATTATTGTTTAATCGAGTCTAAAATGAGTGAACAAATACTTACTATTTTGCACTAGGGGCAATCACTAAAATGCTTGGTTTATGACCTAACGGCGCACACAAACACACTTTTCTTCTTCCATTCGACCAGCCCCGTCAAGCCTTTGAATAACAAACAAAGAGGAGGAAAAGGCACTTCCTTAAACGCTAGCGGAGGATTAAATCACTGATTTTCTATATTAGACCAACATCGAGCTCGACGAACTGAGAAAAAGATGGTTGCCTTCAGCCTGACATGAATAAATAAATAAATAAATGAACGAGTGAATGCATTCAATGCATCAGTGATTTCACGAGTGAGTGAGTGAGTAAGTGAGTAAATTAACTCAAGACAGACAGACAGCCGGATGAGAAGAATATATTAGTTTATGATAGATAGATAGATAGATAGATAGATAGATAGATAGATAGATAGATAGATAGATAGATAGATGATATAGATAGATAGATAGATAGATAGATGATAGATAGATGATAGATAGATAGATAGATAGATGATAGATAGATAGATGATAGATAGATAGATATGATAGATAGATATAGATAGATAGATAGATAAATAGATAGATAGATAGATAGATCAAAGAAAAAAGTATATTATTTTTATTTTAACTAGGTAGATAGTAATAGACAGACAGACAGACAGACAGACAGACAGACAGACAGACAGACAGACAGACAGACAGACAAGACAGACAGACAGACAGACAGACAGACAACAGACACAGACACAGATTGACAAATAGATCTCTGTCAACTTACCCTTAATTACTAACAAATCTTTGTTGCTGGATTTCCATATGTAAGCAGAATACCTTTAATAAGTAAATAAAATGTGTTTATATAGGCCCATGTCATATGTTTTATAATAATAATAAATACATTGTGCAACAGTGATTGTGTTTTCTTTCTTGAAATAATAGCTAAACTAATACTATTATATTAGGCAATAACTTGTGTTATATTTTAAATGATTAAAAATAATACTTTGCCATAAAGAATAAATTAAATTATTCAATTAACAGGATTGTAACAAGAGTTTTAACAATTTATGCTATAGGTGCTCTTAATGATTATTAATTTAGATTTTTATTTATTTATTACTGGTTGCAACCACAACCTATTCCTTGTCCCTGAAACCCCTAGGGGTTCATAATGAAATTGCAGGGTATCTGGGATTGTTATAGTAACACAAGTCACATGACCCTATGTTTTACATACATTTAAACGTATATTTACAAAAATAGAGTTCTATATTAATATCTATCAAAATATTACTTTACTCTGATATCAAATAAGCTACAAAACAAAACGTAAATGTATTGATAATTGTATGTATTAAAGATTAGCCTATTACTTTAAATGTTAGTAGGTACATCGTAAAGTAAATAGAGGAATCTCATTGAATTCACCCTAAAGATCACTGGAGTCATAGTATTGATAATGATATTTATGATTTGAGTTCTGCTGACGATGTAATGCATAGTTTTAGTAGTAACAGCCTCATGCGATAGGGGGCGATAAAGCTCTCTCTGTGTGCGAGCGCCGCGGCCTGTGGAGGAAAACGAGTAGGAGGAGCTTCGTTTCGGATTAACCACAACAAAGATGGAGGCGCTACATGACAGCTAAGCTTGATGTTTTTCATCGCCCTGAAGTGAAGATGGACGCACCGCATCTTTCCGATCAGAGCTCGGAGAAACGGGTCCGCATCGTGGGATCCGAGCTGGTGGAGAATTACACGGTCAGATTCATGGTTTTATTTGGGTCGGCTGTTCAGTGCATATTCATGTTTATGATGACGATTTGCGAATGCAATGAGTTAAAATTATGTATGCTGTTCGTTTTGTTGGATATAAGTATTTAGTTTAGATTAGATTAAAATAGTATTTGTGTAACGTATAAAATACAACGGGCGTTTAAGAAAACAGTGTGTGTTGCACAAGAGCGGATGTTTTTTTAATAATAAACTTGATTTGGTGAGATCATTAACGTTATATGATTATAGGATTAATTGATCATTTATAAATGTTTTGTCTTGTGTTTAATTGTTAATAGGCATGTAGATAATTAATAAAAATAGCGGTTCATACAGTGTCAAAGGCCACTTGAAGGATGTGCATGCTCATTTGCATAAAACACAATATGAGATGAATCTTTGACAAACTGTAGAGGCGTTGGTTGGTTTGCTTTGTTTAAAACCCATGAATGAGCTGTATTAATTAATAATTTCGTTTTATGTTAAATAAATACAAATGTATTTTCTAAACCCTCAGGTTTACATCATAGAGGTGAAGGTTGGAGATCACAGTTGGACTGTCAAACATCGTTACAGTGACTTTCACGATTTGCACGAAAAAGTGAGTTATACAGGCACGTTCCTAAAACCATAGATCAGATGTCAGATTTTAACATTGTGTTCGTAGTTCACAGGGAGTGACTGATAAAACTGATTAAATGTTGTTGACTTCAGCTCACGGTGGAGAAGAAGATCGATAAACATCTGCTGCCGCCAAGAAGATCATCGGCAAAAACTCCAAAAGCCTCGTCGAGAAGCGACAAAAGGAGCTGGAAGTTTATCTCCAAACACTCCTCAGCAGATTCCCTGCGGCGACTCCCAAAGTCCTGTCTAACTTCTTGCATTTTCACATATATGTAAGTTTTGAGGTGCTTTTGTGTTTGAAAAGAAGTGAGAGATTGCATTATTGTGATTACAAGAGTCTAAACAGAAGATTCCTGTGCTTCATATTTGTCACATGCCGGTTAAATATTAACTGGAGTTTGTGTGTTATCCATCTGAAACAATTAGACTCAACCTTTGCTCTGTTGCCTTTACATCCAGTTATGATGAATCTCTGCATTCTTTCGTCTCAGCCGTATAAATGGTTCACAGGACAGCAGGGCCTGTTATCTGGCCGTAAGCGATGGTGTCCCGCTGACAGTAGTGGTATTGATATTGATCTCTGAACGGCTTTTGTCTGGGTGAGGCATATGACCGGACTGAGTTGTTTTGGAGAGGAGAAATGCTTTACATTTGTGCAATTTTTTGGGACTTTTGTTTGATTTGTTCCAGTGTTATTTTAGCATAGTTTATGGAAGTTTTTTTTGCTTTAAGGAGTGAAAAAATTTAAAAGTTTATATCTCACAATTTTAGTTTTTTCCTCCCTCATGATTGCATGTTGATATCTCACAATTTGGAGAGAAAAGTCATAATTGCGGGATATAAACTGGCAATTTTTAAATATCTCGCAATTCTGACTTTTTTTATCGCAGTTGAAAGTTTATATCTCAGAATTTTGAGATTTAAACAGATTATTGAAAAGTTAATTGCAACTTGTCTCTCAATTCTGAGTTTTTTCCACATAGTTGTGTGTTTAAATATAACAAATCTGAGAGGGAAAAAAACAGAATTGTGGGATAAAACGGGCAGTTCTGAAAAAAGTCAGAATTGCACCATATAAACGTTTTTATTTCTAAATTATTTCGTTTTTATTATCAAACGTTTTCGTATTTATTATTGTTTTTTTTTTCTTTTTTTAGACTTGCCAGTTTATGTCCCACAATTATTACTTTTATTATATTTTAATTCTGTGGCAGAAACAAGCTTCCATAATGTTGTGTTCAGATAATATAATTATTAATTATAGTCTTATTAATATTTTAAAATAGGTTTTATTTTTATATTTGCTGGTTTCGTTTAAATTTTAGTTAAGTTTTAGTAACCTTGATGGCGTCGTCATTTTCATGACAAAACACCACATATAGCCTTTTATATAAATTTTATTTGTTTTATATTATGTTGTTTTAGTATATCAATTTAGAATATCAAACTAAATGAAAATTTTTTATATTGCCATGGCAAATAGCTGAAATACAGTAAGTTTTAGGTTTTTTACATTTTAATTTCAGATAACGTTCATTTAATTAATGTAACAAAAATATATTTTTTAGGGCTGTGAAATGATTAATCGCATCCAAAATAAAAGTTTGTGTTTACATAATATATGTGTGTGTAGTGTGTATAATTATCTTGTATATATAAATACACACACATGCATGTAAATATTTAAGAAATATTTGCATGTATATACTTTATATATATTTATACAAAATTATTTAATAAATATAAACATTAAATATAATATATTTGTATATATTATATATTATACACATATTTTTCTTATATATATATTACATGCATATGTGTATATATATATATATATATATATATATATATATATATATACAAAATAATTATACACAATACACACATATATTATGAAAACACAAACTTTTATTTTGAATGCGATTAATCGTTTCACAGCCCTAGTTTTTTTTAGTTAACTATAATAACCCTTATTTGTTCATATAAAAGAGTTTCAAGGCATTTTCTCAGATTATTTAGAAGCAAAAAAACAAGCTGGAAGGAGGAAATTGAAATGGTTCTGCTTTCCTCTAGCGAGATCTTCCAGGAAATGAGTTGGAGAAGCACATGCCGGTCATTAAAGCGTAGTGACGTGACATTAGATCTCCAGTTTTGACAAAAACGTCCTTATTTCAGGAAATCAATGGAATCGCTGCTGCCCTGGCTGAAGAGCTCTTTCATAATGGTCTGTTTCTTTACATCAATTTTCCAGTTATTACGTGCTTATCTTTGACTGATAAGTGACATGTTTGGTAGAAAATGTGTAATTTATAATAAAACTCAAAATTATACTTTTGCATTCGACATCTATAGTCTTGCAACTTGTTAAAATAAATAAATAAATAATAATAATTGGAAAAAATAAAACCTTATTATCATATATTATATTTTACTGATGATGAAAATGCTAAATAAAAGAGACAATATATGCTCATCAAATATTTTTGCAAGTTCTGCAAATCCTATTTTAAGATATTTACATGTTCATCAATATTATTTTTGCATGCTTCTTTGCACAATGCATAATATAATGTTTTATCATCATGTATGCGTTCCAGTATTGTCTATTAAATGTGGTGGTTGTGTCTTCTCCCAGGTGAGCAGTTGTTGGCAGCAGGCGAGGTGTTTTTCCTCAGACCGCTCCAGCTGTACGCCGTCACACAGCAGCTGAAACTCGCCAAGCCCACCTGTGCCAACGGAGATGCCAAGGCCGACCTCGGGCACATCCTGGACTTCACCTGCCGCCTCAAGTACCTCAAGGTCGGAGTTTGTCACTTTTCTGGAAGTCGGCTGATATTAGTCATTTTTTAAAATCAGTAAATTGATAAATAATTATGCATTGATATGTCATATAAATTAAATACATACTATTACAGACATTTATTTTTATCGATTCAATTTTATACATACGCACAAAAACACACACACACACGCTATATATATATATATATATATATATTTATAGCGTGTTAAACGTGCTGTCAGTTAAATGCGTTATTAATGGTGTTAACGCAAACCCATTTTAGCGGCTTACATTTTTTTGTCTTTTTGTCCTAGCAAACTTTGTAGTTTTTATTCACATGCTTTTGCAACCGGACGCGGCATGCGCTCTGAAACCTATTCATTTCAATGCCTTGCGCTATGCGAGGACGTTTTGTTGCTTTGTCGACCAAAGTGCAAGCGGATCTAGCTAAGACCGGAAACAAAACAACAGGCACACCGCACACTTGTTTGGGCTTGCGAGACGGCCAAATAGTTGGTTAAGCGTTACGTTTAGAACAGATTAAAATTTGCGATTAATCGTGAGTTAACTATGACATTAATGCGATTAATTCGATTTAAATATTTTAATCGCTTGACAGCACTAATATATATATATATATATATATATATATATATGTATATTTATTATTATTATTTAAAAATGTTATTAAATCTCCAATACAGATAATAATTTTTATTATATGTTTATGCTTCATATTTTTAGTTACTCTTTGATTGTGCCAGGTTTAAATGCATATTAAAGATATTCATCTATTTTTGAAGGTGTATATTACATATGTTTCAGTGCCTTGTTGACTTATTCATTGATTTATTATTTTAAACATAACATATATATATATATATATATATATATCTATAATTCAAATTATTTAAATTAATAAAATAATAAAAATAATACAAATACAACTCTCTGACTTGCTTGAACTGTTGAACCACTGCAGTTTGGGTTGTTTTGATCACTTTCATTAGGAAAAGTGAGGAAAAGAGCATTTTTTGTTTTTAAATTAAATAGATAATTGAGATTTCAATGTTTATGAATGCCATATTATTTAAAGGCCTTTGTGTTTCTTGTCTGTGCTTAATCTTTACTAACAGCATGTCCTAATTATGCATGATCATAGCCTGTAAAAAAGATGGACATCTGGTCTGCTTCCTTCCACTGTAGAAAAATGAAGCCAAAATATCCCAGGAATGGTCATTGGCGAACAGTAGTGGAGCCACGGCATCAACACTCAATAGCAAACACAGCTGTCAATCATGACGTTACACCCCAGTTTTATAGCATCAAATAACTAACTAAAACTTATTGGAAAAACAAACACTTGAACATATGCCAGTGTGATAAGAACCTAAAATTTCAGAAACCATATTTTGGAGAAAAAACAATCATTTGAAGTGTAATTAAAATTTTTAGTTTGGCTAAACGACTTATGACTTATAATACTGAAATGATTTGGCTTCACTATTTAGGAAGTGTGCGGCCCACTTGGGCATGTCATTTTGAGCAGCAAGTATGTGTAAATGTATCCGATCACCTTAATGGTTTTTGCACATTACAAGAATAACTAAAAGCTATACATAAGATCTTCAAACGCAGGTCCCTGGAATGAAAAAACGGTGAGGACGAGTGACATCGAGGAGCAGACCCTTCCGTTTGACCTTTCCATCTTTAAAGCGCTGCTCCAGATCGAGGTGAAGACACTCACGTTTGCGTTATGTGATGAATCCAGGGTTTGGGATGGACGATGCTTCTAACACCTATTTTTTATTTTCAGATTAGTGATTGCGATGCCGGACAGATTAAAGGTCTGCCTTCCCTCAAGCCGACACTGGCCACGCTCAGCATACACCTCTCAGCCGGCACTATGACGGTACTTTACATGCTTCTGTTGTTGGGTTAAATTATAACTTGGGTTTTTGAATCTCAAAATGCAGTAGAGCTTCTCTAGTAACAAAAACAGATGGTTTTAGGGTCCGAATTCAGTTCTCTTTCACTTCTTATTGTGCTTGAATGGTCGAACACACACACACTTAATTATATCAAAATGCCCATTGTGTGTATTATACATGTGAACACTTTTTTACATTTGATTATTACATTTCTGTAGTAATTCTAACTACATGTTAAATAAACCTATTTTACCTGAAAAACTTAATTTGTTTTTATTAGGGCTGTCAAACGATTAATCGCATCCAAAATAAAAGTTTGTGTTTACATAATATATGTGGGTGCACTGTGTATAATTATTTTATATATATAAATACACACACATGCTTGTATATATTAAAGAAATATTTTCATGTATAGACGCTTTCAGCAGTGACAACATAAACACACGGTACTGCGCATGTGCATAAAACTGGCCCAAACTTAACTTCCGGCAAACTTGCGCAGACAATCCATAACAAGTAAATAACCATAGTAGCTGGTATTTCTTGACAGTCAAAGAAAATAAATGTTACCTGGCCAAACTGAAATGTGACACTACCAGACCCGTTGAACAAAAATAGGAGACAAGATGTTTTTCTACCGACGTGTCTGATTTACCGCAGTGTTAAAAAACTGTGGCGAGCGGAGCGCGGCGACGAGGCTTTATTAGGTGAACATATCTCTCCTTATTAGCTTCTTACATGCTTGCTAACCTTTTTTTAAGGCGGGTCTCCACATGACAGGATGTTGGATGGATCTGTGCAGCGTTATGATACATTCTGCTCCGCTGTCAATGTGTTTGTGTGAGAGAGAGAGAGAGAGAGAGAGAGCTTGCGAATATGCGCTACACGCAACTCTGCAGTCAAATACAACTTTTCCTTAAATTGTAAAAAACACGGAAATCAATATGTGGCGGTCAGCGCTGATAATGAGTTGGGCTGCCACTAATAAATGCATGGGAAACACTGTACCGGATACTGGATAAACCTAGCTATTTTAATATAGTATCTAATACAGTCAATGCCGTATTATCCAATAAACAGTATAAACTAACAGAACGGAAGTTAACTTTGGGCCAGCTCATCACCATGGCAACGCGTCTGATGAAAGCGTCTATATACTGTATATAGATTTATATATAATTTATATTACATATAAATAATTTATATTTAAAAAAAAATTTCTTAAATATAAATGCATGTATGTGTATTTATATATACTGTACATATATACAAAATAATTATACACAGTGCACACACATATATTATGTAAACTTTTATTTTGAATGCGATTAATTGTTTGAGAGCCCTAGTTTTTATACATATTTTTTGTTATAATATATTGTATTTGTCCTATTTTTTGTAATTTGTTTCTTTTTTTCTATCTTTTAATAACAGAAATTATTAATTTGTGATATATATCGTTATAGTTAGAGGTGTCACGATATACAATATTTTCGCAATTTATATACAAAAATACAACAATATGTTTCGTGGATGGTGACAATATGTATTGTGTATAATTCACCCAAAATTAAAATTTCTTTGTACTTTTTAAGTTTTCAGAGTTTCAGTGTCAGTACTACATTAAACTACTATATAATGTTGAATATAATGTATAATAATGCAAGAGGGGAATATTTGTGGGTCCTGATGATGCCAAATGTCTTATATTAACAGTAAAAAGTGGCCTACATCATTTTAAATATATCTGTCAGTGACAAGCAAGCGTATTTCATCTTAAAATAATTCTGTTTTCAGCTTCAGAATCATGAATATTTTTATTCTGGCGTCACTTGTCCCATGCATTGGGTTTCCACTTTCCAGCACCAAGTCCAAGCCAGTTCATTTACACCCACAATGTAATATCAAATGTATTATTTTATTCAACCACGCACCCACTGCTAGCCTAGCTTAGCACAAAGACTGGAAGTGAATGGCTCCAGCTAGCATACTACTTTTTATTTGTGCACACTGTGACTTTACAAAATCACAACATATAAATAGCAAAATGTTGGCGTGATTTTGTCACTTATTGGGAGCAGTATGCTAGCTGGAGCCATTTACTTCCAGTCTTTGTGCTAAGCTAGGCTAGCGGTGGGTGATGAGAAGGGTATGTATGGACTTATGCTAACTCTGGGGGATAAGGTGAATAAGCTAAAATCGCAAAAATTTGGCGTGTTCCTATTAAAACCAACAAACGTTTCACTGGCACTGGGAGTTGTGTGACATTATTCGCTCCTTGTTCGACAGGAAATCTTAGTTCCCGAAGCATCTGAATTCCGCAGTGGGAACCTGAGGGTGTGGATACGGACTGTCCTGTGACTGCGATCATTCCCACGTGGAAGATGCTCACCACTCTGGACATGAGCCGAAACTTCATACGCTGCATCGAATAATTCGGTGGTGAGTTATTTTACCGTATGTATGAAGTAAATGCCTGGTATTTCCATGTTGATTATAAAAAGTTGTGCTTTTTTCTGGTCTCTTTTCATAAGAAACTGATTCCTGAAGTGGAATTTCTTGACCTTAGCCATAATGAGTTGTCTCTCGTGGAAAACCTCCAGGTGTGTTGTCTGAAAATAATGTCTTAATATGCAAAGATAGTTTTGGTTTAAAATAAGCCAATGTAATTATTTCTACATTTTTCAATGCAGCATTTGTACAACCTGGTTCACCTGGATCTGTCCTTCAACAAACTCACCGTCCCTGGAGTGCGTTCACACTAAACTCGGGAATGTCAAGACTTTGAATCTGTCTGGGAATCAGCTGGAGCACGCTCTCCGGTCTCAGTAAACTTTACTCCTTGGTTAACTTGGATTTAAGCAGGAACAAATTAGCACAGGTAGTTTATTATTCACACTGACTATCGCAAAATGTAATTTTGTTGACACAATAATTTGCTCAATATAATTCTCTCTCTTCTGTTTTGCGTAGCTGGATGAAATTAAACACATCAGCACTCTTCCCTGTCTGGAGAAACTGACTCTGGCTGAAAACCCCATGTGCATCATCCCAGATTACAGGACTAAAGTTCTGGCCCAGTTCTGTGACAGGGCCTCTGAGGTATTTGAAGGAAGAGTGTCATTACTTAAATTTTCAGGACGTGTTTCTGAATTTGTTTTTAAAGGATAGAGAAATGTAATCCACGTTTGTCACACAGGTGTGTTTGGACGGGACGACCACCACAGAGAAAGAGCTCGACACCGTGGAGGTGCTGAAAGCCATTCAGAAAGCCAAAGTGGCCAAAGACCGAATGGCAAACAATGACAAAAAGGTATTTTATACTTGTTTTGTATGCAAATATAAATTAAAACGATTATTATTATTCATTATTACTGTTAATGTTAATTATTATTTAAATGTTTTGCTTTTGTTTTGTAGGAAAATTACTATTTCATGATCATAATAATAATATTATTATTATAACATTTATATTTATTTAACATTGTTATCATTAACATTTATTATTAGACTGTTTTGCTTTACTCATTGTCTTATACATTATTATTTAACATTAATATTTTTTTAGCATTTATTATTAAACTGTTTTGCTTTTGTTTAATAGTAAAATAGTAGGGCTGTGCAAAGATTAATTGCATTAATCGCATCCAAAATAAAAGTTTGTGTTTACATAATATATTTGTGTGTGCTGTGTATAATTATTTTGTATATATAAATGCACACACATGCATGTATATATTTAAGAAAATGTGTTATGCTTATATAAAATATTTATATATAATATAGATTATGTATTTATATATATATTAATTGCAATTAATCTTTGCACAGCCTTATAAAATACATTTATTTTAATACTATTTCATGATGATAATAATTATTTTTATTATTATATTTATTACATTACATTATTATTTAACATTATTATTTTTATTATTTTAACATTTATTGGACTGTTTTGATTTTGTTTAGTAGTACCTTTTTCATTATTATAATAATAACAATAATAACATAATTTACTATTTATCTTATTATTATTTTGATATTTATTATTTGACTTTTTTACTTTAATTTTGTTTAGTAGAGAAATGTCTTTTTTAGCACTTTTTTAAATACATAATGTTATTGTTATTATCCTCATTATTATACAATTATTATTATTATTAGCCTTTGTTATTAATAGATGGTTTTGATGTTGTTCAGTAGGAACATTTTAAAAAACATAAAACAATATTGAAAGATGGGGAAAAAAGGGAAAAGGTAAACTAAAAGCTTTCCTAAATAAACTGGTTATGTAATAGGCTCTTATGCAAACCACTGTTTCATCTGCCAGATTAAGGCTTTTCTGATGTAATTACTGTTGCTGATGGCTATCTTTCAGAGTGTGACACATTATTATTCTCAAACAATCGTTTTAGGTGTGAATTGGGCTAAACCTTGATATTGAGTCATGAGAGTTCAAGAAAAAGATGATTCAGTGTCTGGCTTTATATGCTCGCAGTGATGCATTTTTGTGTCAGTGTCTATTGCATAACAAATTACCCAGTGAAGAGAAAGACACGAGTTGTGGCGCCTCCGCCTGGCCAAACTCTGATAGTGACTGGAGATCATCTCCACTAGACTTGAGCAGTCCTGCTATATTATAAAGACTTGAAATAAATGTGGTTATTGTCAATGCATCTACTTTTACATATGCTATTGTAATATTATGTTGCGCTCATGTCTCAGACTCTGTCTCAGAGTTCTATGTGTCAGGATTTATTTTATATGTTTAAAATAATTTAATTATAGTTGAAAGAATTTAAAGAATTCTAATAATTTAAATATTGTTTAAACATTTCTTTAAATTTAAGAATGTAGAAAGTACATCAGGGAAATTTGTCTATAATAAAATAGCTTGTAAAATCTGTCTTTTTCTGTTAAACGCTGCAGATTTGGTTGTTTTAAAAAAAAAATAAGTTGGTTTGTCGTCACAAAAAATCAAGAGCGTTCATCAAATTAAACCGAAAAATAATTAAATTACGGTATTTCCGAAATAACATGAACTCAGCGTTATTCTGAGGCCTTCGTGTTTCTGTGTGCTGAATCTTTCATGCTGACAAAGTGTCCTAACCAGGCAAGTTTTTGTTCACATTGAAAGCGAAATGTCACAGTTAAATTCTCATTCGATCAGCAGATATTTGATGTTTGATATGGAGCAGGATTTGGACCAGTGAGATTTCTGTGTGGGTGGAGCTACTCATATACTCAGATTAACATGAATGCGATATCGCTTGTCGTTCTGGTTTGGACATGTCAAAACGTTAAGATGTTTATGATTCCTCGCTTTTACATTGACCTCCATTGGTCTTGGTTGTGCTTTTCGCTAAAGAGAAGCCTGTTATTGTTGTCAGGTGAGTGACGTCCCGGGGCAGGCCGCAGCGGGCCGCAGTCCTCCTCGTCCTCTCTCGTCGCGCCACCCTCCTCTTCCTCCCCCTCTCTGTCCCGTTCCACCTGCTCCAGTCAAGGTAATCATGTATGTATTCGCGCTGCTGGGACGAGGGGGGAACACAAACATAGAGTTAAAAGTGAAGTGCTTCATTTCAAACGGTTTTCTCAAACAATCCCATTTGTCATTGGTTGGAATAATAAGTAGTCTCAGCCCAAACTTGTTTTGACTGCATATAAAGATTGTATTGGAGATAGTATTGACATTAAAAAATGACACTCTTCACCTTTAAAACTAAAAAACGTCCCTCTGATTGCATGACATTATTTCTCTGTTTTGGCATTACAAATTTTCTACAACATGATTATACTTTTACATTTACATGGTATCTTCATTACGTTATGATTGTAAATGATCGATCTGAAAGTACTAAATTGTTATTTTTAATAAAAGCCCAGCTTTCTTTGCACATGTGATCTAAATCTTATTTAATTCACATTTCTGTTCAGTTACTCCTGCATACTGACTTATAGCAGCTCTGCCGGTCATAATTATGTTTTGGAGATTTGGTGTGCCAAGTTCTGCACTGCAGAAAACAATAAATCAAATTTAATCAGCATTCCTCCCAGATTTTTCTCATAACTTTGCTTTTAAATCAGTAAAATTGGCATCCATTTTCTTTGCTTTGCAATGTCAAACTCAGTCTAAACGTTGGATGTTTGTGGTGGTTAATTTGCAGTTGTTACTCTAATACCGATTGGGCGTGATTGATAAAGCATATGATCTCCATATTTGTCTCTGGAGTGTTAGTTACTAAGCAACAGCCTCTGGTGCTTTTGATACTTTCCATTTCTGTCGACGACTTATAAATATTCAGTGTTATGCGCTCCTATAAAATGTGATTTAAACATTATATATATGGAATAATATTGTAGTCTAGAATAAGTTGTCTTTTTTAAAGTCTTTTTTACTTAATATTTATGTATTATTTTTGGTATTTGGTATCTGACTCCAAATCATCAGATTTTTATCTTCAAGCTGTGGACAGCTGCTGTCATTATGTTGTATGTGAAAGTCTCATGGCATCATCCTGACACTTGCATCATTACCGTATCAGACCAATGATGATAAACCATATGCTGACTGAACAAACAAATCAAATAATCACTATCCATTTCCATCATCACCAGTACCACATCGAATTTGTTGGCTGTGTGAATAAAACTTACGTGACTGAAGAATAACTTTTTGCTTTCTGTCTCCCTTTCAGATATAACTACTTGTATAGAAAAAGCTTTTATTACCAAAGAGATATTAACTCCTGTGGATTCTACACTTACCCAGAGATGCTATGATGTTTACAGCTCAGCCTGCGAGGTCATCCCGCAGGTGGGTTTGTGTTTTAGCTCAGTTAATTCATTAATATTGTGGTGCCAGCAAAAACAAGTCCTTTTTTGCAGGTGAAAACTCATGTTGATTCCAGTTTTTCTTCGGAGGTCACCTTTGAGAGCAGGTCAGTTCATATAATCTTCTGTTTTGTTTCCGCTATGCCCGAAACATACTCTACGCAAACTCAAGCTAGATTTCAAGCTTCGTTGCATCCCAAAATTTTCTGAGTTAAATTCATAATGCAATGCAAGTAGTTGTTGCATTCTCATTGTTGCCACAAGGGGCGCTATATCAAGAGGCTACAAACTCAAGCTAGATGTCAAGCTTAATTGCATCCCGAAAAGTTTCTTAGTTCAATTCATAATGCAATGCAAGTAGTTGTTGCATTCTCATTGTTGCCACAAGGGGCGCTGTATCAAGAGGCTACAGTTACGTTTTTTTTCTTTTGGTGTTGCGTCCCAATAGAGAGGCTAAATTCGTTTCAGCCTAAAGCCTAAAGCCTAAAACGAATTTTCGGTGCGCATTATTTGTCAGCATTTTTCAACCCGTTTTGTGTTGACACCTAAGCGATTTTTGCTGACAAAGAGCTGAGTGAACATGCAAATTCATTCCCTGACATTAGATGGCGCTTAATGTAAAACAGAAATACGCGGTACACAAAGGCTGTCCCAATTCGAAGGTTCCTTCAAATGCGACCTCTAAATGCGTCCTTTGTTTCCTATGATATTAAGGATATATCAGATGGATCCTTCACAGCCTTGCCGACCCCAGAATTCGCGACGAGAATTGCCGTTGACAAAAGGATTTTTTTTTGAGAAATTGCCTCTAACTTACTCAAATATCTAATAACACAAATGTAAAAATAAAAACTTTAAAGCGGGTAAAATGTTGACTTATCTTACTAAGATAGGATTATGTATAGTTTATACTCTAGTATAAACAGAAATGGACCATGGTGAAAATATTTAGACAGTTTTTGAGCCCTGTTTTGTTTTCAGACAGTTTAATATAACTTTAATAAAAGTCTAGTAGTACAAACGTTCAGTCACTCATTAGCGACAGCTGTCACAGTAGCTAGACACCAACAACAGTCCTTCGTAGGCTAGACGGTCCCATTTAACAAAGCTCAGTCCGACCTTCCTGGCCTTTGAAGTCAGAGTCCTTCGAAGCATGTGGCCTTTAAATTGGGACACAGCTTAGGTCACCTTTTGTCATTTCAGATCAAAAGTGTGAAGATAAATTTGAACATAACTTTATCCCTTGATAGACTTCTAAGGTCTGTTACATGTTATGTACAACAAAGACCGAGTGCTTTTACCAAACTTTTGTGTTTTGTTTGTGCAATTGCTTAGAGTGTGTTTCTGGGTTTATTAAATTTGATTGCAGTAAAAGTGTAACCTGATATATTTGCATATATGGAAGTCCCGAAAAGTAAAGTACAGGTTGTTACGTGGTCCAGATTTTGCAGAGTTAGACGTGTTCCTGGGTCATATTTTGTTGATTCTGGAACAACATTCTTGTCAGAAATTTAGGCCTAACCATATTCCTAATCCCACTCACAAGTTATCCCTAAAAACAAAGGGAAATGATTGGTGAATAACACGTATGAAGAAGCACCTAACCCTGTAAACTTATCCCTCAAAGCTGATTGGTTGATTGGGAAGTTGTTCCAGGATCTGCTTTGAAATCCCTAAAGGTTTAGTGGTTATATTTGTACATTGAAGATTTCAAAACCAAACCAAAACTAAAACAAGTTGTTTAATTTCTCTTTAGCCCCTGTTGTTGTGAAGACGAGTGGAAACCTTGGACCACAAGTCTTTTGAATCTCTTTGTGCCTCCTACTTTACTGTCCTACACTACCAACAACCAGGAGTTTACCAACCAAATTTCTGCTCTCATCAGCCAGGCCAATAGAATAGAATCAATCCCAGATACCTTGCAAAACCACTTCTCTGGAGGGCACGGACCCAGGCAGCCCTCACTCTGGGATGGGTACTTTGAAATGACTCTAGATGATACCAACAAGATCATGGGTGGTTCCTCCTCATCTACTGTTCAGGAAAAGGGATCTGATGATGTGAACAGAGAATCTGCTGATGATCATGTAAAAATGGTGGCTTGGTCTCTTTGCATCAGTGTTGGAGAAGGTTTGGGTCGGTGCCCATGTTGTTTGGTGGCAACGAACAACTCGCTTGTGGTTTTCCACACACGGTCAGAAGAACCTGCGAGTAACTTGGAGGAACTAGCGGAGAACCTTGAGATAGACTTGGTTGTGCAGTACACGAACATTGAGACCTTTCAGTTTGATATTCCAGAGGTTTGTGTCTCATTGAAGGTGAAGTCAAGCAATACGAGATTGTTCTTTTTCTCAGATGCCCAAAGTCTGAAGGAGATGCATTCTTGCGTTAGTCCTCATGTGGACCAAACTAAAGAACAAATTTTGAACTCCTCTAACTCTCAGGTGTTCATCCGACAGTTTCTGAACTCTTGGGACTTTGAGGAAAACGATGACCGCGTAAAAGGTGGACACTTGATCCATTTCCTTAATCTAGACCCATCTACCTCTGACAAAAAAGTCCAGAACAACCCACAATTTCCAAAGAACTCAGTACCCTCAGACGTTTTATCCCAAATCAGCCTGTTTGAAAGTGATCAGGACCAAACCTCCAATCCCATGATCCTCTTCCTTACTTCTCGGCACCTCTGCATTCTCAAGGTAGACTTTGTCGCTCTGTCGTCCCGGGACTCTTCGGAAGCGAGTGTGATGCGAAGCTGCTCCAAAGTAACCCGTATCCCGCTCTCGTTCACGCTACTTGACCCAAAGCAGAGTTGTTGTTCGTGTAGAGCCGTCTCAAACTCTCGCCGTTTCTATGATGACCATGTTGTAGAACTGATGGCGGGTCACGAGCGTCTGACTATTGTTTTTGCCCTTTCACAAGACAAGTTCACCTTCCTGAGAGAGTTCATACAGCTTCGGTCCAATCTGCGGGAAATTAAGACCATCGCCCTACAGCGCACCAAGAAAGGACACTTGAGAGTGCACAGTTATCCTGCCCCGGCTACAACCACCAAAAGAATACCTACCAGCAGGTAAAGGAGCTCATTTGTTACTAGTGTTTCTAAAGCTATGTTAGCATGGATTTAATTTTTTGCCCAGACATAAGCTGTAGCCTGTTTTTTAACATTTCTGCCTTTTGGCAAGATGCTTTCAGCAAGAATATTCCTAGGGTTGGGAATCAAAAATCGGTTCCAATTCTGGAATTGGGTACTTAAAGAACTTCCTGCGCAAAATGAACCTTTGGTCTAATAACACATTGGTACCTAGTCAACCGTTCTCTGAGATTTGTTTTCATGATAATCAAATGTAAAGAGTTTTATCTTGACAAGTCGAACAAGTCGTGGTTCGACTGGTTACTGTGTTAGTGTGGGGCTATTTTGAGCCTTGTTAGTGGCATTTGCTAGCGATTTCTTTTTTACTTATCATTTGCCCCCATATACTAGCGTTATACACTAAACAGTTTTTAGAGATAATACTCTTTACATTCAATTATCATGTAAACAAATCTTAGAAGAACGGTTGACTAGGTATCAATGTGTTATTAGACCAAACATTAAAGGATTAGTTCACTTTTCAAAACAATTTTGCTGATAATTTACTCACCCCATGTCATCCAAGATGTCCACGTCTTTCTTTCTTCAGTCGAAAAGAAATTAAGGTTTTTGATGAAATCATTCCAGTATCAAAATGAACAAATCTTTTTCCGAGTTAGTTTGTTCCGTTTCGTTTGTTGAATGAACCAAATGACTCGAAAAAGATTCGTTCATTTGTTTCAAAACTTAAACTTTGTTATTTATTTATTAAATGAGCGATCGTTTTGCTTGGTAAGACCCCTATTCATCGTCCGGAATAATTTAAAGCCCTTTGAACAGTTTGCAGTTTGTACTGAAACTGTCTTTTGGACCTTGAACCGTTTGGTTCCCACTGAAGTGCATTATATGGAGAAAAATCCTGGAATGTTTTCATCAAAAACCTTAATTTCTTTTGGATTGAAGAACGGACATCTTGGATGACATGGGGTGAGTGAATTATCAGCAAAAGTTTTTTGAAAAGCTAACTACTCCTTTAAGGTCAGGAATGAGATACCTGCTATCCAATTAAAAATGTGATTCCTCTTGTCCATTTCTTTGTGTGCATTTAATATGACTTTAAACCATCTAAGCGCAAGAAAACTTGTGCTATGTTTTCTGTGCTGCGCACAAAAAAGCCACCTCTCATACTAAAAAGTGGACGATACTGAACTGAGTTCTCTTCTGCGTCTTTTTGAAAATCTTAAAACACTGTTTGTTTAAATCTTATCTTTGTTCAGTTGTATTTATTTGTGCGATTGCTCATTTGTGTATTATATCCATAGCTGTTAGCATAAAAGTTATGTTGGTAATTCTCGAAATTAAGTTTCTAGAAAAGAAAGTAAAATAACTCTAACCTTATACCTATCTCTAAACCCTAATCCTAACTTTACAGGTGAAATGGGTTTGAAAATAGAATCAATTATTCATGTTTTGAAATCCTAGCCATAGCGGTTAGCAATAAGAATTATGTAACTCTAAACCAAATGTTCTTTGGACTAGAAAAGTAATCCTAGCTCAATCACATCCCTAATCCTAACTTTACAGATGAAATGCTGTTTAATGGATAACAGAAATGTAAAAGAGGTGATAAAACGCATCTGCTAAATGACTATTCACCTTCCCTAAGGCAGCATTTGTTAATTACTAAAACTTTAATGGTTGTTCTTAGCTGTTTTCACAGTAGATATACTGCACTGCTTTTTTTCCACAGCATCCCTCAGGAAGTTCCAAGGCCCCAGCTGACCCTGTCTCTGCTGTACCCAGCCAAATCTCTCATTCAGCAGCTGATGGAGGACAACCTATGTCCTTCGCACCTCTCACTCTCCTCTTCATTACTCCTCATCTCATCTCTCAAAGGAGACCAGCTTGTTCAATTCTTCCACGACAATATTGCTGAGGCAAGTCATTCGCTCATTTCACACATTCAGATCTAACATGAGGAAGTTTCCTGGATGGTTATGTCGCAGAATTTTCCCTATGGAAGTTTCCTTTGCGATCCCTTGGGTTTTTTGTTGTGTATTCCTCATTTTGCACTCCCTCTTTCCTGTGTGCGCTCTTGGCTCCCGATTAGTTTGTTTATTTACTTTGACTCTGTTACATTTGGCCAGCTTTCTTGTTTTCAAAAGGCGTTTATCTGAACTGTTTTCCACTCATTCTCACATGTCCTATACAATCAGTCTGTTTTTACAGGATATTCTAGCACCTAACATTTGAACTTTGAGACATGATTAGCTACCCTCATGAATTATTTATGCCCTACACTACTAATTTGAAGTGTTTTTTCAAAATCAAATGAACACTGTCATGGCTCTCATTCATGTTCGTTTGCACAAACTGAATGGAAGACACAAAACCCAGACCAAAGTTTGAGCAATTGTTACTCTTGTCTTAAGCAAACGCCACTAAATAAACTGCTGTATTATATGGTAAAGAGACAGAAAACTGAGGGTGTTTATCTTGCTGATGGCGTGCAGGTGGAGAATGAGGAACTGAAACACATCTTGTGGACGTCGGTGCTCTTTCTACAGATCTCCTGATGTGGAGACAACAGCCTGTGTCCTGCTGTCCACCAAAGCCATCTACTTCATCCTGGACGACACGGCGTCCTCGCTCACCAACCAATCAAGTGAGCAAAACCTTACTTTACATTTACAATGACAGATCTATTATAATCGGATCTTCAAATATATTCAGTTCTATTGTTCATCTGATAAAATCTATTTGATTATATTTTGTTCTTCTGATTTATTCAGTTCTATTTTTCTATTCTATTTAATTCATTTTTTCTGTTGTGCAAATGCATTTCATTCTAATGTATTCTGTTCTTCACATACATTCTATTTGTGCTATTTCATTCTTTCATTCCAATCTGTTTTCATATAGCTGTTTTGATATATTGTTTTAATGTAATGTCTCTTTTTCTATGCTATTCTGTTCAGTTCTGTTGTATTCTGTTCTTCAGGGTATATTCTTGGCCATTTTATTCTATTCAGTTCTGTTGTATTCTGTTCTTCAAATATATTCTCTGCTATTTAATCCTCTTCAGTTCTTTTGTATTCTGTTCTTCAGGGTATATTCTTGGCCATTTAATTCTATTCAGTTCTATTGTAGTCTGTTCTTCAGATATTCTGTTATTTTATTCTATTCAGTTCTATTGTAGTCTGTTCTTCAGATATTCTGTTATTTTTATTCTCTTCAGTCCTGTTGTAGTCTGTTCTTCAGATATATTATCTGCTGTTTTATTCTATTCAGTTCTATTGTAGTCTGTTCTTCAGATATATTCTCTGCTATTTAATTCTATTCAGTTCTGTTGTAGTCTGTTCTTCAGATATATTCTCTGCTATTTAATTCTATTCAGTTCTATTATATTCTGTTCTTCAGATATTCTGTTATTTTATTTCATTCCGTTCTGTTGTAGTCTGTTCTTCAGATATATTTTCTGCTATTTAATTCTATTCAGTTCTGTTGTAGTCTGTTCTTCTGATATATTCTCTTCTATTTAATTCTCTTCAGTTCTGTTGTAGTCTGTTCTTCACATATATTCTCTGCTATTTAATTCTATTCAGTTCTACTGCATTCTGTTCTTTAGATGTATTCTGCTATTTTATTCTATTAAATTCTGTTGTATTCTGTTCTTCACTGTTATTTTCTGCTATTATATTCTTTTTCAGTTTTATTTTATTCTGTTCTCTAGTAAATTCTGTGCTATTTTATTCTAAATAGTTCTACTGTATTCTGTTCTTTAGATGTATTCTGCTATTATATTCTATTTAGTTCTGTGTTATTCTGTTCTTCAGAAATTATGTACCATTTAATTTATTTAATTCAGTTCTATTATATTCTGTATTATGATATATTCTCTGCTATTTAATTCTATTCAATTCTAATGTATTCTGTTTTTTACATATTCTGGGATTTTTATTAGAATCAGTTCATCTTCGAATACATTCTGTGATTTTTATTTTTTATTATTACATTGCATTATCTTTTCACATATGTATTCTGTTCTATTTTATTTTCACACACTATTCTATTCAGTTCTTCACAATAATATTTTTGTATTCTGGTCTAGTGGTCAGTGATTAAAATTGATTAATTACAATGATCTTGCAGTGATGTGGACCTGGCAAGCACCCGAGCACAAGGACACAGATTTCCTCATCTCCTTCTGCTTCACCCTCAAACTGAAGGACCTGCAGAGCGTCAACGTGGGCTTGTTCAGATCAGTACTTCCGGAGTCGTCGATGAGTTTGTTGTGACCGAGATCACTACTCGGTACAATTTTCTGTCCAAATGCACGTGATTAGATGACACATTCATCAAGCCGACACCAAATGTAATGATCAGCTTAATCAAAATCAGGTACCAATAAATAGAAGTGCATGCTGTGTTTTCACAAGTCACATTTGGTTAATTCTGTGCAACAAGGAACTGCTAATATAGCATTTCACATTTCTGTTTATCTCTAGGGGAAATGCCTTTGGCAAGAAGCTCACATTCTATGTAATCTTAGCTTTTTATGCAGTTTTTTTAAACCGCAGACAGGTTCAAGTGCCGTTATGTGTGTGTTTTACAATTAAAAGCATGTGTACAACAGTTTTGCAAGCAACACTATTTATTTGATATATTCAGCATCTTCACTGAACTGTGTAATGAAACTAAGAGGAAAAAAACTGTTAAAGGAGCTATATGCAAGATATTTATTTTCAATTAATTAAATTGATTCCTGATATGTCACTAGACATTTAAGAAATCATGTTCATTTCAAATACTTATATCACTGACAACAGTTGTCCAGCCAGAATATTGTCGAGCAGCCCTTGCTGAAGTTACAGCCCTCGACTGATGTTGATGTTGTCAGTTGTTGTTTTGTTCTGATGCGTCACCCTCCACCGATCTACCAATCAGGAGTCATGTGTTGCAGCATTCGGGTTGCCAGCTTTTCTCTAGCCACCACAGCTGCAGATTCAGAACGTGTCGAAATCGGATAAATAATTTTATGTTGCGAAACCCAAAAAACTCTGAAATACTTTGTTACAAAGTCCGAAATAAATAATTAACAGAAAAAAACTCACTGTGTAGGACTCGTCACTTGCCATTGGAAGCTTCTTGTAGCAGCCTACGTTCCTGCTGGAACCTTTAGCATATCTGGCAACCTCGCAAAGGGATACACCCTAATTTGAAAGTGATTGCAGTACCAGTTTTTCCCTCAATCTTGCACACAGCTCCTTTTAAATTTAAAGAGTTTAATCTTTCCTTCTTCATAGGGCCCTCAGCTGATCACATCATTTCCTGTCTGACCCGTGACGGATACGGCACGCATCGCTTCCTGCAGCAGCTGATGATGGTTTTGTCCCTGCTGGAGAAAGTTCCCTCTCCTGAACCTTCCGAGCTGGACTTCTCTACTCGCAGTTTGGACACAAAAGCACAGGTTTGACTGCTTGGATGACTAGAATATATCGCCTCAGGTTTGACTGGATGTTTACCGATGATATTTCATTCCCTCGTAAAATCAGGTAAAATGAAGAACTACGAGTTGGTCCACTCCAGCAAGGTGAAGTTTGTATACCCAAATGAGGAAGAAATCGGAGACCTCACCTTCATCGTGGCGGAGAGAAAGACCCAACAGGCGCAGTCTCACTCCTTCAACATCCTTTTGTACGTACTTGTGTTCCAGGTCCACGTCATTCCAGGCCAAACCAGCCAGAACCAGACTGTCCTACAACCCAAGACTCTTATACTCACCAGCACGGACGTCTTCCTCCTGGACGAAGACCACATCAGTTACCCGCTACCCGAATTCGCGAAGAGCCTCCGCAAAGAGACAAGTACCGCCTCACGGACGCCCGGCGGATTCGCGACTTGGACCGCGTGCTAATGGGCTACCAGACTTACCCACAAGCCCTCACGCTGGTTTTCGATGACATTCCCGGGCCAGATCTTTTGTGTCACCTTACCATGGACCATTTTGCGGACGCCGAGGGGAAGGGCGACCGGACGCAGGGGGTCGGAGGAGCCGAAGGGCGAGGTGCAGTGGTGTATTTTCGATACCGGGGCGGACAGCAGAGAGCGGCTGATATCGCTCCTGGCTCGCCAGTGGGAGGCGCTGTGTAGCCGAGAGCTGCCGGTGGAGCTAACGGGATAAATGCGCAGTATTTACCTACACATTGTACTTTTACATCGAACTTTTTTTTTTTACTGATTTGACACAATGCATCCTGGGAAGCTGTATTGTAGAGTCCACACGAGTGTAATATTTATCATCTCAGGCTTCAAACTTTGCTTTGCTTTTTAGGCATATTTATCTGCTGCTGTGTACAATCGGCCACGCATTCTAAAATGTGAAATATCTGTTATACAGTTTTGTGCTACAGTGTTATTTTCATTTCACAAGTAAATTTGTTGTTCCATGGCAACAAGATGGCTCTTAGTGAACGAGAAGATGTATGTAGTCTTTCGTTTTTTTACATAAATGCAGTTTTAAAGTGTTATCCCTTTTTTAGAAAGTATTCCCGAGATGAATCCGTGGATTTTTCAAACACACGTTTACTGAGCTCTTTGAGCTTCATGAGATTGACCATGGGTCTTTAAGACTGATCATGCACTTTTTTTTTTAAATAAATGTGTGTAAATGTAAATGGGTTTTTATTCATGATTAAATATCCAAATATTTTATTTCATCCACTAAATTTAATTCTAAAATGGACAACATGGCCCCAAAATTCTGGAAAATCTTTGGAGAGATGTATTCAGGCTGTGAATTTTTTTTAGATATAGTCAATATAATATTTGTTTTATATAAAAATAGTATTTATATATTTTATTATTGTGTATTCAATATATTATACATATATGTATAAATATATTCACGTAGCACAGCTCTATTTAAAGTTGTCAGCGCGTAAGAGTGATGAAACATGCATGCATGAATGAGAGAATAAAGAGTGGGACGTGCTTGATGTTGAGTTATTATAGTTTTTAAGTGCAATAAGAAATTAAGGTTTTTGATGAAAACATTCCAGGATTTTCTCCATATAATGGACTTCATTGGGAACCAAACGGTTCAAGGTCCAAATGAGAGTTTCTGTTTCTTCAAAGGGCTTTAAACGACACCAGACGATGAATAAGGGTCTTATCTAAGGCCCTACGAGTGCATGACTCGAAAAAAAAAGCCCTTTGAGCAGTTTGCACTGAAACTGTCTTTTGGACCTTGAACTGTTTGGTTCCCATTGAAGTCCATTATGGAGAAAAATCCTGGAATGTTTCAAAAACCTTCATTTCTTTTCAACTGAAGAAAAATTATGACAAAAATGTCATCTTGGATGACATTGGGGTTAGTAAATTATCAGCATTTTTTTTTTAAAAGTGAAGTACTTTAAAGCGAAAGCAGCATCTTAAACTGCTGTCTGATGTTGATCAACCAACAAAAGACAGAGAAAACCACTCTCTGCTCTTGACTGAATTACTTGTAAGAATCAGTTCATATTTGATTCATACAGTGAAGGCTACCGGTATGCACTTTTAATTTTCATTATACACTTTTCTGCAGTATTTCCTAATATGTGTTACCTACTCTAGCTGAAAAACCTTAAGTTTTTTTTTAATTTGTATCTTTGTTCTATTGTATTTGCGCTACTATTTGTAAGTTGCTTCTTTGTTCTTATTTTTAATCTTAAAAATAGCTATATCTAGAAATACATTGTTATTGTGGAATAACATTTTTCATACCATGAAATACGATTTTTCTAACTATGCAGCTTCAAAGGGCTTTAAACGACACCAGACGATGAATACAAGTCTTATCTAGGCCTTTCGAGTCATGACTCGAAAAAGATTCGTTCATTTTGATGAACGAGTTCGAACAGGAGAGTCACGAACGCTCATCACAGAACAGAGCAAGGCGAGCATTTGTGCTTATAAAACGTAAACTTTTTTATTTAGTTTTGAAATTTGCTAGATTAGACCCTTATTCATCGTCTGGTGTTGTTTAAAGCCAATTGAACAGTTTGCACTGAAGCTCTCATTTGGACCTTGAACCGTTTGGTTCCCATTGAAGTCCATTATATGGAGAAAAATCCTGGAATGTTTTCAACAAAAACCTTAATTTCTTTTCGACTGAAGAAAGAAAGACATGGACATCTTGGATGACATGGGGTGAGTACATTTTTTAGCAAAAGTTTTTTTTAAAAGTGAACTACTCCTTTAATCCTACACAATACCTAAACTTAACAACTACCACACTATTACAGTAATTAAGAGTTTATTCAGGCGTATGTTGTAGTTATTACTTGACAATAAGTACCGAAAATAAGCTATATAAAGGTCAAATCTTTTTTTTTTAATGTTTTGACTTTGAAAATTATTTTTGAACTGAAATACCAAAACATCACAGAAAAGTACGTAACTTTGCATGTTTTTTTATTTATATGTTTTTGTGTGGTTTTTTGTGTGTTGTTTTAGCTCTATACTCTTTTAGACAATTTTGTTTATATATATACAGCTATGGAAAAAATTAAGAGACCACTGCCAAATCAGCAGTTGCTCTGGATTTATTATTTATATTATAAATAATAAATCCAGAGCAACTGCTGATTTGGCAGTGGTCTCTTAATTTTTTCCATAGCTGTATATATATATATATATATATATATATATATATATATATATATATATATATATATATATGTGTATATGTTTATATAATATATATACTGTATATATATATATATATTTTTTTTTAATGCTCTTTTTTATTGGTTTTATATTTTAAAAAAAGAAGCAATTGAAATTGCAATTGTAAACCTGCCTGTAAACTACTTTCACATCTTTAAGGCTATATCTGTATGAATAACAGAAAGATATGGACAAGCGAGAACGAAAGTGTGTCGCGTGACTAACCAAAAGGCCTGTTTGAGCAAACAGAAAAAACCTCTTCTCCTCTCTCCAGGCCGCGTTGTTCCCTCGAAGACTGAGAGTCAGCGATATTAGATCCTGCTTTTGAAACCCAGTGGCACGGTGGCCTGTTGCTGAAACATTCACGGCCTGTTTGACCACTACCGACACGCACACGCACAAACAAAATCACGCTTCAGGGAAACTGACGCAGCTTGTCAGCGCTGTAATTTACAAACCTGCGTTATCATTAACTGAGTGAGGAAAGGGCAGGAAACATTTGCTCTGTGCTGCTGAGGTGTCCAGCGCTGGGCATTGTCGCTCTGACCCCATCACTTCCTGTTATTCCTTTGGCCAGGGTGAAGGTCATGCCGGACTGTATACTTTGTTTCTGTGAAATGCTGGATGTTCAGGTTATTAAACATGGGCCATTGAGTTTGTAGCACTTGCTTTGTGGCAGTTTGAGCCTTGCAACTTCAATAACATTGTAATGTTTTCTGCATGTTACTGTATGTTTGTTGCTGTGGAGCTGAATTATTTTTAACCACCCAAACAATCATGAGTGACAACAATCTCTAATGAGCTGAGAATTCATTGAAAATGGTTTTGGATTTCATATCTTATTATAAATATGTCACTAAGATACATTTTAATTACCCATATGGTTAATCAGAGGTTGCCAGGGCAGTGCTATGTGGTTGCTAGGATGTACTGGGTTGCATTGCGGCTGCTAAGGGATTGTTAGTGGTTGCTATGGTGGTGTTCTAGGTGTCTCATTTTTTCTGCACATTTCTGTGCAGTTGGTGGGTGGTTGTCAGGGCAGTGCTTTATGGTTGCTAAGGTGGTCTGTGCTTTGCTATGTAGCTGGTGAGGCATTGTAGGCGGTTGCCAGGGTGTCGCTCTGTGGTTTCCAGGGTGACCGCGTGTTTTCATGCATTCCTAAACTATTGTTAAGATATTCTCTAATGTAGCTGCTAAGGTGTTGTGCATGGTTGCTATGGTTGCATGATTTATTGGTGTGTAGTGAGGGGCTTTTAGTATGATATCGCCAAGATAGTGTTTGTTAAATGCCAGGGCATTGCTATGTGATTGCAAGTCTATTCTTAGTTTTTCTGAGTGTTTAGCATAGTTCTATGGGTTACTGTGGTTTTGCTATGCGGTTGCTAAGGTATTCTGAGCGATTTATAGAATGCTATGCAGTTGGTTACTTTTTTAGTGTGGTTTTTAGTTCATTGCTGAGCTAGTTGCTAAGGCATTGAATGTGATTGTAAGTGTATTCTCAGTAGTTTTCAGCGCATTTCTATGCAGTTACTAGGGTATTGCTATCCGCTTACTAACTAGGTGTCGCTATCCAGTTGGGCTGCGTAAAAAAGCGTTTTGTCTTTATTTTAATGTACTATTCTCATTTTTATGAGCGATATCGATTCTTACAGGTATGTAGGAATTAAATTTTTGTCAAACAGCGGCTGTGGAGTTGCTGTGGAGTACTTGTACAGTCGTAAATAACGAGTGGAAATCAGGTGGAAATAAGGTGTGGCCCCTTTAAGAGCTGCGTGCGCCCGGTTATTTCTGTTTGATGCTCATTCTTATACTATTTTAAGAGAAAGCCTGACCGAGTGAGACTCTTGTCCGGTTTTCTCACGCGGTCAATTTCTCGTTTTTTCTCCTCGATTCTTCCGAGCCATGGTCACGCTCACATGACAGTCATGTAAATAGAAAAAGCAAGTTGCTTTTTGCTAGCAAGTTGTTAACATGAACATCGAAACAACATTGATCTGTAACATTGTTTTGTCTCATCGAATTAACGTTGAACCAACGTCAGGACACGCCATTCTTCAAAACTAACGGAAAATCAATTTGAAATCAACATCGTTTCAAAGTTAGGAAAGCAGTTAGTTTTGAAGAATGGCACGTCTGACGTTGGTTCAATGTTAATTCGAATGAGCAAACAATGACAGATAAACGTTGTTATTGTCATGAGAAACGTTGTTTCCACATTGATTCAATGTCAGTTTGCTGTCATTAATTCAAACACGTACAAATACTGAAGACCAGTAAAAAAAGTAATATATATTATTTTTGTACTGTTCTTCAGTATTTGTACGTGTTTGAATTAATGCTAATTTTATTGTGGTTTTTAGTTCATTGCTGAGCAGTGACACTTGTAGGAGGTTTTCATGGTGTTCAGAGTGGATTTTAGTGCATTGCTAAACAGTTACTAGGGTGTTTCTATGCAGTTGCCAATGTGTTTTGACTCCTGAGTGTTTTTTTCATGGATTGTTATGTGGTTCCTAAGGCTTTCTCTGTGGTTTTCAGTGCAATGCTAACTAAGCAGTTGCTAAGCCATTGTAGGTGGTTGCCAGGGCGTTACTATGTGGTTGCAAATGTGTTGTGAGAAGTTTTTAGTGGTTTTCTATCAATTTCTATGGTTTTGACTGTTATTTGCACAGTATGCTAGAGTGTTCTGGGTGGTTGCATACTGACAAATAGCCCAACCTCAAGTCTTCATAATATTCTGGTTTGTAGATGGCTCAAGTCCCTCTTTAAAGGACTTTGCTTATCATCCGCTGTTCAAAAACTCAATAGCTTAGAAAAGTAATTCTCAAAAAGATGAGTCGTGCATGATGATTTACATGACAAGGTTTAATATTTAGCAAACACTCTTAATTTTTATGTGGCACAAAACCCAAGAGAATTGTGTTAAATAGACTTAAAAAATAAATAATGACCATTTTTAACCTGACATGCTCAAAATTTTGTTTTCTTTTAAACGTGAACATTTTTATCTCTGTCAATAGTATCACTATTCAGCAGACAGACACAATAGCAGGAACTCTCAAAGTCTCAAAGTGATGACACAGCAGAGCCGCAGAGAAAACGCTGCTGTTTTTAACTATATTGAATGTCTGCTTTCCAATTTCAATCTACTGCAGTCTAATAGTTATTTTTTTAAATAAAATGTTTATTCTTTTTTCAACAAGTGCACTTAAATAAAAGTGAAATAGAAAAAGAGGTATTAAAAGTTTTTGATCGTTCAAATAATATTTTATCAATCCAGTAGGTCGAATGGTAGAGCAATGCACTAAGGACTCCAAGGTCACGGGTTCAAATCCCACGGAAAACAGCAACTGATAAAATATTTTAGATAAACGTGCTGCTAAATGCACCAATGTTGCCGTTTAAATATCTTGTTTTCTCACAGGTTGCACATTTTAAATTACATGGCGAACTTAACTCTAACCCTAGCTCTGCTGGCACTGTCTATGTGACCCTATGAGATAAAGAAAAATGTGATAATGCTCAATGTACCGTTTTCAAATTCTGCTGAACCATGCAATCTTGTCAGCTGACAAACATGGACTTCCCAAACCAACATGGAAGCGATGCAGTGGAGGAAATCCGGTGATTTTCCTGTCAGGAAAAGATGTTTTTCTCACCCTTACTCTTTCTTGAAGCTGCTGTGTGGTCATATCAAACCTCTCTCACTCTGTGTCAAGCTGCTCAACATGCAAATCCTTGAAAGCACATGAGCAAAAAGGTCTGAAGAGGTTTTTCTGGAGATGTTTGAAGTCGAGATATCCAGTTGTGTCCTGTGACTGGAGATTGTGGCCGGTCTCGGGAGAGGCTTTTCTGTTTGTGTTACATGTTTATCTGACAACTTTTCAGGAGTTTTTCTTGTTTTGAGGAAGCAGACATGTTTTATCTTTTCATTTTGGGACTCACGGTACTGTGGACTATGCAGATTCAAGTAAGTTGCTTTTTTATTGTAATGGATCAGTGTACCGGCACTGAAACATTATACTTTTGTAAGGGTGGTATAATTTATAATACTTTTTAGACATGTACAGTTCTGTGCTGATACTGTGGTATTTTCTAAAATAAATGTAAATGCATTGTAAAAAGTGGCAATCCCATGGTACTTTACTGATGCCAGATGATAATACTATGGTACTTTGATTACTATGATAGAGAGTATGATAGACCCCAAAGCTATCTGTCATACTATCTATAATAGTATAAATCAGAAGTACCATAGTATTATGTAAAGTGTTGAAAAGTGAAGTCTACATCTTTAAGTAACTATTTAAATGATTTGTTAATAGCTTTACCATGGTGTTCTTTGAATGATTATGTAAATACTAAACTACTATATGAATATGCATGATATTTTTGGTATTTTTATTTTTGGATCATGGTAGTATCAAGCATTATAGTATTTACATGGTGCTTCACACCACGGCACTTCCTTGAATACGATGGTACATCCACTAAAAAAGTTATTGTCATGGACCATGGTACCAGGTTCACTTTTATTTATTTATTTATTATATTTTTTACTATATCATGGTATTGACCCATTCATTTTTGTAAGGGTGGTATAATTAAATGTATTTACCTTTTTGGACATGTACTACTATGGTAATACCATAGTATTTAAAAAAATACTATATCAATGGCTTGCAAAAAGTGGGGGTATCGTGGTACTGTACATTGCTGATATAAGATGAAAATACCATTGTACTTTGATTTATATTTTGTTATACTCATACTGACGTTATACCAATATTTTTGGAAAAATCCCATGGTATTTGTCGAAATGAAAATTATAGTGCCATGGTAATTTTAGTACAAGTATAACAAGTTATTCCCATGGTCCATGTTATATATGTAAATGGTATGCGAATATGGATATGGTACCATAATAATAAATAAGTTATATTTGGACCTGAACCATGGTATTTTTATATGGATACTATGGTATATGAAATACACTCTAAAAAATGCTACGTTATTTCAACCTAACGTTTTTTTGGATCAAATATTGACAAACCCAGTAATTGGTTTAACAATATTTTGGGTTTGTCCATTTTTACCCAAAATTGGGTTAAAACAACCCAGCATTTTTTAGAGTGACATTTGAGGGATACCTTTTGAAAAAATGTGGCACACTCGAAAAAAGTCTAATCTGGGTGTAAACCAAATGTGGCCAACATACATTGTAGAAAATGTGTCCCAAATCCCAATTATATTTAAAAAATAAATAGGCTAATATGTGTCTGGGCCAGTTTTGAGAGATGTGAATTTCTTAAAGGTTTTTTCGTTTGCGTGATTTGTGTACTGTTAATTTTTCATGTTTGAGTCTCATTTTGGTTTCTGTCGTTTCAGGCCGCCTCTAATCGCTGCGATTCGCCCGTTCAATCGTGAACAAAACTCCCTGCACATCTTGCGCTGCCGCGGCTGCCGTCGTCTGCCCGAGGGTTCAGGAAGATCACCAAGAGCCCCGAAATCTGCAGGTGTTTGATTATCCAGCCTTTTCCTTTCCGTTCGCTCAGTATGTTTGTGTCTAATGTGTTATTGTCCTGTTTCAGTTATGTGGTGGAAATCGGCGATCGTCAGGTAGAGCAGCAAGGGTGCACTCATACCTGTCAGGGGGTTACGACAGTCCAACAGTGCTGTCCGGGATTCTGGGGGCCCCTGTGCTTGCGTAAGTTACAATGAGCCCAAAAAACACTTTAGAATATACAAGTATATATAATATATACCGTTTATAAGTCCTTAAATTTTTTAGGGCCACCATATATCAGTTACAGTACAGGGATATCACTTAATGGTTAAATGTCTGAGCTGGTAACACAAAGAACTGCTAGTTCAGAGTTACTGTAAGTTGCTTTGGGTTTTAGAAAATATCTACTATGTGATGAATTTCCTAACCAGTCCTGTGTGTTTCTCCAGCTTGCCCTAGCTGGTCAGAAAAGACGTGTAATGGTTATGGGACATGTGATTCTGGAAAATTAGGAAATGGCACCTGTATTTGTGATGTAAGTGCATCTGAATTACATTCTTTTACTTTCATTTTAATGTAAATACAATTTTTATGTTAAAATTGTTGCTTTTTTAAATTGATTTAATTAATTTTATTGAGATTTTATTATTGATTTTTTTATTTATTTAATTATTTAATTTAATTCCATTTTATTTAAATAAGTCTTACTAGGGTAAGTAATAACATAAATGTAATAATAATAATATAAATATAGTAATAATCATCATCATTAACAACACTTTTACAGGAGGGATATACAGGTTTTGCGTGCCAGAACTGTTTGAATGAGAATGCCTATGGAGACCACTGTCGTTCAGGTCTGTTATTTGTATGACAGTAACTTCTAAGTGATGGCATAAGTTAATAATCACCATTTTTGAAGATAAAATGGTCTAACTGTAAAACTATTGTAGAGTGCAGCTGCGTGAATGGAAAGTGTGACTCAGGACCCGAAGGGAATGGCGAATGTTACTGTCAGCCGCCATATGTAGGACCAAAGTGTGATATAGGTAACTAAAGTTAATCCATCCTTTTATAATTGAAAACTTACAATTACTTCTGTTAAATATCATTATGTTGATTTTGTTAAACCACACTTCTCTTTTGCTCTGCAGTTTCTTCATATTGTCCAAGCTGCCCGGTCAACGCGTATTGTAAGGGAGACGAGACAGGCGCCGTGTGCGAATGTATGAAGGGATACAAAAAGATTGGACAAGCATGTATAGGTACTTCCCTGTCCCTGATGTTTAGCTACATGCTAAACAGTAAATACATGTAGTGTTTTATGTCATGTTTTGTAAATTTAGGATTTTCCTCTCATTTTTAAAGTACACCATGTAACTTTTTTTTGTTCAAAATTATCAAAATGTAAATAATGTCAGTACATCATCAATCCTTCTTCACAAACATGTTTTTGTCTTACCGTGACTAACTGTGCTGAGCCTATTATAAGCGTTTATATTTTTAGAACTGTTGGGATGTTTTTTTGTGTGTGTCATGGCGTATATACTAGGGCTGTTGGAACAAATTCCGAAATTCGAATATAATTCGAATATTAAAAAATCAATACTTTTCGAATATTACCTTTATATATATTTAATATATATATACATATGCATTTGCCTTTCTCACGGCATCAAGTAAACGATCTAAATGTTTATTGTAGTAATGTTATATGTCCCTCTAGAGGACAGAACGTGTAACAACAACCACAGGCTAAAGTGACATTGGCGATCCATTTAGAATTTGTAATGTCGTAAATATTAATAATATTTGAATATTATAATAAGGAATGGAATTCGAATAGTATTATAGAGGAAGATTGACAGCCATAGTGCATACATAACGTCACTCGCCCGTGCGTGTCTCGTCATATCTGTAAATAGAGAAAAGTTGTTCTGGCTACATTAATGCGTGTTCGATGTGGGAGTGGCATAGGTTAGTCGTCACAATAAGCAGGAAAGGTTTCCATTTACACAAGAGTAGATGTTAAAACTTCATGCTGATTTGTACTCGGCTTTCGCGAAGAAAAGCAAAACTAAGACGTAACTTTACAGTCAACGCATTTACGCTTCTTTCCATATGGTGGTGTGACTCCCCTTCTGGTTGACATGTGGCTGTTAAATCTCAAACCTCCAGAGAATCACCTGTTTTGAACAAACGTCGAACAGAAGAGAGTTTGCAGGCAAAAGCGAGAACGTGACAGGGCTTGTAATAAAACAAGAATCAACATTGGCTTGGCTTTTCAGAGATGGCGAGAACTGAGGGATTTGAAATATTGAATAAGCGACGCATAGATGCCGTTTTTTATTACTCAACAGATGAGTAAGGCCTTTTATTGAACAGATAAACTGTCATGTGTAGCTCTCAAACGGTTTATTGTGAAGCATTATCTATAGTGAAGGGTTGTTTTCATTATGGTGGTTGTATCTGCTGTACTGGAATTTATTTACAAAGAAATACTGTGTATATTAATGAGTAAAGCTACAGTAACGTCTTTAGCTAGTCAGCTTGAGATCCTTTCCGCCACGCAGAGCTGAAGCACAACCAAAACAATATTCTTTCGCAAAATGAGTTTTTTTTAAATGCTAGAGGGCTAAAAGTTACATAGTGTACCTTTAAATACAAAAGAGTCTCGTCCCTATCCATAATCTCTTCTACCCTGTTCCAGGTATGTGTTCGCCAGGAAAATGTGCACGTGAACGCTAAATGTTCATTTAGCGGTGGGAAGTTTCAATGCGAGTGTGAAGAGGGATTCAAGGGAGACGGAACGCACTGCGTTCCCATCAACCCCTGCGACACTAATAACGGAGGCTGTCCTGTGGAGTCCACCCTTTGTGAATTTACAGGTCCAGGGAAGGTGAGCAATGCATTGTGGGATGGAATTTGAATGCTGAAGTGAATGTAGAATTCAATGGTGTTTGTTATATGAGATTTGTGTGTGTTTCCTCTCCAGTCGAAGTGTGTGTGTTCGCCCGGATCAGAGTCACCTGACCCGTCCAAGGGTTGCAAGCCAAAGCCTGTCTGTAAGCCGGGTTCATGCCATAGTAGCGCTCGCTGCGAGGTGAACTCCAACGGCTCGCCCAGGTCCCGTTGCTTTCCTCACAATAATCAAATTTCTCACTTCCTTGATGCATCTGTATGTTTTAGTTAAAAATAGTGTAATATTGTTAAATTAAATTGATTTGAGATTAAAACAACTCTTCCCTGAATGTTATGAATATATTACATAGACATTGCGTTAACTGCTTAATGCCCCCCCCTTTGGGTGAATCAATTATGCATGGCAACTTGAACACAAATCTGTGTAGTAATGTAGTGAATTGTTTTCATTGATGTTTTCTCATATTATTGGTGACAACATTTGTATGCCACATTATTTCCAGTGTAAAGCGATCCGTGGTAATGAGTGATTCTGTCGCGTCATGAATAGCTGAGATGTTTGGCTCAGATGCTCGCTGAAGGCCAGGGTATAAACCGAGACGCTTCATTCTTTCAGATGCCGCTGCACCGCTCAGCAGATTGGCGATGGCAGACGTTGCTATGGTAACCTCATGGAAAGAGTTCTGGAGCTGGACAGAGAGGGCAGTCAGGCAGGAAACCTCACTGGAAGCATTCGCCTCTTTGGTGGGTCCTTTGAGATCACCAAACCCACTTTTCAGGGTTTTTACATGCAACACTTCAGGTTCTGAACACTTCAGCCTGTTTCATCAGTTTGAAAGCAGCGTTAGATGTGCTTACAGTGTGTTCTGGCTTTCAGAACAAGCGTGCGAGTTTACTCTGAGCCAACACGGCCCGTTCACTGCGTTCATTCCTGTGGGGCAGAATCCATTCCAAGTGGGTTGAAGCACACTGCAAAACACACAAGCAAACAGTTTGTGTTTCATGTCCTCATTATGTTTCCTGTTTTTTGTGACAACTTCCTGCTTGTCTCGAGCAGACACTTGTAGGAAAATCCTCCAGCTACATCCTGAATGCAGTGTGTAAAAATCACCTCATCCTTGGACAGAAACTTTACAGTGATCTGGAGGGGAAAGATATGTGGATGTACGGAGGAGAAAAGATCAGATTTAAAACTAAAAAGGTAGGGTTAGGGTTAGGGTTAGGGTTAGGGTTAGTCTATTATCTATCTATCTATCTATCTATCTATTTATTATCTATTTATCTTATCTATCTATCTATTCTATCTATCTATCTATCTATCTATCTATCTATCTATCTATCTATCTATTCTATCTATCTATCTATCTATCTATCTATCTATCTATCTATCTATCTATCTATCTATCTATCTATCTATCCATCTATCCATCTATCCATCTATCCATCTATCCATCTATCCATCTATCCATCTATCCATCTATCCATCTATCCATCTATCCATCTATCCATCTATCCATCTATCCATCTATCCATCTATCCATCCATCCATCCATCCATCCATCCATCCATCCATCCATCCATCCATCCATCCATCCATCCATCCATCCATCCATCCATCCATCCATCCATCCATCCATCCATCCATCCATCCATCCATCCATCCACCCACCCATCTCTCCATCTATCTATCTGTCCGCCCATCTGTTCTAGTCTGTTCGTTAATTTTTGCATGTATCTGCAGCACTTCATCCTGATGAGAGATCCAGACGTATTGTTCACTATACTTGAGAGCGACATCCCAGCTTCCAACGGAATCATTCATATTATTGACAAGCCCTTTACTCTTACTCATATCGAATCCTCGAACAACATGGAGGTAATGTCATTCTTACTATTTTACAGCAATCTGATTTAGTAATATCTGAGGATACACAGCATCAACAGCAACACCCACTAATGTAGATGTTTTTTTGCAACCTCAAGTTCTCCTCCAAGACCATCGGGGATATTTTCAGAGAGGATGAAAGGTTCAAATCGATTCCTGTCTCTGGTTGATGTGAGTGATCTCCTATCGGGCTTGCTTTCTGTATTTCTCCACTGAGCATTCAAAATATTATTTTTTCTCTTTCTGTTGCAGAATTGTGGAGCCCTGTTACCCGTTAGAGGTTCAGGTCCACTAACAGTGCTTGTTCCAACCAGACAACGCCATTGACAAATTCAGTAGACGGAAGTCTTATGTACATGCTGAACGATGTGAGCTGCCCCTTTGTGTTTTCTGCCTCTAATGAAGCTGGATATGTAAAATCAAGTTATTTGGATCCAAATTTTATCCCAATTGTTTTAATCAAATCCATAGGATATTCATATATTTCTTCATAACACTGATTTTTCATCTCTTTGTTATAAAGGCCAAACCAAAGCTTCAGAACGCTTCTGAAACACCATATGTTCTCTCAGGCCGCTGTAAGTCTCTCTTTGACCTCTGGAATGTAATAAATGGTCTCCCACAGTTACTTTCCGACGTTAAAATGTGGCATTTACTGTATGTACGTCACTTTGGAGAAACCCTGAAATGATTTGACGAACGCAGTTTTCTTGAAATGTGAAGTTGGTGAAGCACAATTTAACTTTTTTAAAGTTTTGATATAATGTTTTGTTTGTCACTGCCTGCAAAACCATTTGCATCATGCTAATGCTAGTCATTTGCAAGTTATTTATCCTACTTTAAACAGAATTTAATTGGACAAAAATGTGTAAGCCCCCGAGCAGTAGATGATTTCGGTGTATTTTCGTGTGAAATCTAGGTCTGTGAAGCTCTTGCGAGATTAGAATTTGCCGTCTCCAAGGTTAAGAGTAGGGTTGCTTCGAGGCTCTAAAAGGTGTCAGATCTTTGGCAGAACAGGGGTTACCATTTAGACAGCCATACTTTTGGACCATTTTCCAACTGCCCAAATGTTACTGTCAATTTCAGTACACTATTTGTCATTATGCTAGAATGTATATAGCCTTATAGCTAACAGACATAAACTAAAATCTCCAAAATTTATTTTATTAGTCTTTTAATTAGAGATGTAACGATTAAATCACAACCGGTTGAAAATCGATAAAAATTTGTCACGGTTCAAGTCGGTTTGAAATGTTAAATCGAATCGTTATATACGTTTTAAACGCTGTTTAAAACTAGTATCGCTGTTTAAATTGTGTCTCGCAATTCGTTGAACATTTCAGCCGATTCATTTAATTCGTTTAACATTTAAACGCTGTTTAAAACGTCTATCGCGGTTGGTTTAACATTTCAACCAATTCGTTGAATTCGCTTAACATTTATACGCTGTTTAAAACGTGTATCGCGATTCGTTTAACATTTTAACCAACTTTAACCGTGACACATTTTTATCAATTTTCAATGTGTTGTGATTGAATCATTACATCCCTACTTTTAATTAGTCTTTAAACAAGTCAGTAAGTGCAGTATTTAGCGGACTATTTGAGTAAGTGACTTATATAATGCTAAATGTATGTTTGAGTTTTTAAACAGTTTGGCCTGTTCCATAGTTATTCAATGGATAACGTATATCATATATCTTTTACTTAGATCACTGTGGACCAGCTCGCCAGCATGTCTGAGATTACGACCATGGCCAATGAGATCTTGAGGATCAATGCCTCTGGGGATGTAAGTGACTGTCATTCGTTGACTTTATTGGCTGTAACTCCTGAAGGCAATGAGACATTTTTATAAGATTTGGGGCCCTCATTCTGTGTACAATACAAATATTTGGTGACTTAGTGGCAGCATAATAAGAATGGGACTGTTGTTTTTACATTCTCTCAATCAATCCTCAGGGAAGAGTCTTTTTGGGTGATAAAGGAATACTTCTCGAAACGAAAGACATTGTTGCGGCCAATGGAATCATTCACCTGATCGATGGAGTTCTTGTACCTTCCTCCATAGTTCCCATAATGCCCATCGATTGTGACATTAATGGGAGCAGGATCACGTTTGTAGGTGCCTTTTTATTGGGATATTTTTGTTAATGTGTGATGACGTAATTCTTGTGTGCCCAGTAAAACATATTATCAACACCAGAACACACTTCTCTAGGACATAGCAGTGAATATTAAGTAAATATATGAGAAGTAAATAAAATCATAGGTTATTATAGTCATCCTACATTATAATTCTGGCTTCTGCATGAACTGGTCACAATATTTAATCTTCGACTTTAATAGGCAAACATAACTTAATAATAATTTTGAAATGTTTTTCACAGTGTACTTGCATGGCCAAGTTTCCAAATGGATTAAATATATACATAAATATTTTTTACAATTTATTTATTTATTATGGTAATAATGATTTTCTATGAATTGTATGTATTTCTTTGCTTCTCTTCATAGGGTTCCTGCGTCCGATGCAGCCATCTTTATGAGACACAATGTCCACCTGGAAGTGTTGAGCTGGTAATACTAATTTCAGTTATTTATTAACTAAGTCAGACATCTTTAATCAATAAGCAATTGTTAAAAGACATTTTAAATGACATGGGTTCCATTGCAAATGAAGAGAATCACGAACATGAAGCATGACATCATTATGAAGAAGTGCTTTTTCCCACTTGATAGACAGGTCATCTTAAAGGCTGTGAGCCACTTCCAGATCGTCGATGGTCTTACTCAGTCTTCAAGGAAGGCTGTGCTAAATACTGCAACATTACTCAGATGGTATGAAAACACAGTTAGGTCTCAGTTTCTTTGATCAATAAATATTCTGAATTATTTATAATGAATAATCTGTGATATATTTTGCAGACGCCGCAGTGTTGCAGTGGTTTCTATGGGCCGGACTGTAAGCCATGCATTGGAGGTTTCCAGCACCCATGTTATGATAAAGGGACTGTGAGTATGTCAGTATGAACACACTATGAACGGACTTCATGGGAAGAAAGTGTTGCTGTTTATTTGTCATGTCTCCATCCGTAGTGTTTTGACGGCATCTATGGAAACGGCTCCTGTAAGTGTGAACCAGCGTTTAAGGGCGTCGGGTGTCACCTCTGCTCAGACCCCAACAAACATGGAGAGAACTGTGATGAAGGTGATGTTATACCGTATATGTTTTTTTATGTTCAAAGTACCTCGTTCTGTCTCTTTGTCCAAACCGTGACCCGCCGCTGATGAAGTACCAGCGGTTGTGACCTTCTCCTCTCCCTACGCTCTGTTCGGTCCTGTAGATTGCCGCTGTGTCCATGGCGTCTGTGATAGCAGGCCTGGCAGTATGGGGCTGTGTAGGAAAGGATCCTGTCTGGAGGGGTTTTCAGGGGACCTTTGTGACCAGACCGCCACTCCTTGTAATTCAGACGGCGTTCTTGAGCACTGCCACCTTCACGCCAAATGTGTCTACAACAATGGACAAACCATGTTAGTGTCACTTGAGCATGATGCGGTAGATCGTTATAGACTATTATTATTATTATTTTTTTAAATTTAGAGTTGTTTTATTTAATTAAGTTATTGGCATTTTTTTATGTTTGATTGTTTTACAATCAAATACGATTTACCATGCAATGCCCATCATTTATTTAATTTTTTAATTTTTTTTTTTTACAGTCAGGTTTGTTTTATTTTATTTTATTTTTTTAGACTCATTTTTTTGATGTTTTATTGTTTTACAATCAAATAATTTTACCCTGCAATGCACATCATTTAATTTAATTTTTAAATATTGTTACTGTCAGGCTTGTTTTATTTTACTTTAATTTTAAACACATTTTTTGATGTTTGATTGTTTCACTATCAAATACTTTTACCCTGCAGTGCCCATCATTTTATTTTTATTATTATTATTATTATTTATCTTTTTACAGTCAGGGTTTTTTTTTAATTTAATTTAACTTAATTTTAGAACATTTTTTCTATCATTTTATTTTTTATTATTATTATTCTTTATCTTTTTACAGTCAGGGTTGTTTTAATTTAATTTAATTTTAGATAATTCTTTGATGTTTGATTGTTTTACAATCGAATACTTTTACCCTGCAATTCCCATCATTTTATAAGTATATATATATATATATATATATGCAGATATATTATATATCTATGTTTAGACAACAATTGTTGGCCAATTATTTATAGATGAACATTAAATCCAGAGCAACTGCATTTGCAGTATCTAATATATATATATATATATATATATATATATATATATATATATATATATATATATATAGTTTAACAACCCCATACTTTTAGTCTGCACTGCCCTTTGAAACAATCATCTTTTCATCAATCATAAGTGTTTAACTTTTGTAATGTGCCAGCTTGTTAATCGGCATCTGTCTTTGGCGTGTTATTGATCTATTGCACATTGTGCTGTAGGTGTGTTTGTCTGCCTGGATACGAAGGAGACGGTTACACCTGCACTGAAACCAATCTCTGCCTCCAGCCTAGAGAGGAGGCTGCGACGTCAATGTGAGACACATGTATTTCCCTTTTCCAGCAGTTTGCCTCTACCCCTAAATCTAAAGTGATGTCTGGCCTGTTCTTCCTAGAACATCAGAATTCAGATTCACTGTTGGCCTTTGATTCAAACTGACACATGAAAATGATTTCCAGCACTGGCCAGGGTTGAGTTTTTGCACCTCTGTTGTAAGAGTAAAACAAAACGACACTAAAGTTACTTAAGGATGCAATGTGTAAAAATGTATAATATAATCCGAGCTGTATTTTGCTGGCACAAAAACGAAATGTTCATGTCAATAGAATGAATCAGACTGTTCATTATAGCATTAACATATTCGCTAGGATGTGTTAGTAATTTAATTAGAAATATATTATATTTTAGTAGAATAGTCTGTGGGCAATATGAGCAAATCTGAGAGAAACTTCTGGTTCTCTGTGAAAATTGTTTAGCTATTTAAATAATAATAATAAATGAATTGGCAGTGTGCCACCATTAAAAAAAGCCAAGAAGGCTAATAAATAATTTTAGAACGGTATGAGCCAAAATAAAAGGAATGTCTTAATTTCAACTTTTATGTCATAATCATATTTTAGCAAAGACTGTTTATTTTTCTTATGTGGCGTAAATGGGCTTTCACAGAAAAGTGTGAAATGTGTCACTACTTAGAAAGTGTGTAAAAGTAATTTCTCCTGCCAGCCCTAGTTACATCAGCAGAAGGTTAGGAAATGCTATGAAAACCTGCAGAAATAGTATGAAAGCCAACTTTCTTTATTATACTATACCCTGCTGAATCATGCGCAATATGACAGTGTTCAGGTCTTTAAGTCGGTTTAACTCTTTTTGTGTGTGTTTAATAGGCCATGTGTACATACGATGCTGGAAAGGTGAACTGTGTTTGTATGGAAGGATGGACCAGGTGATGGGAGTTTGTGTGTGGAGATCAATAACTGCCTGCTGGAGAGTCGTGGTGGATGTCATGAAAGTGCTGACTGCTCCCGACTGCGCCAGGACAGGTAATGACCCTGATACCATGACATGGACTAGGGAATAACCTGTGAGGATACAGTTGAAGGATTAGTTCACTTTTAAAAAAACTTTTGCTGATAATTTACTCACCTCACGTCATCCAAGATGTCCATGTCTTTCTTTCTTCAGTGAAAAGAAATTAATGTTTTAATAATTTTTCTCCATATAATGGGACTTCAATGGGAACCAAACGGTTCAAGGTCCAAAAGACAGTTTCAGTGCAACTTCAAACTGTTCAAAGGGCTTTAAACGATTTCAGATGATGAATAAGGGTCTTATCAAGCGAAACGATCGCTCATTTAATAAATAAACAACAAAGTTTAAGTTTTATAAGCTCAAATGGGCGTCTTGCTCGGTTCTGTGATGCACATTCGTGACTCTCCTGTTCGAACTTGTTTATCAAAATGAACAAATCTTTTTCCAGAGTCAGCTCAGTTCATTTTGTTCATTGAATGAACCAAATGGCACGAAAATAGTTTTCTTCATTTTGATGAACGAGTTCGAATGGAGAGTCACGTCACGACGTGCATCACAGAACAGAGCGAGGCGAGCATTTGAGCTTATAAAACTTAAACTGTTATTTTTTAATGAGCGATCGTTTCGCTTGATAAGAGCGAAATTGATTCTCCCAAGGAACTTAAAGAAAGAGACTGAATTTAGTACCTTAAAATGACCATTGCACACCCAGACCTGAGTTTTGCTCAACTTATTTTCTGTTCAGAATGAATGTAGCTGCAAGAAAGGCTACATGGGAGATGGCATCGTCTGTAAAATCGTCAACCCCTGTTTGTCAAATAACGGAGGCTGCCATTCTCTGGTGTGTATTTCATCCTTGAGTTATGCACAACATAATAACCTTTCAAAATGAGGCTAAATTTAAGGCTAAAACTCATTTATGCTTGTATGTAATGTTTCCAGGCCACATGTAAATTGAAGAGTCCTGGAACGCGTGAATGCACATGCCCAAGCGAATACGAAGGTGACGGACTCACATGTTATGGAAACATGCTAATGGTAAGATGACACATTCATTTAATGACAAGGTTTTAAATCTGTCAACATTATGGACACACACAACTACATATACACAATGGACATATTCACAATAGATTTGTTCCTAAAAAATGATTTGGATCAAATTTTCTTAAGTTATTCATTTTTTGGTAACACTTTATTTTACTGTGTCCTTGTTACATAAGTTACATGTTCTTACCATAATAATAACAACAGTAAATGACCTCAACCAAACCCTAATGCTATCCTAACCCTATAGTATACATGTTGTTGAGTAATATTACTCAGTACTTAGATATATAATCTAAACACTGCAACAAAGACCCATTTTTTATATTTTTCAGGAGCTAGATGGAAATTCTGTGTTCTATAACTTCAATCACTTCCTTCAAGTAAGTACATCTTTACCTGAGTAAATTGTCAATGAGTCTTTTTACAAAAATGATAATGACTTGATTGAAAGAGAAAAATGATGATTTATTACACAAATATTATTCTACAACATTTTTGTGTTTATCTGCAGAGGCACAAAGTGATTGAGAGTGACAGCAGAGTCACGGCTTTGGTTCCATCTAAAGTTGCTTTCAAGAACCTCAGCGATTCAGACGAGACTTTTTGGTTTGATTATTACAGGCTGCCTCATCTTCTACAGTATGTGTTTGGATTGACTTTGAGAACTGATTTATGAGGTTTTGCAGAAGAGAATAAATACCATGAGATAATTTTCTGTGTGCAATTTCTGTCTAGAGTTCATTTTTTAAAGGGAATCTACACCACTGAAGACTTAATGCAGCAAGTTGGTAAAACCGTCCAGACCGATAGGAAAGACTAAATGGATGGTGCAAAGCAACGGCAGGGTAACTGTCATACAAACTCTACCTCTCGGATTAATTTCAGTCTTAAATTGGTCATCTTTCACTGACCTGTTCACCCTTGTGTCCCTAGGAGCTCATGATCGGCAATGCTACCATTATTGTCCCAGACCTCAAGGCAATAAATGGGTGCATTCACATTATTGACACGGTAAGTGTTGACACGCGACACCAGCAAAGATGGTGTCTGGTTTTTAAAATACCAAACCAAAATTATTAAACGTAAGTGCATTCCACACTTTTTGTGCAACGAATTTACAATAAACAAGAAAATGTGATTTCCCATGGACTTACATGAAAGGAGGGAATCAAGACATATCTAGAGACCAGAATAACTGCATAGCAACAACCTATGCATATCAACCTGAAAAACATGTAGAACACATTAGCTACTGCATAGCAATGTCCTAGCAACTTCCTAAAAATGCCTAGCAACAACATAGCAACACCCCAAAATATTTAGAACACCTTATCATCTGCATAGCAACACCCTAAAAACATTTGAAACACCTTATCAACTGCATAGCAACAACAGAGCAACACCCTAAAAAACATTTAGAACACCTTATCATCTGCATAGCAACAACAGAGCAACACCCTAAAACATTTAGAACACCTATATCAACTGCATAGCAACAACAGAGCAACACCCTAAAACATTTAGAACACCTTATCAACTGAACAACAACAGAGCAACACCCTAAAAACATTTAAAACACCTCATCAACTGCATAGCAACAACAGAACAACACCCTAAAACATTTAGAACACCTTATCAACTGCATAGCAACAATAAAGCAACACTCTAAAAACTTTAGAACACCTTATCAACTGCATAGCAACAATACAACACTCTAAAACTTTAGAACACCTTATCAACTGCATAGCAACAACAGAGCAACACCCTAAAACATTTAGAACACCTTATCAACTGCATAGCAACAATAAAGCAACACTCTAAAAACTTTAGAACACCTTATCAACTGCATAGCAACAATAAAGCAACACTCTAAAAACTTTTAGAACACCTTATCAACTGCATGGCAACAACAGAGCGAAACCTTGAAAACATTTAGAACACCTTATTAACTGCATAGCAACAACAGAGCAACACCCTAAAACAGTTTAGAACTCATTATCAACTGCATAGCAATAACAAGGCAACACTCTGAAAACATTTAGAACACCTTATCAACTGCATAGCAACAACAGAGCAACACCCTACAAACAATTAGAACACCTTATCAACTGCATAGCAACAACAAAGCAACACTCTAAAAACAATTAGAACACCTTATCAACTGCATAGCAACAATAAAGCAACACTCTGAAACATTTAGAACACCTTATCAACTGCATAGCAACAATAAAGCAACACTTTAAAAACTTTTAGAACACCTTATCAACTGCATGGCAACAACAGAGCGAAACCTTGAAAACATTTAGAACACCTTATCAACTGCATAGCAACAACAGAGCAACACCCTGAAACATTTAGAACACCTTATCAACTGCATAGCAACAATAGAGCAAAACCTTGAAAACATTTAGAACACCTTATTAACTGCATAGCAACAACAGAGCAACACCCTAAAACATTTAGAACACCTTATCAACTGCATAGCAACAACAGAGCGAACACCCTGAAAACATTTAGAACACCTAATAAACTGCATAGCAACAACAGAGCAAAACCTTGAAAACATTTAGAACACTTTATTAACTGCATAGCAACAACAGAGCAACACCCTAAAAACCTTTAGAACACCTTATCAACTGCATAGCAACAACAGAGCAACACCCTATGAACATTTAGAACACGTTATTGGCTTCATGGTGCCAAATTTTTGATTTTCTTCTAAAATAGGCCGTATTATTCACCTCATTTTTATACAAATTTTTACAAATCTGTATTTACTTGCAGGTTCTTCGACCCGCTCTATCTGATATTCCTCCACCACCTCCCACTTTGATGAAGGTCCTGAACAACACGCCTGAATTCAGCCTTTTCAGGCAAGCGGCACTGGTGAGTTTCTGCCATTTACCCAAAGATATAACTTACCGGTTCTCGAATTGTTTAAAAAAAGAGTAACTGAGTTCTGATTTTGTTACATAAGCATAGTTGTTTCTACTTTTTTAGCTTTACGACTTGGAAAACAGTATCCCAACCAGAGATTACACCATTTTTGTCCCGTATGACAGCGCCATACAAGAGTACCTGAATAAAACAAACTCTACACAACTGGTGAGTGAAACTTTTTTGAAACATCGTTTGACCACATCTGTCATAAAGTTGACGAAACTGTCTCTTTTCAACAGAGCGAAGACATTGTAAAATATCATGTAATTATAAACGAGCAACTTTTTCCTGAACACTTGGGCGATGGACTCTTCAAAAACACGTTTTTGGGAAATGGCACTCAGATCATGTTTTATATGGACACTGATAATCAGGTATTGCACAACTGCCAATGAACTCATGATCTATACAGTGCTTAGATGAAAAAAGTCGTGATTAACTATTCCTGAACTCCAGACAATGGCCAATGACGTTCCCATAAACGGAAGCTACATTGAGACGAGGCATGGCACAGTGTTCGGGATCCCACGTGTCTTAGACCTCCACAAGAACCACTGCAGTAATGACGTGATTTTAAAAATTTCTGTAAGTTTCTGTTTGGTACTTATGAGGTTACTTTCTCGAAGTGGCGTAACGAACAAAGTTAAGGAACGTTTGCTTCTTTGCAGGGACGCTGTGGAGATTGTACTGCGGCACCAAAATGCCTCTATAGTGCCAAACCTGTGAGATGGGTTTATTGTTGTTTTAGTTTGTTTTTAACTTTCATGTTATTCATAATGGTAAAAGTCATAGACATATATACACTAGACGTCACCTTGGGGTTCAAAGCATGCGTCAAACCCACCGCCATCTTGGAACAGGGGTCTTGTCGTAGGAAGTAGCTAGGTAACGCTGCTATCTCTGCCTTTACTTCGAATTCATTGATGGTGGCGGACTTTTGTGCAGTGTATGATGTTCACGGATAAAATCTGAACTAGGAAGAATGTTTTAAAAAAAATTCTGGAATCAATGATAAAAACATGTCTGACCGTTGGAACAAACCAAAAAAAAAAAAGAGAAAAATCGCATTCACGATGATTTATGGTGATTTTATTTCCGTTAGACCTGTGTCTACATTGGCGCCGATGCATTAAAGTGGAGGGGCTCCCCTGTTTCAAGATGGCGGCTCTATTGACGCATTCGTTCCAATGAACTGCCGTAGCCAAGGTGACGTCTAGTGTATATGTCTGTCTATGGGTTAAAGTAAGAAAAAAAGAAGCTTATGATTCGTTCTTCTCATCTTTTCTTCAGATACAGCCAAAGTTCCCACAAAATATGAAGTCAAACTGTAAATACAGGACAAGAGTTGGAAAAAAGAGAACAATGGTGCCCGGGCTGTCACATTGATTGTTTGAGAACAACAAAGGTACTTCATTTTCTAAGGTCAGAAGCTAACTGAACAAGTATGCAAACTCAGATGTCACTGATTGTGGTGCGAATGCACTTAAGAGGACTTATACTTGAGTTTATGTTAAAATGCTGGGTTGTTTTAACCCTCCTGTTACCCTCAAATCTGATAACATTTTTTACCACTGGGGTTCAATTTGACCCCAGTAATTTTAACCTCCACAATATGATTTTTTTCTTTTTACAAAGGTTTGTCTCAGGTAATTATGTCTTTGTTGACTACTTAAGAAACCTTTTAAGTTGACATCCACCCCACCTAACCCCTTATACATCCAGAATACCCATTGCACGACTATGGACAAATTTACAAATCACTATAAAATCTTACTAGTTGACCTAAAATTGGAAAAGTATGAATATATTTGGTGTTCTGGTTGTTTTATCATACTTCTAAGTATTTTTGTCATCTATAACATTTGGAAAGAAAAACTATTCATTTTATCAAGGATAGTAACACGAGTTATGTTTGTAACATGAGTACAAATTAGAATTGAGTAATAATTAATCAAATTATTCCTTAAAAGTTAACCATTTAAAATGAGTAAAGTTTACACCAAAAATTTAACAAAAATATCTCACTAACAGACAGATGTCAAAGATTAATTAAGAACTCTTTATTTTATATTGCCAACATTGAAGACACCTGATGTTAACAAGCAGAATCACTGAAGGAGAAAACCGTCATTTTAAAACAAACACCGATCACCATAATGATGACCTAAATTTATTTAGTTTTGGTTGTTGTTGTAAGTTTTACTCATTTTAAATGGTTAACTTTGAACTTTTAATTATTTGATTAATTATTTCTCAATTATAATTTGTTAAATTTAATTAACAATATTGCTTGCAATCTGTTGCCACAATTTTTTTGATTAGATAAAGCATATACATTTTTACAGTGTACTAGTGGTTCTCACAATACTACAGATATTGGACATTGAAAGAATATCAGCAGGTTAATTTTATGTTTACAGAGTTGTACCCATTAAATTAGGAAAAGTCATTAAATCTGAATCAAAAAAATAAAATAAAATAAATTTATGTATTTACAGACGTTAAACATTGTATGGGGTCAAATTGACCCAAAAGATAATAGGAGGGTTAACTCAATTTTGGGTCAAATATGGACAAACCAAAACATAAAATTTAAAGATGTACCCCAATGTCTAGGTTTGTCCATATTTGACCCAAAATTGAGTTAAAACAACCCAGAATTTTTTAGAGTGTACAGATCCATTGATTTCAATGAGCACAGGTGCAAAGGTTAGTTCACCCAAAAATAACAATTCTGTCATCATTTACCCCCAAACCCATAAGACTTTGAAAACACAAATTCTAATATTTTTAATGAAGTCTGAAAGTTTTCTGTAAATAAAAGTCTAAATGAAATCTGTTTATCATTTAAAGCAATTGTATCTCCTCATAAGACTTGAATTAAAGTGCTTGATTTATATGGATTTGTTTTACGGTGACTTTATGACATTTTTAGATCTTCTAAGTTACCTGGACTTTCAACTGAGGGACAGAAGTCATTAAAAATGTCATCATTTCTGTTTCGAAGTTGAGTCTTATAAGTTTGGAATGACATCAGGGCGAATGATGACAATATTGTTTTTTTCAGTGAACTATATTTTTAAGGATATTGAGGAAGGATGTAAGGCTTTTGTGCTTTAGTTCAAACTGTAAACATGTTGACAGTTTAACAAACTTTAACTGACTTCAAACTGTTGCTTCATCTTGACATTCATTGACCTGAAAGAAAAAAACTAACCATAGAAGAAGAGCTTATAATAGTCTCTTCTATAGTGCCTACTTGTGGCAACACTGCATATGTAAGCTATACTTCTATTTGGACACATTTCAGAACAATACAATGTGTTAAATCAAGATCACAGAGCTAGAAATGTTTTTTTTTTTAGACTGTAGATTTGTGTGCCAGACTGGTCAGGTTTACACCTCTAAATTCAGATTTGAAGATGATTCAGATTCAGACCTCATAATAACTTTCCTTCCAGAGCCACTCCTGCTGTTCAGGATATTTCGGGCATGATTGCGCCAAATGTCCTGGGACTGTGGATAACTGGTGCTCCAACAACGGTCAATGCCAAGACGGGCTGTTCGGCAGCGGGGAGTGTCTCTGTAAAGAGGGCTTCCATGGAACGTCCTGTGAGATGTGTGAACCTGGGAGATATGGAATAGACTGCAAGTCAGGTAACATCTATGAGCAGTTTTCTATTCTACGATCTTGGCATTCTGTTTGCGTTGTTTAAATTTTTATTTTTTTTGGCAGAATGTCACTGTGAACATGGCAAATGTTTGGACGGTATGGAGGGAAATGGGCAATGCATTTGTTTCAAAGGTTGGAAGGGAGTGAATTGCTCTGTTGGTCAGTATTAAGGTCAAATGGCAACATTTTGCGTCAGATCGCATGTTTCTTATCTTAATGCACTTTATGTCATACATTTATTTATTTTGCAGCGGTGGTTGATGATGCCTGTGGTGGAGTTTGTGATGTCAATGCTAAGTAAGTATGTAAATAAGGCACTTTATATTTTTAACACATTCATCAGTGTTTATAGTAAAATATTATTCTGCCAGCTGTATCTCAGGAGGTTCAGGGACTCCTCCAACTTGTTACTGCACCGCTGGTTATAAGGGTAATGGGACTTTTTGCCAAGGTTTGTCTGTTTCATTGCTAAGCTTGTCATTGAAGGTTTTCACCCTGTTTACTTTCTTAATACACATTCCTGGTCTTATTGTAAATGCTTTGCATATACTTTCCACAGAACTTGACCCTTGTGCCACAGAAAATGGAGAGGTGTTCCACAAATGCAAACTGCACAAAAACATCGCCTGGTGAACGGACCTGTGCATGTAACGCTGGCTTCATTGGTGATGGGGTTGTGTGTCTTGGTAAAAGAGTGATTCACTTCCTGTAATATCCAAATTGGTAGAATGAATACAATGAAATTCATTTTTTTAGATTTGACGTGACCATCAATGCATCTGTACGACATTTTTATTTTTGTTTAGCATTTAAAAATTTTCCGAGTTCCTATCGTGTTGTTGTTGTGTAGAGGGTCTTGGTGTGCTGCCTATGGTTACTTTGATGTTAATTTAGTATTAAAATTAGCATTATTATGTTTTTTTACCATTTTACGTGCTTCAGGGTGTGCCTCAGGGCTCTGTATTGGGCTCAATTATCAGTTTTGCATTGCCTGCGAGCATTTACTTTTTTAAACTTGTGTAATTGTGTTTTCACTACAGAATTGGACGCCTGCTTAGTTGACAATGGAGGATGTGACAAAAATGCTTTATGCATGAAAATTGGACCAAACAGGGTTTGTGTCACCAATTTTAGTTAATGCCTAACAACAAGTGTTAACGTTAAGAAGTGAACATTAAAATGTTATGCGTTACATTTGTTACAGGTTGCATGTGCATGCAAGCCTGGTTTTACTTCCTATGGTCGTAGATGCATGGCAGTTAATCCTTGTTGAAAGGTAACAGATTTCAAAAACAGTATTATCGCAAAATGTTTTACACCTATAAGGTGTTTTCTCATGCAATAATTTTTATTTTGTTATATTACAGAATAATGGCGACTGCAGTGTTAATGCTCTTTGTAGATACATCAGTGATAGGCAACGTAATTGCTCATGCTATATTGGCTACAAAGGAGATGGTTTTAAGTGTGCAGGGACTGTCAGTAGAGTGAGGTATCATTTAAGGTTAAATATAAGGATTTACCAAACATGATAAACAACAACTTCTGCTTTTAAAATGAATCTCTGAATTTATTGCAGGAGCTTCTTCATATTCCTGAGGCATCATGGTTGCGAACACGTTTTGGTGTAAGTGGATGTTTAAACTAGCTAATTTATTTATGTATTTGAAATATATTTACAATTATAATGTAAAATATGTCTATGTTATAGGTAATGAGGGTCCGAGATTTGTACAGTAAAGGACCATTCACTGTGTTTACTCCTCATGCCGATTACGTCGCTAATTCTTCGGTATGTTGCGCTACCACAAACTGCATCTCACAATAATATTATAACATTATAAGTCAGTTCATTGCATGTGCTAAGAATTTTGCTTACCTAATCTGATATCACCTGATATTCAAGAAGTTAAGAAGAGACTTTTTAATATATCGGTATTGATTAGTAAAAGTATGTGTTACATAATAAATGTTGTTTTTCGAAGTTGTGTTTAATGTTAAATGCATGCAATATTGCGAAGGCACTTTTTTCTTTTGAAATAGTGTACACCATCAAAAAGGATTAACCTCTTTTCTATTGTTATTTCATATAATTTCTTGTCATGAAGACTCCACAAGTTGAAGCATTGATGAACTCAAGTCACATGCCAGACCTGCTGCGTTACCACATTGTCAGTTGTGAAGAATTGCGTGTGTCAGACCTCAAATCTGTTAAAGAAGTTGTCACCAGTAGCGGATATAAATTACGCTTCAGCGTTAGAGATGTGAGTACTTGAAGTTTCAAACACATTTTATATTTTCAATATTGAAATTTTCTCTGAATTAAGGTTGGCTTGTGGAAAAAATGACACCAAAATGAACAGAAATGCCTTCCAAATTCAAGATACTAAGGCGAAAAAACACAATTATTCCAGCTTTGAAAATAATTAAGCCTCATTAAGAAAACTTAACATGGTAAATGCCATGTTTGTAGTGTGAAGATGACTGTTGTAGAGGTTCGATAACATTTTATCGGCAACAGCCTATAGTATTCTGATTGATTAATTAAATTGAATACATCTAATTTTACATATAAAGACAACACAGATTCATTTAATTAGGTGATTATAACAATTTCCCATGGAAAGGTGAAAAAATGTATATGAAAAAACCATATGCCTTTGTCTCTCAGGGTGTTGTGTACATCAATAACAATACAAAGATCATCACCAGTGACGTTGAGTGCTCCAACGGAGTCATACATGTTATAGACAAGGTCCTCTTTCCAATTGAACTAACGGCCAAGGCAGAGATCAACACTACTGTATGTAATGGCTACCACTTTTTAAGTGTAAAATATTTAATGAAAATATCATTCCACAAAGTGAAACTCAATTTATGTTGCAGTTGAACATTACAGCAGCTGCTGAACAATATGGCTTCAAAATCTTCAGCAAGCTCCTGCAGGTCATATTTTTTGCTGTAGATTCAGATCTTTTTGGATATCCATCCAGATGCATCATTCTTACAATATCTTGCCTGTAATGTCTTTATCTATACAGATGCAGAACTGATGCATGTGGTGCAACATGCCACCCTTTTACCCGTTCACCATGTTCTGGCCAACGGATGACACTTTAACAAACTCCCTGAGGATAGAAAGAAATGGCTGTACAGTGAAGACCATCGTGATAAGCTACAAGCCTACCTCAAAGCTCACATAGTCCGCGACCAGAGTGTAAATGAGACTCAACCCTAAATTAATTCTGTGAAATGATTAAAAACATTTCATGAAATCAAGTTATATATCAAAATACCACTTGATAGGGTCACTGTACCATGTTAATGCCATAGTACTTTCTTTTAAGTGTCACAAAACTGTTTTGGTTGCATGTTTCCAGGTAGTTGCTGTTGCTCTTTCTGCTGAGAGAAGCATGGAAACATTGATTGGTTCAGAGCTCACCTTCAGATGCAACAAAGATTTAACTGTAAGTATTTGGAGGAGGAATAATGAGCAAAGAATTCTTTATATCCTTTTTGTTTGGAAAAATGTTAATTGTCATGTGAATGAAGGACGAACCCAATTGCATACAGCAAATAACTCAGAAACAGAACGCAAAACCCACAGTGGGGCAAAACAAGGCAGGGAAAACAACACTACACAAGACAGGATCAAACAATTCTTTCTTGACAAGGCTTTCAACAGGTTACTCACAGTTTGTTTCACACTAAGTAAGACAAGAAGTTTTCGTTTCATTTGGGATGTTAGTTTTGCAGTTTCATTAACCTTTGTATATAATGAATAATTAGTGTGTGTGTCTGATGGGTCAAGACCCAGACAAAATCAAATCTAGTTTCTGGAATGAACATTTGTGGAACAGTACATTTATTTTTGGAAATATTAAGGCATATTTCTCTTCCTAACTTCTCTTTGTCTAACATTTAAACTGACGTAAGCCAATTTAGCTAACTCATCCTGATAAAATATGAGATTGGGAACTACATCCTGCACTATTGTCAATTAATTTGAAGTGTTTCACTCATTGGCGTTTTATTGTTAGACATTTGAATGTAAATTTGCTCACGTCTCATTGACTGATTTTCAGGGCGACATCTTAATCAATGGAAACAATGCCAGAATCGTAGCGCGAAACATGCGGTTCGTTTCAGGAATCGCTCATGGGATTGACCAGCTTCTGGAGCCGCCGAGTATTGGCGCTCGCTGCGATGACTTCGCAAGCATAGAGATAAAGGTACAAAACTTGTTGATTTGAGACTAAAATAATGTTCATGCTCTTAGATATTTAACTGAGATTATTTATACCACCAAAAATGGGACGAAATAAAAAGTAAAGCACAATTGGAAAAAATCAAGTTATTTTTTTGTTCAATTTAGTTCCACTACTGGCACAAGCTTGCTTCAAATGATTTGAATATTAAAACACATGGGCCATCCTAATGTTGTTATAACATTGTTTGTTTTCAGGGACTTTGCGGTTCTTGCAGTGTGCAACCCCGTTGTCCCATCGGATCAGAGGACACTGTGAGTGTTTCTCCTCATCTTGTTGATTTGTGGTTCTGCTGCGTTAACATAACTTCAGGTGTCAGCACTTCATTGACATTGAAGTTTTGTTATTTTCAGGTTGTGTTGCTTTAGCAAAAATCACTTTATTGACTTACTTTTTGTAATTTTTTAGTTTAATGATGTTTTATTGACTTTTTTATATTTTTTGGTTCTGTTTAGGGCTGTCAAACAATTAAGTCGCGATTAATCACATCCAAAATAAAGGTTTGTATTTACCTAATATATGTGGGTGCACTGTGTATAATTATATATATATATAAATACACACACATGCTTGTATATATTTAAGAAATATTTTCATGTATATATTGTACATAGATTTATATAATTTATATTATATATAAATATAAATATTTTACATATACATTTTTTTCTTAAATATACATGCATGTGTGTGTTTATATATATATATATATACAAAATAATTATGCACAGTGCACCCACATATATTATGTAAACACAAACTTTTCTTTTGGATGCGATTAATAACGATTAATCATTTGACAGCCCTAGTTCTGTTGCATTAACAAAACTATAGCAGTCAGCACTACTGTATATTATGCTTAAACAAACATAGCATGCATTGATCAAATCTGATCTCTTCTTACAGAACAGAACTAGCATATGTAGACGACCCTATTCACCTTATATGCACAGACGGCCTAGTTATTACGGTTTGTACTCGGTACGGTTATGGATACAACTCCTACAGAGATTGGCTTGGCTGTAATCGGATATGTACGAAAATGACGTGGGATGCAAAGTGCTGTAAAAACCACTTCGGAAGAGACTGTCAAGGTGAGAATTGAACAAATGTTGCATGAAATGAGTGCAGCCAGTAGGTGTAAAATCTGTGTGTTGGTTTGTGGTTTAGTGTGTCCTGGTGGTCTCGAGGCGCCGTGTGGAGAGCATGGAGACTGCGATGACGGGCGCACCGGCACAGGAATATGTAAATGTCACACAGGTTTTGTTGGCACAGGCTGTGAGCTGTGTGAAAAGAATCACTTTGGGCCAAACTGCACAGGTAACCCATTCAGTCAGCCCTGTTTTAAAACCGTACAACTATTCCTAAACAGTCCAATTCCTTATATGCGCAAGCATTGGGGAAGACTAAGTAAACAGGCAAATCAGAACAACCGAACAATTATGCAGAGTACTACACAATATGCAGGAACCAGGTCCAAAATTTACAGGACTGAAGGTAGAAATTGAAAGATAAAATAGAGCTACTGACAAGTTGGCTGGTACTATTTTGATTGACATTTTTGTCCGTTTTCACACTTTTCGAATAGTTTTTGTTCTTTGTAAAAATATAGTGAGGTTTATGGGTAACACTTTACAATAAGGTTCATTAGTTACTACATTAGTTAACATTAACAAAGAATAAACAATACTTCTTTAGCATTTGTTCATCTTTGGTAATGTTAATTTCAACATTTACTAATACTTTATTAAAATCTTGTTAACATTAGTTAATGCACTGTGAACTAACATGAACAAACAATAAACAGCTACAATTTGTATTAACTAACGTTAACAACGAATAACAAATACAGTAACAAATGGTTAGTTCATGTTAGTTAATGCATGAACTAATGTTTAATAAATGAACCTTATTGTAAAGTGTTACCGGTTTATGCTTTAAAGAAGAAAATTTGAGAATTTTCCAAAAGGGTAAGAAAAATAAACTTGAATTTTCTAAGTTCACGAGATACTGGAGACTGGTGACTTGTTTAAATTGAAATGTATTGTTATGGTAGTTGTACTATACTTTGTGTTGACAGCTATAATTCACAATTTATCTTTTTTTTCTCACAGCATGTAGCTGCACCCTCAATGGCAGGTGTGAGGACGGTCTGGATGGAGATGGCAGCTGTTTCTGTCAAGAGGGGTGGACTGGTAAATACTGTGAATCTAAAATCGGTAAGAGCAGGCTTCACATGAAAAACTGTATTGATTGTATTGGGATTATTAAGATATGTTTGGGGTTAAATATAAGACGAAGTCTGCGTAGATTGCCACAGAAAATGTTTTTGACTTTATTCAACAATGAAAAAAAAAAAATTGTTGACAAATATCAACATGGTGACCCTTAAAAGGATACTACAACTCCCCCAGAGTTAAACTGTTGAGTTATACCGTTATTGAATCCATTATTGGATCCATTCAGCTGATCTACAGTTCTGGCGGTACCACTTTTAGCATAGCTTCAGCGTACATCATTGCAGTGGACAAGACCATTAGCATTTCTCCATAAAAACAAAGAACAAAGAGTTTTGATATTTTTCCTATTTAAAACTCACTCTTCTGTAGTTACATCGATGCATTAAGGCCGAAGGAAAATGTAAAGTTGCGAATATTTTAGGCAGATATGGCTAGGAACTATACTCTCCTGCGTAATTATCAAGAAACTTACTGCTGTACCATGAGTGTACGTAATGAAATGACACAGCGCCTGAAAATAGGCTACCTTACGTCAACATAACTACACAAACTTAGTCCTGGTCACGTTGGGAGTTACCGAGCTGGAGACTATTTTCAGGCGCTACGTCATATATTGCGCCTGCTTCACTCATGGTCACGGCAGTAAAGTTTCTTGATTATTATGCAGGAATGAGAGTATAGTTCCTAGCCATATCAGCCTAGAAATCGCAACTTTACATCACATGGACATCTTGTCCACTTCAATGATGTATGCTAAGCTATGCTAAAAGTGGTACCGCCAGAACCGGAGATTGGCTGAATGGATTCAATAACGGTGAACTGAGCTGTTAACTCTGGGGGAGTTGTAAAATGAGCCTATTTCCCAAAAAAAGTGGAGATTCCCTTTAAAGGCAGCCCCTAAAAGGGACATTGTGGGGGAAAAAAATTAGATGGGTAGAAAAATTATGCCAATGTTTTGCTTTTTTTTACAAATATTGTGCATTCCCTTGAGAACCCAAGGAACTTTGCGTTCGCTCACAAAATGCTTGCGTTCTCCTGAGAAACTTTGCATTTGCTCGCAAAATATTTGTTCCCCATAAAACTTTGCATTCATTCACAAAAAAAATTTGCGTTCCCCAAGAAATTTGTGTTTGCTTGCAAAATATGAGTTCGTCGAACAAACTTTGCGTTCGCTCTCAAAATGTTTGCGTTTCCCCGACAAACTTTACGTTCGTTCACAAAATGTTTGCTTTCACCATCTCATGTTTTTTCCATCACCATGTCACTTTATGGGCTCCATACAATTAAACACTCACAATGGAAGTCTATTCTGCAATCAAAAAATCTTCAATATTTTAGGTTCTTAAAAAAGTATTTAGAACAAGACAAATTTACTTTTATAAAATGTTTACATTTTGAAGATAATAAATGAAACCAGATTTTGTGATGTTTATAAAAAAAAGTAAAAACAAGAAAAAAGTACATTGGTGTATGAAAAATAAATAAAAATTATAATGATTAATAAATATATTACCTTAAAACAAGTTCAGTTATCTTTAAAATGGAAAACAAGACAAAATCCTGATTTAGATTTTTTTGCAGCAATTCATAAATTTAAATGTACAATTTCTGGTTTTCTTTCAAGTGCATTTTGTTGTTTGTTTAAAGCATTTTTTAACCAAAACTCTCTTTTGCCTGTTATTTAACAGAGGTCAAGCCGGTCTGCTCTCCCGCATGTGATCTCAACGCAGTATGCCTCCCTAATAATCAGTGTGAATGTGTGCCGCCCTATGGAGGAGATGGCATCAACTGCACAGGTGGGTTATGAATCCCATCTATTGTATTAAGAACAAGAACAATAGCTATAAAAACAACATAATTCTGTTTATTCGAAACGCGTGGTCTTTTTATGTTGTTGCCACTTTAAATGCTAAAAAGTATTATGGATTCTAATTGGCTTTATCCTTCATTAGCTGGAAAATATTGTTCTAAAAACTTATATATATTCTCTGTGATGTTGTCGTTATAGTTGTGGTGTGGACTCTGCTATTCTTTTATATTTAGAACTATATCTTTATCATTATTTTTATAGTTATCGTCCTTGGTGTGAACGGGTCTTTAGACTAGTATAAGATGCAAGTCTAGTAAGATGTCTATTCTGAATTCACATGTACTATTGCCATAAATTCACTTGAGATATTAAGTCTTAAAGCTGCAGTCTGGCGTTTTCCTCTTTGTCGCCATCTCTGTTCGAAATCTGCAATTGCAGTCATTGGCGGAATTATCAACTTTACGTGAGTTATACTTCGGCACAGCGTGGATGAACACAATGTTTGAGGAGACTGTGTGGCAGTTTTTTGCATTTTACAACGGGTGAATCTGTTGTCACTGGTGATTGTAGTTTGAATCTTTCTGGATCCGCCATCAAATTGATAAGTTTAATTATATCAAGTGCCATGAGAAAAGGCTATAAATCTCCACCTCCAGCATCCTCACACGCAATATAGCCTACTAGCCGACACTCTTCTTTATGTGTACAGATGTGACATAAATGACGCAAAGACATGGTTCGAATCTCCTGTGAAAATCCACCAGTACCACTGAAATTAAAAAGCTTATTACAAGCTTACCAGCTTAGCTTAAAAAAGCGTTGAACACTGGCTGGTTGTATTGTATTTTCTAAAATATGTATATGTGGATGCTTCCCAATGGATAAAATCAAATTTCATCCTACATTTCGGCTTTTTTTTAGCTCCGGATCTTTGCGGTGAATATAACGGAGGCTGCCACGAAGAAGCAGACTGTTTGCAGACCGGTATCAATGTCAACTGTTCCTGTCGGACCAGATACTCTGGAGACGGACGCATCTGCGTGCCCATCAACCGATGTGTAGAGGAGGTCAATGGTGGCTGCAGCGATTTCGCAGAATGCATTTCACGGGACCTGTACGTGGAACTTTTGCTTTTCATTGTTGTTATTTGGCGAGAGCTGTTGTGTGACATTTACCTTGTGGCAGAACAAGAGGCGCTGCGAATGTCTCACGGGTCCGTGGGAAACGGAATCCAGTGCTTGGAGAAAGTGGTGCCCCCTGTTGACCGCTGTCTGGAGGACAATGGCGGCTGCGACCCAAAGCGATGTGCAAAGACCTTCATTTCCACAGTATGATTTTTTACAGTATTTAAGCCAATACACAAAGTTTGGTGTATGTTAGTGCTGCTGAAGTGGAGATTTTGGACTCGCGGCTTGTAAAGATGTGTATTGTAACTGAAATCTATAGACACAAGTAGATAAAGTGTAATAAATGTTTTAAGTCCACTGATCTAAAATTTTCCAAATAGCCCAAAATCTCAAAATTGACTAATGTAGTGTCTTACCATAGAAACAAAGGCTTTCGTTCTTGTGTTTCAGCAAAAACTGCAGGTGTTTACCACCTGCGCTCTTCTGAGGGGAAGTATAAACTCGATTTCATCCGAGCCCAGGAAGCTTGTAAGGCTGAGGAGCCACTCTTGCTACAGTTCTCGCAGCTGTCTGATGCACAACAGGTGACATTTGACCCCGACTTATGACTGCACACATCCTGCATTTACGAGTCTTGAAACAGCAGCAGCTTTTGAGCTTAAGGTGCCAAACAATATCGCTGCCAAAAAATGTCTATTATCAATGTATGAATCACAGCTCACACATCAAAGTCACATGACCAACTTGAATATGCAGCGAAAACTGCATGGGGGAACTATTTCACCCTCCTGCAAAACTCAGATTCCTATTGAAATTGAATTTTGCTCATGTAAATGGTAAATGTGATGCAGCTTTACACATTGGTTCTGCAAATAATTTTGCACTGATTTGTTTTTTTTGTTTTTTTTTTCAGTAAAAAAAAGAAGTCCAACTAGTAATTATATCATACATTTAGGTGAGGGAAAATTTTTCAAAAATTAGAATAAATAAATCTTTGGATGATGATTTGATGACTTGAATTAATCACTAGTCAATAGATTTTTTAAAATAAATCTCATACAATTTTGTTTAGTCTATTATAAAATATTTATATTTATTATATTATATATTTATATTTATTAAATATTTTATTATTTTTACTTTTCATTAATCAAAAATCACATTTCCACAAAAATAGGAATACTGTTATCAAACATTGATAATAATAGATAATGACAAATGTTTCTTGAGCACCAAATCATATTAGTATGATTTCTGAAGGATCATGTGACGGTGAAAACTGGAGTAATGGCTGGATAATTTCCATTATAAAATAAGAGCTTTTCTTTTGTTCCAGTTAGGAATATGGCATTTATGTGTGGCAGGATGGATTGATGGAAGAAAGTGGGCTATCCGATAGGTTTCCCTCTTGCTAAATGTGGAGACAATCATGTCGGTATTGTGTTGTACAAAGATCCAGTCAACGCCAGTTGGCCGTACGATGCGTACTGCTACAGGATGAATGGTCAGGAAATGCTTCTAATTTAAAATGTAATTTAACATTTTACAGAATCTAAACAGTCTTGATGTGAAATGACGGCAATTTTTCTCTTATACAGAGGTGTCTTGTGAATGTGGACCTGGATATGTTGGAAGCGGGAATTCTGTAATGGAGACTTGGCCTTGGTTGTTGCCTCCACTTCCAATTTTTCAGTGTTTTACACAGTAAGTGACCTCAAACTACAGGAAACAATGTCCCGTTTACAATGATTACAGTAAACTTGTACTGTGCATTACTGTAAACTCAAGTATTTATACTACTGTTCAAAAGTTTGGGGTTTTCTGACTGAAATTAGTATGTTTATTTAGCAAGGACGCATTAAATTGATCAAAAGAGATTAATTACCCAATGTCAAGTTAAAGCGCTCAAGTCAAAGAGAAATTTGATCAAATAGATCATGAATGTTTTTGGATTCCAGCTTACAAAACATCACAGGATTTACTGAATCCATTGCTAAAACAGATGGTTGTGCTGTTGTTTCCCTTCCAAAATAATGCCACTTCCTGGAGGATGATGTCATCAAGGAACTGGCTTTTCTAATTAAAAGCAAAAGACTAACAGGATGGGCAGCGGAATGGAAAACATATTCCCCAAAAAACATTTTGTTTTTAATAATTTTGGTTAAAGAGTTGAAAAATTAAGCAATGAATAACAACTGAAGTGAATAGATTTGATGTCACTCAATTCCTGCCAATAGAAATTAAGCAATATATTCAACAAGGAACATTCCTCTAATTTCATAACAATGGAGTCATGTTTCCTGTCGATTTCCTTCTACAGACTTTACTGAAGTACGGCGAGGATGGAGAGGAGGGCAAGAACCTGCTGAATTCCTTGTCCGAACAAATCGTTAAACCTTACACTTTTTGTACCCAATAACAGCGGTTTCTCTGTAAACAAGGTGATTACTCAATATAAGCCAAAAATAATTCTCATATGAACATTTTTGTTAAGTGGATGAGTCAGAGGAAACTAAGAGGAAGACAACTAACAAAGAAAGGAGGAACCATTTGAACACGCTCTTTCTCTGCTGGGCTTGATTCAGTTTGTGTCCTTTTTCAGACTTTCTCATGGAGGGATTTGCAGTATCATATATCTAGCATCAATAGTCTTCACTACTACGAGGACATGAAGCACAACACTGTAATCCCAATCTCGCCTGGGCTCCGAACCTCGATTGTGCACGATTCCCTCCAATTCCACCAGTCAGGCTGAGGTAAACAAACCCACGCAGCTTTACACCGCTTAGGGATCACTTTCTAGACAATGTCAAGCAATCTGTATGTTTTATTGGTTTCAACAGAACTCTCAACCCCAAAAACTGGTAAATAAGAAGGCTATCTTTGGACTGGAACATTCCAGCCATCAATGGTCTAATCCATGTCATCGATGGGCCTTTCAGAGCTCCACCTGTTCCAGTAAGTGGCCACTTTTGTATGAGTACAATGGAGCATTTTGGAGAACTGCTTTGCTTTGTGGATGTACAGGCCGAATTCATTTAGAGGATCATGGATAATTGCATTAACACCAATGGTTTAGATTGCTGCAGTTATGTTTTGCACTTTTCATCAATCCACCCAAGCATCCATCCAACCATCCACCCGCCCACCCACCTGTCCATTTCTCTATCTTATCCATCCATCCTCCCACCCATCCATCCCTCTCATCCACCCACCCACCCATCCCTCTATCCAACCATCCACCCACCCACCCACACCCACCCACCCCTCTATCCACCCACCCACCCACCCACCCATCCCTCTATCCACCCATCCACCCATCCTCTTCTATCCACCCATCCATCCATCCCTCTCTATCCACCCACCCACCCATCCATCCATCTCTATCTATCCACCCACCCACCCACCCATCCATCCCTCTATCTATCCACCCACCCATCCATCCTCTCTCTGATCCACCCCCACCCACCCATCCATCCCTCTCATCTATCCACCCACCCACCCATCCCTCTATCTGATCCACCCACCCACCCATCCTTCCCACCCATCAACCCACCCATCCCTCTATCTATCTATCCACCCATCCCCCACCCACCCATCCATCCCTCTATCTATCCACCAACCTACCCATCCATCCCCTCTATCTATCCACCCACCCACCTATCCCCTCTATCTATCCACCCACCCACCCACCCACCCATCCCTCTATCTATCAATCCCACCCATCCCCTCCACTCTATCTATCCACCCACCCACCCACCCACCCATCCCTCGATCTATCCACCCACCTATCCATCCCTCGCATCTATCCAACTACCCACCCACCCCATCCCTCTATCTATCCTCCCACCCACCCATCCCCTCTCTCCATCTATCCACCCACCCACCCTACCCATCCCCTCTATCTATCCACCCACCTCATCCATCTGATCCATCCTCTGATCTATCCACCCACCGATCCATCCTCTATCTACTCCACCCACCCCATCCATCCATCTTATCTATCTATCTATCTATCTATCTATCTATCTATTAATCTATCTGATCTCTTATCTATCTATCTATCTATCATCATCTATCTGATCTATTGATATCTATCATCTATCTATCTATCTATCTATCTATCTATCTATCTATTGATCTATCTAACTATTGAACTATCTATAACCATCTAACCATTCAATCCATCTATCCAACTATCCATCTATCCATCTATCCATCATATCCATCTATCCACTCATCCATCTATCCATCTGATCCATCTATCCATCTATCCATCTATCCATCTATCCATCTATCCATCTATCCATCTGATCCATCCATCCATCCATCCATCCATCCATCCATCCATCCATCCATCCATCCATCCATCCATCCATCCATCCATCCATCCCATCCATCCATCCATCCATCCATCCATCCATCCATCCATCCATCCATCCAGTCCATCCATCCATCCATCCATCCATCCATCCATCCATCCATCCATCCATCCATCCACCCACCCACCCATCCATCCATCATCCATCCACTATCTATCCACCCACCCACCTACCCATCCATCCCTCAATCTATCCACCCACCCACCCACCCATCCATCCCTCTATCTGTCCACCCACCCACCCATCCATCCCTCTATCTATCCACCCACCGGCCCCTCTATCCATCCATCCGTCCGTCAGTCCATTCTTAAATTTTATCTCAAAATATCAAAAGTTTCACCAGACTAGCTAAAGCAAGTCAACATCCTGTTTTCCATAGAATTAGCAGTAGACATTTACATTTATGCATTCGGCTGACGCTTTTATCCAAAGCGACTTGCACATTGAATTTTCAAGGTTACAATTTACACATTCTTAATCTTATCAGTACATGCTTTCCCTGGGAATCGAACCCATGATCTTGGCATTCCAAGCCCCAACTGTTTGAGCTACAGGAAAGATGGTTCTGCAGTGGGTACTGTCTAGTAGACATAGTAGGAGACAGCCATGCATAGCTTTGTCAAAATATAGACCCCACAAATTAAATTCTCAATCAATTTTTAATTATAAAAGTCGTTAATGGCGTTACATACAGTGAAATTTTCACAATCTAATTATCAGGTGCCAGCAGTCCTTCCGATACTCACAGTCCAGCGGTGTCGCAGTGACCACTGTGCTGATTATCCTCGCCATTGTTGGAATTGTCGCTGGGTTCGCATACTATTTCCTCAAGCACAAGAATGATGCCTTTCGCTTCCAGTACTTCAAGGTAAGTTGGCGTAATGGAGCTTCAGATATTTATCAAAGACACTTTACTGTTTTACAAACTTGACCTAAATCTGACTCTAATTCTACTCTGTCTGTGTTATATCTATCTATGACTGTGCGGATTAATTTGACGCTTCATGACAGATAATGCTTTACAATGAAATCTGTCAGAGAGCTACATATGGCCATTTATCTTTTTAATAAAATACTTTACTCACCTGTTAAGTAATAAAAATTACATCTCCATGTTGCTTTCACAACATTTCAAATCCCTCAATTCTCGCCATCTCCAGAAAAGCCAAGCCAATGTTGATTGTGGTTAAAGATGAATGAGTGTAATGTCTTATTTATTGCTAACAGAATGATGATGAAGATGGTGCTTCCACCAAAGGTGGTGGAAACCCTGCTTTAGTATCCATACCAAACCCTTTATACAGCGGCCACAGGGCATTTGCAGAACCATTTGGGGTAAATATAGAAAAACTTATGTGCTTGTAATTTTAACAACTTGCAATTATTTGACCATTTCTACTGGTCAAACACATTTGTAGATGAGTTATCCTCATCTGTATTTGTTTGTTTCAGGATTCAGCCGCTACAGACACACCCAACCTCCTTGACTAGCACAGACAGCAGCGTCGACCTCCCCTCCCTTTGTTTACCTGCTATGAGTCAACAACTACAGACTACCTGGCTTGAGGAAGTTTCCACAACACTTTTCTATATGGTTGAACCTAAAAATAAAAGACCTTAATTGCATCCTAGACAACACAAGCCTACTGTGGTGCTTTCAGTTGAATAAAGATATCTGCTAAAAACACTGGGTACATTTGTTATTTTACCTGTTGTTTTAGAAGGTCTCTACTTGGTCAATCGTGAAGAAAATCAACTGTCCAGAGACTAAAACCTGGGGTCTCATTAATGTCTCCAACTGCAATGCATGATCCCAAAGGTCTTGTTGACATAATAGAAGATATTTTTGTCTTGTTCTCTCATATTGCTGACAACTGAAGCATAACGCAGGAGGGAGAAGAGTGAAAAATCCCCAGAGGAAAACGACCACCTGTTCATACTACTTGATGGGAAGTCAACATCCCTTATTTATGCCTGCAATGGATTAGAAAAGATAAAATTGGTCAGAAAAGTACATTTTCCCAGCTCATGAGGCTTCTATAAATGAAAACAAATGAAATTTGTTTTTAAATATAATTGCTTTCATTGTGGATTTTTTTTTGTCCATTCCAATGGACATCAGGTCAAAACCAGGTGTACTTCCCAAAAATGTACCAACATGAAATAAATTAATAAACATAAAATTTGTTGGTCTATACTTTAAGCTTTTTCTCAAGGTCAAAAAAATTCCAGCAGTATACAATTTCAACTATAATTTTGAGGATTTTGTTTAACAGAATTTGCACATTGTTTGTAAAAAACTAACCCAATGTCAAGATCTTCTTTTAGTACTCTTTCTTTTTTTAGAACAAAAACTTTAAAAAACCCAAAAAAAAAAACGACAGTGGTACCCCTTACGTTTTTTTTTTTCGGGTCAAAATTTTGATTTTCTTGAAACTCTGGATTCTGATAGAGGGCCATGTGACTTAGATCTGAGTGCAAAAATGCAGGCTCTAGACCCTTCCAGACCTGAGATATTGAGATTTCACGTAGCATTTATGCCATTGTATATATCTCAAATATCTTAGCTCTGTATGCCATTATAAATGTCTAAATATCTCAGCTCTGGAAGGGTCTAGAGCCTCCATTTTGCACTCAGATCAGTCCATGGCCCTCTATCAGAATCCAGAGTTTCAAGAAAATCAAAATTTTGACCCGAAAAAAAAAACTAAGGGGTACCACTGTTGTTTTTTTTTTCGAGGTCAAAATTTTGATTTTCTTGAAACTCTGGATTCTGATAGAGGGCCATGGGACTTAGATCTGAGTGCAAAAATGGAGGCTCTAGACCCTTCCAGAGCTGAGATATTTAGATATTTATAATGGCATACAGAGCTGAGATATTGAGATATTTACAATGGCGTAAATGCTACGTGAAATCTCAATATCTCAGCTCTGAAGGGTCTAGAGCCTCCATTTTTGCACTCAGATCTAAGTCCCATGGCCCTCTATCAGAATCCAGAGTTTCAAGAAAATCAAAATTTTGACCCAAAAAAAAAACGTAAGGGGTACCACTGTCGTTTTTTTTGTAGGTCAGAATTTTGATTTTCTTGAAACTCTGGATTCTGATAGAGGGCCATGGGACTTAGATCTGAGTGCAAAAATGGAGGCTCTAGACCCTTCCAGAGCTGAGATATTTAGATATTTATAATGGCATACAGAGCTGAGATATTGAGATATTTACAAATGGCATAAATGCTACGTGAAATCTCAATATCTCAGCTCTGGAAAGGTCTAGAGCCTCCATTTTTGCACTCAGATCTAAGTCACATGGCCCTCTATCAGAATCCAGAGTTTCAAGAAAATCAAAATTTTGACCCGAAAAAAAAACGACAGTGGTACCCCTTACGTTTTTTTTTTCGGGTCAAAATTTTGATTTTCTTGAAACTCTGGATTCTGATAGAGGGCCATGTGACTTAGATCTGAGTGCAAAAATGGAGGCTCTAGACCCTTCCAGAGCTGAGATATTTAGATATTTATAATGGCATACAGAGCTGAGATATTGAGATATTTACAATGGCATAAATGCTACATAAAATCTCAATATCTCAGCTCTGAAGGTGTAGAGCCTCCATTTTTGCACTCAGATCTAAGTCACATGGCCCTCTATCAGAATCCAGAGTTTCAAGAAAATCAAAATTTTGACCCGAAAAAAAAACGTACAGTGGTACCACTGTCGTTTTTTTTTCGGGGTCAGAAATTTTGATTTTCTTGAAACTCTGGATTCTGATAGAGGGCCATGTGACTTAGATCTGAGTGCAAAAATGGAGGCTCTAGACCCTTCCAGAGCTGAGATATTGAGATTTCACGTAGCATTTATGCCATTGTAAATATCTCAATATCTCAGCTCTGTATGTCATTATAAATATCTAAATATCTCAGCTCTGGAAGGGTCTAGAGCCTCCATTTTTGCACTCAGATCTAAGTCCCATGGCCCTCTATCAGAATCCAGAGTTTCAAGAAAATCAAAATTTTGACCCAAAAAAAAACGACAGTGGTACCCCTTACGTTTTTTTTCGGGTCAAAATTTTGATTTTCTTGAAACTCTGGATTCTGATAGAGGGCCATGGGACTTAGATCTGAGTGCAAAAATGGAGGCTCTAGACCCTTCCAGAGCTGAGATATTGAGATATTCATGATGGCATTTATGCCATTGTAAATATCTCAGATATTTCAGTCATATATGCCATTATAAATATCTCAATATCTCAGCTCTGGAAGGGTCTAGAGCCTCCATTTTTGCACTCAGATCTAAGTCACATGGCCCTCTATCAGAATCCAGAGTTTCAAGAAAATCAAAATTTTGACCCGAAAAAAAAAAACGTAAGGGTACCACTGTCGTTTTTTTTCGGGTCAAAATTTTGATTTTCTTGAAACTCTGGATTCTGATAGAGGGCCATGGGACTTAGATCTGAGTGCAAAAATGGAGGCTCTAGACCCTTCCAGAGCTGAGATATTTAGATATTTATAATGGCATACAGAGCTGAGATATTGAGATATTTACAATGGCATAAATGCTACGTGAAATCTCAATATCTCAGCTCTGAAGGTGTAGAGCCTCCATTTTTGCACTCAGATCTAAGTCCCATGGCCCTCTATCAGAATCCAGAGTTTCAAGAAAATCAAAATTTTGACCCGAAAAAAAAACGACAGTGGTACCCCTTACGTTTTTTTTTTCGGGTAGAAATTTTGATTTTCTTGAAACTCTGGATTCTGATAGAGGGCCATGGGACTTAGATCTGAGTGCAAAAATGGAGGCTCTAGACCCTTCCAGAGCTGAGATATTGAGATTTCACGTAGCATTTATGCCATTGTAAATATCTCAATATCTCAGCTCTGTATGCCATTATAAATATCTAAATATCTCAGCTCTGGAAGGGTCTAGAGCCTCCATTTTTGCACTCAGATCTAAGTCCCATGGCCCTCTATCAGAATCCAGAGTTTCAAGAAAATCAAAATTTTGACCCGAAAAAAAAACGTACAGGGGTACCACTGTCGTTTTTTTTTCGGGTCAGAAATTTTGATTTTCTTGAAACTCTGGATTCTGATAGAGGGCCATGGGACTTAGATCTGAGTGCAAAAATGGAGGCTCTAGACCCTTCCAGAGCTGAGATATTTAGATATTTATAATGGCATACAGAGCTGAGATATTGAGATATTTACAATGGCATAAATGCTACGTGAAATCTCAATATCTCAGCTCTGGAAGGGTCTAGAGCCTCCATTTTTGCACTCAGATCTAAGTCACATGGCCCTCTATCAGAATCCAGAGTTTCAAGAAAATCAAAATTTTGACCCGAAAAAAAAAACGACAGTGGTACCCCTTACGTTTTTTTTTCGGGTCAAAATTTTGATTTTCTTGAAACTCTGGATTCTGATAGAGGGCCATGGGACTTAGATCTGAGTGCAAAAATGGAGGCTCTAGACCCTTCCAGAGCTGAGATATTGAGATTTCACGTAGCATTTATGCCATTGTAGATATCTCAGATATCTCAGCTCTGTATGCATGTAGTAAATATCTCAATATCTCAGCTCTGGAAGGGTCTAGAGCCTCCATTTTGCACTCAGATCTAAGTCACATGGCCCTCTATCAGAATCCAGAGTTTCAAGAAAATCAAAATTTTGACCCGAAAAAAAAACGTACAGTGGTACCCCTGTCGTTTTTTTTTCGGGTCAAAATTTTGATTTTCTTGAAACTCTGGATTCTGATAGAGGGCCATGGGACTTAGATCTGAGTGCAAAAATGGAGGCTCTAGACCCTTCCAGAGCTGAGATATTTAGATATTTATAATGGCATTTATGCCAGCTGTAGATATCTGAGATATTTCAGCTGGCATAAATGCTATTGTAAATATCTCAATATCTCAGCTCTGGAAGGGTCTAGAGCCTCCATTTTTGCACTCAGATCTAAGTCCCATGGCCCTCTATCAGAATCCAGAGTTTCAAGAAAATCAAAATTTTGACCCGAAAAAAAAACGTACAGGGGTACCACTGTCGTTTTTTTTTCGGGTCAAAATTTTGATTTTCTTGAAACTCTGGATTCTGATAGAGAGGCCATGGGACTTAGATCTGAGTGCAAAAATGGAGGCTCTAGACCCTTCCAGAGCTGAGATATTTAGATATTTATAATGGCATACAGAGCTGAGATATTGAGATATTTACAATGGCATAAATGCTACGTGAAATCTCAATATCTCAGCTCTGGAAGGGTCTAGAGCCTCCATTTTTGCACTCAGATCTAAGTCACATGGCCCTCTATCAGAATCCAGAGTTTCAAGAAAATCAAAATTTTGACCCGAAAAAAAAACGTACAGTGGTACCACTGTACGTTTTTTTTGGGTCAAAATTTTGATTTTCTTGAAACTCTGGATTCTGATAGAGGGCCATGTGACTTAGATCTGAGTGCAAAAATGGAGGCTCTAGACCCTTCCAGAGCTGAGATATTTGAGATATTTATAATGGCATTTATGCCAGCTGTAGATATCTGAGATATCTACAATGGCTCTATATGCTACATAAATATCTAAATATCTCAGCTCTGGAAGGGTCTGAGCCTCCATTTTTGCACTCAGATCTAAGTCCCATGGCCCTCTATCAGAATCCAGAGTTTCAAGAAAATCAAAATTTTGACCCGAAAAAAAAACGACAGTGGTACCCCTTCGATTTTTTTTTCGGGTCAAAATTTTGATTTTCTTGAAACTCTGGATTCTGATAGAGGGCCATGTGACTTAGATCTGAGTGCAAAAATGGAGGCTCTAGACCCTTCCAGAGCTGAGATATTGAGATATTTATCGTGGCATTCATGCCAGTTGTAGATATCTGAGATATCTACATGAGCTATATATGCCATTATGAATATCTAAATATCTCAGCTCTGGAAGGGTCTAGAGCCTCCATTTTTGCACTCAGATCTAAGTCCACATGGCCCTCTATCAGAATCCAGAGTTTCAAGAAAATCAAAATTTAGACCCAAAAAAAAAAACGACAGGGGTACCACTGTACGTTTTTTTTTTCGGGTCAAAATTTTGATTTTCTTGAAACTCTGGATTCTGATAGAGGGCCATGTGACTTAGATCTGAGTGCAAAAATGGAGGCTCTAGACCCTTCCAGAGCTGAGATATTGAGATATTCATGATAGCATTTATGCGATTGTAGATATCTCAGATATTTACAGCTGCATGTATGCTATTATAAATATCTAAATATCTCAGCTCTGGAAGGGTCTGAGCCTCCATTTTTGCACTCAGATCTAAGTCACATGGCCCTCTATCAGAATCCAGAGTTTCAAGAAAATCAAAATTTTGACCCAAAAAAAAACGTACAGTGGTACCACTGTCGTTTTTTTTTCGGGTCAAAATTTTGATTTTCTTGAAACTCTGGATTCTGATAGAGGGCCATGTGACTTAGATCTGAGTGCAAAAATGGAGGCTCTAGACCCTTCCAGAGCTGAGATATTGAGATTTCACGTAGCATTTATGCCATTGTAAATATCTGAATATCTCAGGCTGTATGCCATTATAAATATCTAAATATCTCAGCTCTGGAAGGGTCTAGAGCCTCCATTTTTGCACTCAGATCTAAGTCACCATGGCCCTCTATCAGAATCCAGAGTTTCAAGAAAATCAAAATTTTGACCCGAAAAAAAAAACGACAGTGGTACCCCTGTACGTTTTTTTTTCGAGGTCAAAATTTTGATTTTCTTGAAACTCTGGATTCTGATAGAGGGCCATGGGACTTAGATCTGAGTGCAAAAATGGAGGCTCTAGACCCTTCCAGAGCTGAGATATTTAGATATTTATAATGGCATACAGAGCTGAGATATTGAGATATTTACAATGGCATAAATGCTACGTGAGATCTCAATATCTCAGCTCTGCAAGGGTGTAGAGCCTCCATTTTTGCACTCAGATCTAAGTCCCATGGCCCTCTATCAGAATCCAGAGTTTCAAGAAAATCAAAATTTTGACCCGAAAAAAAAAACGACAGGGGTACCACTGTCGTTTTTTTTCGGGTCAAAATTTTGATTTTCTTGAAACTCTGGATTCTGATAGAGGGCCATGGGACTTAATCTGAGTGCAAAAATGGAGGCTCTAGACCCTTCCAGAGCTGAGATATTGAGATATTTATAATGGCATACAGAGCTGAGATATTGAGATATTTTACAATGGCATAAATGCTACTGTGAAATCTCAAATATCTCAGCTCTGGAAGGGTCTAGAGCCTCCATTTTTGCACTCAGATCTAAGTCACATGGCCCTCTATCAGAATCCAGAGTTTCAAGAAAATCAAAATTTTGACCCGAAAAAAAACGTAAGGGGTACCACTGACGTTTTTTTTTAGGGTCAAAATTTTGATTTTCTTGAAACTCTGGATTCTGATAGAGGGCCATGGGACTTAGATCTGAGTGCAAAAATGGAGGCTCTAGACCCTTCCAGAGCTGAGATATTGAGATTTCACGTAGCATTTATGCCATTGTAAATATCTCAATATCTCAGCTCTGTATGCCATTATAAATATCTAAATATCTCAGCTCTGGAAGGGTCTAGAGCCTCCATTTTTGCACTCAGATCTAAGTCCCATGGCCCTCTATCAGAATCCAGAGTTTCAAGAAAATCAAAATTTTGACCCGAAAAAAAAAACGACAGTGGTACCCCTTACGTTTTTTTTTTTTGGGTCAAAATTTTGATTTTCTTGAAACTCTGGATTCTGATAGAGGGCCATGGGACTTAGATCTGAGTGCAAAAATGGAGGCTCTAGACCCTTCCAGAGCTGAGATATTGAGATATTTATAATGGCATACAGCAGCTGAAATATTGAGATATTTACAATGGCATAAATGCTACGTGAAATCTCAATATCTCAGCTCTGGAAGGGTCTAGAGCCTCCATTTTTGCACTCAGATCTAAGTCCCATGGCCCTCTATCAGAATCCAGAGTTTCAAGAAAATCAAAATTTTGACCCAGAAAAAAAACGACAGTGGTACCCCTTACGTTTTTTTTTGGGTCAAAATTTTGATTTTCTTGAAACTCTGGATTCTGATAGAGGGCCATGGGACTTAGATCTGAGTGCAAAAATGGAGGCTCTAGACCCTTCCAGAGCTGAGATATTGAGATATTTATAATGGCATACAGAGCATGAGATATTGAGATATTTACAATGGCATAAATGCTACGTGAAATCTAAATATCTCAGCTCTGGAAGGTGTCTAGAGCCTCCATTTTTGCACTCAGATCTAAGTCACATGGCCCTCTATCAGAATCCAGAGTTTCAAGAAAATCAAAATTTTGACCCAAAAAAAAAACGTACAGGGGTACCACTGTCGTTTTTTTTCGAGGTCAAAAGTTTTGATTTTCTTGAAACTCTGGATTCTGATAGAGGGCCATGGGACTTAGATCTGAGTGCAAAAATGGAGGCTCTAGACCCTTCCAGAGCTGAGATATTGAGATTTCACGTAGCATTTATGCCATTGTAAATATCTCAATATCTCAGCTCTATATGCCATTATAAATATCTAAATATCTCAGCTCTGGAAGGGTCTAGAGCCTCCATTTTTGCACTCAGATCTAAGTCCCATGGCCCTCTATCAGAATCCAGAGTTTCAAGAAAATCAAAATTTTGACCCGAAAAAAAAAAACGACAGTGGTACCCCTTGATTTTTTTTTTCGGGTCAAAATTTTGATTTTCTTGAAATTCTGGATTCTGATAGAGGGCCATGGGACTTAGATCTGAGTGCAAAAATGGAGGCTCTAGACCCTTCCAGAGCTGAGATATTGAGATTTCACGTAGCATTTATGCCATTGTAAATATCTCAATATCTCAGCTCTGTATGCCATTATAAATATCTAAATATCTCAGCTCTGGAAGGGTCTAGAGCCTCCATTTTTGCACTCAGATCTAAGTCCCATGGCCCTCTATCAGAATCCAGAGTTTCAAGAAAATCAAAATTTTGACCCGAAAAAAAAACGTAAGGGGTACCACTGTCGTTTTTTTTTCGAGGTCAAAATTTTGATTTTCTTGAAACTCTGGATTCTGATAGAGGGCCATGGGACTTAGATCTGAGTGCAAAAATGGAGGCTCTAGACCCTTCCAGAGCTGAGATATTGAGATTCACGTATATTTATACCATTGGCATATCTCAGAGCTGTATGATATTGTAGATATTTACAATGGCATCAGCTCGTGGAATCTCGAGTCTGAGATTGACCTCCATTTTTGCACTCAGATCTAAGTCACATGGCCCTCTATCAGAATCCAGAGTTTCAAGAAAATCAAAATTTTGACCCGAAAAAAAACGTACAGTGGTACCCCTGTCGGTTTTTTTTCGGGTCAAAATTTTGATTTTCTTGAAACTCTGGATTCTGATAGAGGGCCATGGGACTTAGATCTGAGTGCAAAAATGGAGGCTCTAGACCCTTCCAGAGCTGAGATATTGAGATTTCACGTAGCATTTATGCCATTGTAAATATCTCAATATCTCAGCTCTGTATGCCATTATAAATATCTAAATATCTCAGCTCTGGAAGGGTCTAGAGCCTCCATTTTTGCACTCAGATCTAAGTCCCATGGCCCTCTATCAGAATCCAGAGTTTCAAGAAAATCAAAATTTTGACCCGAAAAAAAACGTACAGGGGTACCACTGTCGTTTTTTTTCGAGGTCAAAATTTTGATTTTCTTGAAACTCTGGATTCTGATAGAGGGCCATGGGACTTAGATCTGAGTGCAAAAATGGAGGCTCTAGACCCTTCCAGAGCTGAGATATTGAGATATTCATAATGGCATACATGCCATTGTAGATATCTGAGATATTTACAACTGGCATAGTATGCCATCATAAATATCTCAATATCTCAGCTCTGGAAGGGTCTAGAGCCTCCATTTTTGCACTCAGATCTAAGTCACATGGCCCTCTATCAGAATCCAGAGTTTCAAGAAAATCAAAATTTTGACCCGAAAAAAAAACGTAAGGGGTACCACTTACGTTTTTTTTTCGGGTCAAAATTTTGATTTTCTTGAAACTCTGGATTCTGATAGAGGGCCATGTGACTTAGATCTGAGTGCAAAAATGGAGGCTCTAGACCCTTCCAGAGCTGAGATATTGAGATTTCACGTAGCATTTATGCCATTGTAAATATCTCAATATCTCAGCTCTGTATGCCATTATAAATATCTAAATATCTCAGCTCTGGAAGGGTCTAGAGCCTCCATTTTTGCACTCAGATCTAAGTCCCATGGCCCTCTATCAGAATCCAGAGTTTCAAGAAAATCAAAATTTTGACCCGAAAAAAAAAACGTACAGTGGTACCCCTTACGTTTTTTTTCGGGATCAAAATTTTGATTTTCTTGAAACTCTGGATTCTGATAGAGGGCCATGGGACTTAGATCTGAGTGCAAAAATGGAGGCTCTAGACCCTTCCAGAGCTGAGATATTGAGATTTCACGTAGCATTTATGCCATTGTAAATATCTCAATATCTCAGCTCTGTATGCCATTATAAATATCTAAATATCTCAGCTCTGGAAGGGTCTAGAGCCTCCATTTTTGCACTCAGATCTAAGTCCCATGGCCCTCTATCAGAATCCAGAGTTTCAAGAAAATCAAAATTTTGACCCAAAAAAAACGTAAGGGGTACCACTGTCGTTTTTTTTTAGAGTCGAAATTTTGATTTTCTTGAAACTCTGGATTCTGATAGAGGGCCATGGGACTTAGATCTGAGTGCAAAAATGGAGGCTCTAGACCCTTCCAGAGCTGAGATATTGAGATTTCACGTAGCATTTATGCCATTGTAAATATCTCAATATCTCAGCTCTGTATGCCATTATAAATATCTAAATATCTCAGCTCTGGAAGGGTCTAGAGCCTCCATTTTTGCACTCAGATCTAAGTCCCATGGCCCTCTATCAGAATCCAGAGTTTCAAGAAAATCAAAATTTTGACCCAAAAAAAAAAACGTACAGTGGTACCCCTGCGTTTTCGGGTCAAAGTTGATTTTCTTGAAACTCTGGATTCTGATAGAGGGCCATGGGACTTAGATCTGAGTGCAAAAATGGAGGCTCTAGACCCTTCCAGAGCTGAGATATTTAGATATTTATAATGGCATACAGAGCTGAGATATTGAGATATTTACAATGGCATAAATGCTACGTGAAATCTCAATATCTCAGCTCTGGAAGGATCTAGAGCCTCCATTTTTGCACTCAGATACTAGGTCCCATCGCACCATCTATGTGCACAGAATCCAGAGTTTCAAGAAAATCGAATTTTCGACCCAAAGAACGGACAGGGGTACCACTGTCGATTTTTTCAACGGGTGCGAAATTTTGATTTTCTGAAATTTCAATTCTGATGTGATATCTCATAAATGAGGCTGCTTCTTGCAACTTTTGAGATATTATAAATGGCATACAGGAGCTGAATGTGATATTAGATGATTAATGCTCATAAAATTAATGTCTCAGCTGTCAAAGGTTGGTCTGGGCCTTTGCCTTTGGTCTTAGGTAGCATGGCTTTACAAAACTTTCAAGAATCAAAATTTCAAAAGGTCAGTTTTGCCGCTTGATTTTTTTCGATTCAAAGTTTTGATTTCTTGAAACTCTGAGGCCATGTAGCTAATCTAGCAAAAAAGGCTGTGGTCCTTTATATTGAGATTCGTAGCATTTATGCCGTTGTTCAATACTCTCGATATCTCAGCTTCTGTATGCCATTATAGATGTGCTGAATACTATGGCTCTGGAAGGGTCTAGAGCCTTCCATTTTTTTGCACTCAGATCTCAAGTCCCATGGCCCTCTGCCAGAGTCCCAGAGTTTCAAGAGAAATAGGACGAAATTTGACCCGAAAAGAACAGTAAGGGGTACCATTAGTCATTTTTTTTTGGGTAGAGACTTCAATTTTACTTGAAGTTTGTGGATTCTAGGGATATGAGGGCCGTGGCCCCATGAGTCTAAGGTCCAAAATGGAGGCTCTAGACCCTTCCAGAGCTGAGATATTGAGATCTCACGTAGCATTTATGCCATTGTAGATATCTCAATATCTCAGCTCTGTATGCCATTATAAATATCTAAATATCTCAGCTCTGGAAGGGTCTAGAGCCTCCATTTTTGCACTCAGATCTAAGTCCCATGGCCCTCTATCAGAATCCAGAGTTTCAAGAAAATCAAAATTTTGACCCAAAAAAAAAAACGTAAGGGGTACCACTTGCGTTTTTTTTTTTCGGGTCGAAATTTTGATTTTCTTGAAACTCTGGATTCTGATAGAGGGCCATGGGACTTAATCTGAGTGAAAATGGAGGCTCTAAACCTTGCAGAGCTGAGATATGTGAGATATCTACATAGCATTTATGCCATTGTAAATATCTCAATATCTCAGCTCTGTATGCCATTATAAATATCTAAATATCTCAGCTCTGGAAGGGTCTGAGCCTCCATTTTTGCACTCAGATCTAAGTCCCATGGCCCTCTATCAGAATCCAGAGTTTCAAGAAAATCAAAATTTTGACCCAAAAAAAAAACGTAAGGGGTACCACTGTCGTTTTTTTTTCGGGTAGAAGTTTGATTTTCTTGAAACTCTGGATTCTGATAGAGGGCCATGGGACTAGATCTGAGTGCAAAAATGGAGGCTCTAGACCCTTCCAGAGCTGAGATATTTAGATATTTATAATGGCATACAGAGCTGAGATATTGAGATATTTACAATGGCATAAATGCTACGTGAAATCTCAATATCTCAGCTCTGGAAGGGTCTAGAGCCTCCATTTTTGCACTCAGATCTAAGTCACATGGCCCTCTATAGGAATCCAGAGTTTCAAGAAAATCAAAATTTTG
>JAQIUQ010006969.1:0-107612 GCA_030378365.1 Hybognathus amarus | reverse complement strand
GTTAATGTATTGCTGGCAATAATAATAATTTAGTTTTGTTTAATACTGATGGGCCATTGAAAGCATCCAAAATTTGTTTAAATCATCTTTTATCGAGGGAAAATGTTTCTCATAGAGATATTGACTACTGACATTTCAACATCACCATCAAATTGCATATATAAGCATATATAATGTTGAAGTTTAGAAAGGTGCTGATTTCACAATTTAGAACAGAATGTGCCAGAATGTCCTTTAGGGGTTTAATCAAGATCTGGTCAGCGGGAAGTAGCGAAACGAGAGAAAGAGAATGAAAGAAATGGAAAGAGAGATAGAGTTAGGCCTCTGGGCACAAAGTCTGGGGGTCTTAGTAATCAGACATTGGAATTGTAAAACATTTTGTCATCCTTTCAAAATAGATTGTTAAAACCAGATCAAATACTCGGCATCGAGTTACCATTAAAGCTGGGAGGCAGAGAATGTCCCCTCCCTCCTAACTCATCCCTGCAAACACTGGGGCATCAGCTGTCTCGTGTCATCACTGCAACCTTACCATTTACATCACGTCATCCTGAAGTCCCCATGAAATCAAAACTTTTAGGTTTTTAGAATGAATATATTAACCTTACTGTTATCTATAAGCTATTGTGCTCCAAAATAATGCCAAAATTTGCATTATTCAAAACTTAGTATCTCACTTCCACAATTACTTTTCTGTCCAATCAAATGCTCTCTAGAATTTAAGTGTTCCCGCCCCTTACCCTATAAATGGATCCTTAAAGCTGCAGCTAAAATCGGTCACTTGTTCACACACTTACTATTTTCTACATGGTGAATGGCACAAAGTGCACTATATTGGGTATAGGGAATGATTCAGACAGTGTAAATATGCTTTCCATTGAGGCGAATGAAGTCTGGGCTTCACGTTAGTACACACGAACCGCCGCAGCGCGCATACAGTCTGCTGTCCGTCCATGGGACCTTATTTCGGAAAAATATTGTATGGTAGTCACTGGCGAGAGACAACAAATATTTTGATCTCGTATAAATTGATTCCTGAATTACACATATGATGTTTGTCAATTTAAGAGGCCGCTTACACCTGGCCACTCTCATGCGCTTTCTGTGATCGGATAGCTATCCGATCGTGAAAAGACCAGGTGTAAATGCCCCCCGAAACGCATTTGAGACGGATTTGAATCCGATCGCTCAAACCACTTCAGGAGGTGGTCTGGGCCGCATTCCAGATGAAACTGGACATGTGTAAATGCATCTGGTTCTTGAAACCACATATGTAAATGTTACTACTCCTAAAAATGCTAAAAAATAAACGCGTGAGAGCGTGTTATAGGCCATTTGTCATGCTATTTTAGTCAGATATGACGACGCTACTGCGACACGCATCACCTCAGATGAGCAGCTGAGCCCCTATCAAGCCAGCGCGCGCAATCTATCGCAAATCAAAGTGAAAGTAAGTCGCAGTCCATTAACACTACCATCTTCATTAAAAGTAAAGAAACGAAATGATCTTACCAGTTCTGTTGCCGCTTCTCTTATCGCCGTCTTTGCTGATTTTGAAATTAGCCGATGATCAATAAAATGCAGCTTATCTGTTGCTTTCGGTGACGTGCACTTCATTAAATCTGCATATAGCGCGGGAATTGAAGATCGGATTTATATCTGTTTTGCAAAAACACATTTATATGACCAGGTGTAAATGGAATCGTTTTGATAAATCAGATAGCTATCCGATCTGAGAAAACGCATGAAGTGGCCAGGTGTAAACAGCCCCTAAAAGATACATTTTAAAGTCAAGAAAGTCCGCAGTTTGTTGTAAAACTGTTGAGATATAAGACTGTGAAATACGAATTACAAAGACTACAAACCCCCAAAGGTGCACATTTTCTCTCAATGAATGAAGCTGAAGTTTACTGAGGCTATGTCATTGTTGATATAGGCTTCTGTTATAATCGGAAATGTTACCGTCACTGAGTGTTTTGTTCAAGACTGCACATACACGAGCAGCGGATCTCGCTCGTTGTTTCGATTCCTGGGAGATGTAGTTCATTGAGCGACTTTCGCATAAAACTAAATGTTACTCTTCTGTTTTATGACGACCTTGCGTTTCTTGACTTTCATAATTATCTTTTAAATTGACAAACATCATATGTGTTATTCAGGGCACAGTTCAGTACGGAAGAAAAAGATAAGTCGTCTCTCGCCATCGACTACCATACATATTTTTTCCGAAATAAGGTCCACATGAGCCGGAAGCGGAGGGCGGGACTTAGGCTCTCTCTTACACAACACATTAAGTAATGCTGCGCGTTTCAAGGCACTTCAGTGAGCCTTTAAACTTAGTCAGCAAAAAAACCTTTTTACATTCGTAATTTGATGCATGCAAGTCAAATGGTATTTGAATGCGAAAAATTTAGGACAGGACACAATTTTTACATATTCGTAATTGACTGGATTGTGAAAAGTGGGTATCGCAATCCAAAATGTTTTTGAAAAACAGGCTATTCGCTGACATCAAAGTGGTTTCAGAGGTGAGCAAGTTGTTACTTTTCTGATGAAAGATTACAAACCCCAAAAGTCTTTCAAAATTGCATGCACAGATCAATGTGCACAATAAGTCCAGAGAGATGGGTATTAAGAAAGTAAAATGGGGTCATTGTTGATTTCATGTCGACTTAAAGAACACCTATTTGAGCATAAAGGAACACACCCTAGCAGAGTTAAATGCATCTGAAACTTCATGCGCTTCAAAGTAAAAGCTAAGTCTCTTTCTTTTGATCTTGTTCACTTTGCTTCAACTCAATGCAACTCTTCATGCTAACTTTTCATCACTGGTTATTGTTTTCTCAATGTCACGCTGCATTGCTGTTTATGAGAGCACTTAGTTATAAGCTGAAACCGGGTCTTGCAAGCACTTTCCAATGGTTTGATGTAAAAACATTATATTTTTTTAAAAGAAACCTTTTATTTGGACATAACCTGAGAATGTGGCACTGAAAAATCACGAGTTAAAGCTCTTGGAAACTGTTGCGTGTGCATTATCCCTGGACATTGCTTCTGTACAGGACATGGTTCCTTCCAAAATTGTAGTCCATTTTCCACAGTATCGTGCTTGCAGAACAAATGTCTGTTGGTTAACCTATCTGTCACATGTACTGTATATTTTCATCTTAACATTCTTCAGGTTTTCCTTTTCTTCTTAACCTCCATTAGTTTATTTTCTGTTTTACAATATCTGTGGTGCTTCTGAGTTCAGTAGTGTGGAAAAACTGCTACAAAAGCTTGTAGTGTCTGAGAGCGGTCTGAGTAAAGACTTCTCCAGCTGGGAAGAACGCTTTGCCAGTATCAACCAAATAAAGCCCTGGAACGATCGTGGATAATATAAACTGGGGCAAGAAAAATGTCCAAAAGCAGCCCCGGAATTATTTAGCTTGAGTGTTTCAATGTTAGATGGGATGGCGTGACCTTTAGTACCACATTGTAGACGTTTGTACGAGCTTTACTAAGCCGGTCAGTGATTGTTCTACCGTGCATAAAGTGGGTTTGTCTATTTTAGCTGAGGTTTTGTAAGTTTAGGATAAAATGGAATAGTAGCTCTGTTTAATGTTACTCTAAATCATTACACTTTGATACATTTACTACAATACACAGGGGTGTCTAAAATGTATGAATTGATTGGTTACAAACGGTGACCTATGGACACATGCATTCTTAATCAAATAACTAATAACACTGCAGCACCTGTCAATGTGACGCTTCGAATAGAGCGAACGGCTCCAGAAAGCTATGCAGAGAATATAGACATTGTGCCTCTGATGATGGTTAAAGTGACAAATTTATATGTTTAGCTTAGCTTTTGAGGTCAATTCAAAAATATATTTTCAGAGCGTTTTCTTTTGAATTTGAATCTGATTCAAATGTCATGTAATAGTTTTTTTTTTATGCAGCCTTGATGAGAATAAGAGACTTCTGGCAAAACCATGTAAAAATCATACCTACCCCAGACTATTCTTGCTTACTGTAACTCTAGTTTCGCTCTTGCTTGTGTGGGAAACATTTCCTTGGAAATTAAAGACTGAAAACAAACTAAACTAACTTTTGCATTATACCTTAACTTTAATGCACAGCTGACTTTAATGTCCTGTCTGTCTATTTCCAGAAACTAGAAGCACATCTACCAAAGATCCGGGCGGCCGGGATGCACCTCACGGCTGCCTCTGTCCACCAGGTATGCCTGTTAACCCTATTCATCCCCAACACAACACACCTGGGACACTGTGCTCCACCTCTTCTGATATGCATTTGAATGTGTGTTGTGGTTAAGCCTTTTGAGCTTCCCTTTTGCAACCTGAAGGTATGAAGGTTGCCCCGGCGTTCAGATAGAGACGTGATCCCCGTCGAATAGGTCCCATGTTATATAAATGAGTGAAGAGTCTCCTCTCACCAACCCTTTGTCCACTTGTGCCCTCGGACTGGCATTGCTATGGTGACAGGTGCAGTCATATTTTCGTGTGCTGTTGGCAGTCATTGGCTTCCACTTAGTGTTTGAGTGGTCGTGATGCAAGCCACAGTTTTGGGATGGCGTCATGTGGGAGTTCTTGAGCGCAGGGAACAGTCAGCAAGGTTCACAGCGTACCACTTAACAAGTCACATCCATGTGTTTGACATGACAAGCCTTGTTCAATAGTCATAAAATTAGATGTTTAAATTTAAACGAAGAGCATTTTTTGGTGACAATATAAAGGTTTTTACTGTCACCTTTGGTCAATTAAATGCATCCTTGCTGAATAAAAGTATTATTATTATTGTTATGAACATCTTACTTACCTCGTCATGTGACATTGAGGACTGGAGTAATGGCTGCTGAAAATTTTGCCATCACAGTACATTTTAAATATATTAAGAAAACAGTTTTTGTTAGTTTAACGATATTATTTTGTATCAAATAAAATCATCTTTGGTGACCATAAGAGGCTTGTTTCAACAACTTAAAATTAGGGCTATCAAATGATTAATCGCACCCGAAATAAAAGTTTGTGTTTACATATCATATATGGGTGCACTGTGTATGATTATTTTATATACACTACTGGTTAAAAGTTTAAGTTATGCAAGATTTTTTATGTTTTTAAAAGAAGTCTCTTCTGCTCTACGAAGGCTGCAATTTTTTTATTAAAAAATACACAAAAACACAGTAATATTGTGAAATATTATGACAATTGAACACTGACTTTTTTATGTTAATATATATTAAATGTAATTTATTCCTCTAAAAAAAGCTGAATTTTCAGCACCATTACTCCAGTCTTCAGTGTCACATGATCCTTCACAAATCACTCTAATATGATGATTTTATGCTCCAAAAACATGTATGATTATTATCCATGTTGAAAACAGTTTTTTACATTTTTATTTCAGGATTCTTTGATGAATAGAAAGTTCAAAAGAACAGCATTTATTTAAATATAATCTTTTCTAACATTATAAATGTCTTTACTGTAACTTTTGATCAATTTATTTCCCCCAAAAATAAATACAAATTCTTACTGACCCCAAACTTTTTAAAGGGTAGTGTTTAATGTAACAAAAGATTTCCATTTCAGATTAAAGCTGTTCTTTTGAACTTTCTATTCATCAAAGAATCCTGAAATAAAAATGTTTTTTAATTTCAAAAAACAAATTAGATTTTGTTAAAATTTTAATAAAAACTCATACATGTTTTTGGAGCATAAAATCATCATATTAGAGTGATTTGTGAAGGATCATGTGACACTGAAGACTGGAGTAATGATGCTGAAAATTCAGCTTTTTTTCAGAGGAATAAATTACATTTTAATATATATTAACATAAAAAAGTCATTTTAAATTGTCATAATATTTCACAATATTACTGTGTTTTTGTGTATTTTATATATACAAACACACATATGGTTGTATATATTTAAGAAATATTTTCATGTATATACTGTATATAGATTTATATATAATTTATATATATATATATAAATATAAATATTTTATATATAAATACTATTTTTTCTTAAATATAAATGCATGTGTGTGTATTTATATTTATAAAAAAATAATTATACATAGTGCACCCACATATATTATGTAAACACAAACTTTTATTTCTGGATGCAATTATCACCATTAATCGTTTGACAGCCCTACATAAAATATCTTAATTATCTCTTTTAAAATGTTTATGAGCACAAATTAGAATTGCCTACTTGTCCATCACTTTGTTGTGTGTGTGTGTGTGTGTGTGTGTGTGTGTGTGTGAGAATTTACACAGTCTTTGAGACCAGGCCAGATGGTGAGAGACATCTCAGTGTTAATGAGGCCAGTCAGTACTAGTCATTGTTGTGTTAACTGAGTGGGAAGTGACTTCAGACAGCGTAGTGAAACCAGTTTAAGATGGACATGTCGTGGACAGGCACTCTCTGAGCCAGGGTGTGGGGACCGTTTAACAGCAGGCACCCCAGATGATGGTCGTGTTTGTTGTTGTTTGGTCTTTACTGCTGTGCCGTGGGAGAGTTTCTGATTCTCACAATACAAACTGCGCTTTTACTTCATTTCAACCATTTGATGAAAACCAGGCAAACGATCAGCATTATTTATTTGTTTGTTTTGTTTAGCTGAAAGCTGAAGTGACTGTAGATATAGTGCAATGAGAGCACAGTTTGTACATTGTGTATGTTTTTTATAATGCATGTGTATAAATAATATGTGTATGTAAAGAAGTGTCCACATATATGTGGTTCTCCATGTCGCCAGCTGCTGCTTGTCAATCATTCCCGCACGCAGTGTTCACATGGCTTCCATTCCATTGTTTATTTTGAGTGCTGAGCAGTGGGCAATAGTCTGTGACTCCTTCATTAAGCGCACAGACTCATATGTGTGTATGTATGTGCATAGCATTGATGTCATGTTTGAGCTGGAGAAGAGGCATGATAACTTTTCTATTGGCAAATGTATAATTATTTTTAATTGTTTGCATAGTTTGTGCCACCTCTTCCAAGTTCCTAAAGAATGCAATGTGTTTGTCATGTGCAGTTCAGCCCAAGGACAGTGTATTATTACTTTTGGCTCGGCGTGTTTAAGTGAAGATGATGTGTGGTGTGACTATCTGTAAGACTAGCTACCTCTGGTGGTTTCATTAATTCTCTCTTCTCTGAACTGTGATTACCTTTTGCAGCACTACTACAATCTCAAAACACCTCGCATATGGGCTTGGGGAATGTTTCAACACATCCAAATGAGTTTATTTTTTCTGGTTTTGCCAATCCCAGGGGGCTGCAGAGGTTAAATTCACTCAGCTCGTGTTTAAAAACCCATTTGGCCCATTCGCATTCACTCGGAAATCCTCCAATATTTGTTTTTATTAACAAAGTCAGAGTCAGTTCATACACACAACTGTTTACCCTCCAGCTCTGCACATTTCAGCACTGAAGCGGTAACAGTGCCCACGTTTCTTACTGTGAAGAGAAGTACTTAACTTCTCAGTGTCATCTACATTGCAGGGAGGAACTAGCCTGTGAGAGATTATAGTTGCATAATATTGGAAAAAAATGGAAATTGTTATAGTTTTTTTGTGAAATACAAAGTTCTGTCATGGCGCAGGCAGGACTGAAATCTGCTTGCAATTCACGCGTTGCTCCATAGGGCACAGCTGATTGGTTTCTCCTTTATCAGTAGCCAATGGGCTCGTTCTCAACCTTCAAAGACTTGGTCAGCATTTGCTGTAGTATTTACAGCATGCTTTCAGAAACCCTCCACCTTCCCCAGCTCCACCTGAATAGATCATGTATGCTATTTTACAGCAGCCAAACATATCTTTATTGTCATATGCATCACCATGCCAAACACTGTGTTGTCATGACATGGACTTTGCAGGATTTTTCACCAGATGATTTGAATAGCTATATATTTGGAAAGATTTAATCATTCTAGGATGGTTGGAGTGATTTTGAAGTGAATATGCATAGAAGAAAAACAAATTAAAAAAGAAATAAATAAAGCAGTTTAACTCCATCCATCTTTTAATTTGGGAAAACTTGTGCCTTCACACCTGGGTCTTGAATCAACTCAAGTTTTTAAAGAATATTTACACTTAGGTCACATTTACACAGTTTTTAACCTGTTTAATATGACTATAAAATCATTTGACAGTCACCATGGCAGTTTCAGAGTATAATAAATCGGTCAAGTGCGGCACAGTTCTTTTACACACTTGCAGCTTGTGATGCAGTGTTTCAGCAGCTACGTTCAAAGTAAATGCACCAAGTTGCTCTGAAACTCTGAAACAAACACTGGATCATGAGCTGCACTCATGCAAAATGAACAAAATATATCAAATATATAAAATATCACCTATTTATATTTCTATAAATTGTATCAGCCCTTGTTGTTAGAAACATTGTGGCAGTTTTGACTATGTACTTCACCTAAGCATGCCCATATTATATTCGATCATTGAAACATTGCTTTAATGTTATATTTTTCAATAATTTTAAAGCTTGATATTTTTTCCTTTTATGAGAATCATAGACAGATGCCAACATGGCAGATTATGTCATCCTCATTCTTAAAGGGGTCATGAACTGGCTTTTTAAATTTTATTATATTGTTGCCTGAGGTCAACTTATGACGTTCGCTTGGAATTTGCATTCAAAAACATCAAAATGAATAAGTAATAGGCTATTTTCTACCCTAGTTTTGAGCCCAGCTTAAAAACGCTCAGTTTTTTATGGGCGTATAAGACTCGCTCTGAAGACTTGGAAGTAAACGCCCACTGCTCTGAGTGGATAACAGTTTTGCATATTATAATGAGTTTCAACTCACCCGTCGGTGCACTTGGGGAAATTGTTCTAAAAACGTCCAATGTTGTAAATGGTAAAAGATGGAAAGAATGGAAAGATTCGACCATACATGTTCGACCCAGAGTTCGTGTGTTGCACCATTCCCATCGGATCCAATATAGACGGCACAGCACCGTTCTTTACTCTTAATCGGTCTGCAAATCCAGTCTTGTTTACAAAACAATCCTCAGTGAAATGAAGCGAACAGACGGACAATGTTTTACTCTTATCAGCTGGAACGTCATTAAAAATAAAGTTTATCCATGCAGTCCTATTGGAATCCAGAGGAAGCTTATGCAGCGACTGTCTTCTTCCACAAACAGGCACTGCACAATATTCTGTATTGCTCGGTAGCTCCGATCAGGTTTGTCGTCATGAGGTAGGCCTAAGTTCTTTAGCTATGCGTGTAATGCGCGAATCGGTGGGCGGAGCTAAACCGGCCGTGTTGAAGTAAGCGTTGATCTTCTCTGCGGGGTGTGTTTTATCCTCTTTGTCGTCATCGTTCCCCACTTTGAAAAACGAGTCGTTTGCTGAGCCTGGTGTCAATAAAAGCTTTTGTTGGACTAACAAGGATGTTTTAAGTTCTGAAACTTACAGGATATTCTTATAATATGATGACCTCTTAGATGTCAACAGCTCGAGGAAAATTTGATTTCTCAGTTCATCACCCCTTTAAAAACATGAAAAGGTCCATGCAAGGCAAAAGCCACATATGATCCAGATCACATTTAATACGGGTTCACTTGAAGTGAGGATAAACGTGATTTTTGCTGACCACAACATGCTGTGTGTGGTAATTTATTAGCTGCCAAAAGCATGAAACCATTAAAATAGACATTTAGAAACCAAACACTCAAACAAACAAGTCAAAATTACCATAATACTTAAATAAATATTTATTTGTTTGATTTTGTTTACTTTTGTATAATAAATATTTTTTTCTTAGTTTTTTTTTGTTTTTGTTTTTGTTTAGTCGCCACATTGTTTAACCAGTTAAGAACTGCTGCTTTATAAGTGTTTTAGGTCAATTTTCATTGTGCGTGTTGCTAAGCCGTGCCCCTTTGAACAGATGTGTATATATAAACATCATTATTAAAAAATGACATCTGCGGCTTATCATAGATGTCTAGATGTGTGACAGTTCTGTTAACAGTGACTGATGCATTGTCGCTATGTAGTCATCGGAGAAAACAAGAACGTGGTATGTATACATAAGGACAATGATTTATGGCTCTAAAATTTTTTTTTGGACTGGTGTGTTTATCCGCCCTGGTATGGAAGAGTCACAATGACGTAAAAAATCAAATGCACGCCGCTCAAGGTGTGAATGAACTGTGTAGACAATTGTGGCATGCTGATGGATATGATGCTCTTTGTTCTAGCAGAGATTTGTAAAAATGATGCCAGAGGCGCTTACTGCCAACAGCTTTGTCAGTGTACAGGAAAACTCCCATGACAGTTAGATTGAATCCAGGCCCAAGCGTCCAGAACACTCTTGAATCCACACATTGTTTCCCAGAAAGCTGAATGGCACTTTCTTGGATGTACTAGTAGGAAACCAGAAAAAGAAAGAGTATGCCGCCCTCGTGGCTTCCATGCATCACACACCCACAATGCTCTTATTTCTGAAAATCCAAAGACCCGATTCCCCAAAGGATTTAGTGTCTTTGTGACTGGATTCCGATCCGCAGGCCAGCATTGGTGGCATTAGTTGTGTCACCAGAGGTCGTAAGGGATTGAGTAAGAGTGCTATCTTTAAATGTGTGCATCATGGACACTGGTTTGACTGCTTGTCTGTTGGTCGTCAGTTGGATTGTTGTGGCTGCCATGAAGAGCGGGATGAGGGGGATGCTGATCTGAGGGGATTAATCACGAGTACAACAGGAAGGGTGAGAGGCTTCTAAAGCCTCAAGCTTCACTGCAGGAAGTGACATTTGACAGTTTACCTGGATGCAGTCCGAAGAGAAGCCATATAGTGTGTGTAACCGGAGCTTGACTCCGGGAACTTATGTATGACATATTTGCCATATTTAACATCCTCATCATCCCTAAAAGTACAACACAGCCAACAGGAAATGTGTATTGCTCATATGTTAATTGAGTTCTCGGATACACTTCAATTATGTACATCTCAAATGTTTTCCTGAGTATGACTCAATAGAAATGAAAATACACATATTAGGCAATTGTCAACAAACAGCAAGAGTATATTCAATTGTAGTATAGCTCTGGGTGAAGTTGATGAGAAATATTTGAGACTTTGGTGTCTTGACATATTTGAGCACAGTTTGAGACGTTGTTGTGATCTCTTTTGAAACACTTGTGAGATTACTGGGGTGTTTTCTCTCGAGAAACATCTGAGAAGTCAGACTTCAGTGAAAGTCTCATTTTGCTCTACATTAAATCTCATAGCTGTCTATAGGATAAAGAGATGTAATTTGTGCGAGAGACAAATATTGCCAATAATATGTTTAAGTGTGTGAACTAGAATTACTGTGATACCAAAATGTCAGTAACAATACCAGTAAAATCTCAAGGTTCTCGGGACCATAACACAAACTAATGCAACTTCTATTTTATTTTAAGAGTAGTTCACTTTTAAAAAAACTTTTGCTGATAATTTTCTCACCTTATCCAAGATATCCATGTCATTCATTCTTCGAATTTGAAAAGAAATTAAGGTTTTTGATGAAAACATTACAGTATTTTTCTCAATGTAATGAACAAATCTTTCAACTCATTTATTTCTTATGTTAAATGAACCAAATGACACGAAACAAAATTTGTTAATTTTGATGAACGAGCTCGAATAGGAGAGTCATGAACGTGCATCACAGAACAGAGCAAGGCAACCATTTGAGCTTATAAAACTTCAACTTTGTTCTTTTTTTTAAATAAGCGATCGTTTTGCTTGATAAGACCCTTATTCATCGCCTGAAATTGTTTAAAGCCCTTTGAACAGTTTGCACTTAAACTGTCTTTTGGACCTTGAACCGTTTGGTTCCCATTGAAGTCCATTATATGGAGAAAAATCCTGGAATGTTTTCATCAAATACCTTAATTTCTTTGAAAAAGTGAACTACTCCTTTAAATATTTGAATTTAAAACAAATACATTATACATTTGGTAATTAATTAATAATGTTAAAAACAATTCTAAGTAAATAATACATTAAAACATTGGCGAATCATTGACAATTTAGGATTGAATCATGCATTTAAATACAGACGTCACTTCCAAAACTTGGCATTGTGTACTTGGTAGGATCATAGTACTTTTATTGTATTTTAAATGGGTCACATACAGATAGCAAACAAAGAGTCACTGAAGCTGTCAATTACTCAAGTTCAGCACAAGCTACCTCTTGCAAAAACATTTACCTCTTGCAAGAGCATTTCATTATGAGCTGCACTAGTGGATTCGGAACTAACTTAAACACCTCACATTGGTCATAGAGTGACGGAGTTATGACGTCACTTTGCAGGACAATTCGGAAGTTAGCAATGCATGGGTTCCCTCGATTCGAAAAGCTTTGCATTTTCCCCATATAGACTTTTGGAAAATCGCAAAAAATAAGATATGTGTTTAACAAAGAGTTGTGACACTTACACATTTTTTTAAATCAAGAAAATCTTTACAAGTCAATCCAAAATTTATACATTTTGAAGCCTATATAAAGTTTTAAAAACACAAGCAGACACAATAAAGTTTCAAAAACCATAAGCAGGTAATAACTGATGTGTCTTATGATTATCATAGATGAAACGTGAAAATATTTAGAGGCTTTGTTGACCACAGACTAGGGTTGGATATCGTTTGAATTTGAACGATTCTGATTCCTATTTCGATTCCTTGTTTCGATGCCGGTTCCTAACGATTCTTGATTCCGATTCTTTTAAGAGGCAGGGTCAAAAAAAGTTTAGCTAACCTTGCTAACCAATGGTCTTTCTGAAGGAAATACTCCTTCTGTCACAAATACTCCTTTTGTCACAAATGTTGAATTTTGCCGAGATTTCGTTATTTTTAGAAAAGTGAAGCCACACTTTGGACCGCCGACGTAAGCTACTCATGTTCGACTCACATGGTTATGCCAACACTTCGGGTAGGCGCTTCTTCATTGGTGTTGTTCAGCGGTTTCTTCTTTCGGTTCGAACCGAGTGTGAATATCGAAACTAGGAATCGAAATTTTAACTTTTGAACGATTCCGGGAAAACGAAAAGTTAGTTCCGGTTCCAATCGATACTCGATTCTCGATACCCAACTCTACCACAGACCTTATTTCAGGCGATTTAGCAAAAACCCATTCAAAAAACCCATAGACTTTAGAGCGAGGGAACCGGGAGTGCTAAAATGCTAACTCACTTCCGCGTTTTGGCCTACAGAGTGATGTCTCTTTGGCACTCTATTGTGTTTGGCACTCAACAGAAATTTCTGTGATTGGCTACAATGATCAATACTTCAAAAGCACCTTGTAAATAGACTCTTTTGACACTCTTTACCGCGCGCACTCACACAGATACATAGTGTTTTGGAAGCAGCCGCTCATCAGCAGGTCCCGAATGTCCTCAATACCTGAATTGCAAGCTGGTATCGTCACATTTTTTACATTTCAGTATCAAATTAGTTCTGAAATACCGGTACTTTTCACAATGCCAGCTTTACTTCCTTATACAACATTTATGTAGAGCATTATTTTGGATCAATGAGATTTCACTGTGGACAGAGCTACCCAAAGAAATGTCCTACAGCTCATTGGTTGTCTGTCCTGGTACAAAAACTTTGGGATGACTTGTTGCTTTATTGTGCCACACTTGTTAGAATACAGTGTTATGTTACTGTTATGCTGTTGGAAATGGCGCACATTGTCAGAGCGTCTCCAGAGCTCCCTCAGGGACAGGGTGCACACAGCACATGGCATTCTGGGCACTCAGAGAACGCCCAGTGCATTGCCCGATGACAGACCAGTGCAGACCCCTGGACTGGATCAAAGAGCACTGCGGTGTGTGTTGGTTGAGAGAGAGAAATACACAGAAAGATTAGCGGTGACCTTAAAAGTAGCTACGTTTCGCATGCTGAGATTAACCCAGTGCATTAAAACCAGCTGATACTATCACTTGTACAGCACAAGAGAAGGAATGGAAAGGAAAAACGCCGCAGCAGTTGCAGTTAAAAACACCTTAATGCTCTTGTAAGACAAGAGGCTTCTTCTGATCCTCACAGCAGGGTCAGGTGAAAGGGTCGTGCTGCTGGTTATTTGAGGAGTTCCAAGTTCACCTTGACATGTCTGCTGACAGGAAGAGGGGCTTTTGGATCTCGTTTCCTCACCCGTGATTACTTTTCACCGCAGCTGCCAGAGTCCTGGAGTCATGACCGACACAGACGAAAGATCTTCAGATGGACAGAGAGAGGATGAGACCATGGTTGGGCAAAAATTCAGAATTAAGACTTTATTCAACTGTGCTTACAAGGATAATCGACAAAACGGGCATTTGGGCATCATTTTGTGTGTTTTTGTCTGTTCAACAGACATTGGGCGTTCTCTGAAGTGTGCACTAGTCATGTGTGTCACACAGTCAGGAGATTCTTATCTTATCAAAATAGTCTTATCACACTTAAATGGTTTAAAAGCATTTGCATGATTAAGAGTGTGATCATATATTGTAACTAGCCAAAGGATTATGGGAAAAAGCAATTGTGTTACATATTTTTAACACTTTAAACTGAAATTAATCATGTTCATTTTGACAGCACTACTAATATATATATATATATATATATATATATATATATATATATATATATATATATGGGGTGGAACGGTACACAGGAAGTAACGGTTCGGTTCATACCTTGGTTCAGACCTCGACGGTTCAAGTGCAATTTTCGGTACAATGGAGGGAAAAGCAAAACAAAAATACAGAAGGCATTGTATTTTTTAAAGTTTTATAAAAGCATAAGAACCAGTTTATTTGTAGTGCACTGACAATAGTTTTTATAATTAGTTTATTAATTAAATGAATAAAAAGACAAAAAGTCCTAAGCGATATGTTTGGTAATTGTACCTGAATTTATTTTAAAATTATTTTGCTATATTTCAGATCAATATATTTGTTTTCCTTAATTTTAATTAACATTATTAATTAACAATGTAACATTATTTCTCATCTGAATAAATAATTGATTTCTGTATAACATAATACTACCTTTAAAATCACATTCGATTTTCTTTTTAAATCTATGTAGAATGTGTAAGATTCAGTGCTCCGAGGAATATGACAAATGTCCAGAAAGATGGGACCCACAGACTGTTATGAAATGGAGTTGGATAAATAGCCTATGTTTTGCTTTTAAAACAGTGTTGTGTGTGATTTTGGTTGGATGACAGTTGTAGGTTACAGTTTGTCAAGAGTTTACAGTGTGAGCAAAAGCACAATGTTGTGTTTTATTGCGAGTGTAGCCTACACAAATATGAGAACAGATTTGTTTCCACTGTTCTATCACGTGTCTCTCTCACTCTCACTCTCACACACTCTCTCTCTCTCTCTCTCTCTCTCTCACACACACACACACACACACGCATTGCAATCTTGACATCGCAGCCTGTTCATTATGCTGTCACACCAAACACGAATAGAGCGCCAAATTCACGTCTATCGGGTTATGGGTCGACGCTAGTCCAAAGGCGAGGTGCGCATATAAAGCCACGTTTGAAGTGAACGCGCGTTCAGGAGCTTTGACGGTTCAAGCGAGCCGATGATACAGATTATGTGTCCCTAAAGAACCCGCGTATCTAACAGTCAGTCCCGCATTACATTATTTAATATGCACACGAGTTTTATTTTATTTATATACCGTGTATTCTCCGTTTAAATTCGTGCACCGGAACCGTGACAGCCCGTCACCGTTTCGGTTCGATACGAAACACATGTACCGTTCCACCCCTAATATATATGTAAATATGGACAAAGCGTCTGTGACGTCACCCATAGACTCTCTTAAGAACGGGTTTGAGGGCTGTTTATGGGGGGTATGGGCGGCACCATACTGGAAAATCTTGGGAAATACAAAATACAAAAGTTTGAGAAAGGATACAGAGGTGGTATGATGTGTTGTGTCAGATAATGGCCGAGACGTGGAATTCACTCGGCGCAGCCCGTTATCAGCTGTCAATCAAAGTTAACCGCCCTTATTTGTCGTACATTTTATATCTAAATATGATCTAAACTAACGAGTTAGAGACAAAATTCACCCCCTCGCAGTTGTCAGGCACGCGGAACATATTGAAGATTACAATAAAAGTCCATGGGACCAAACTGTAAACATATGAATTTATGCTGTGAAAATGGAGATTTTAACATGACGGCTATGGATATTTGCTCCCTTTTGGGACCGCCCTCTAGCGGATTTGAGATGTATTGCAGTTTTACGCACTTCCGGGTAGGCTTCATCTTTCAGATTAGAATGTTGCCGCTTGGTGTATGTATATATATATACAGCTATGGAAAAAATTAAGAGACCACTGCCAAATCAGCAGTTGCTCTGGATTTATTATTTATATTATAAATAATAAATCCAGAGCAACTGCTGATTTGCGCAGTGGTCTCTTAATTTTTTCCATAGCTGTATATATATATTATTCTTTAAAAATATGGTTCCACTTTACATTTACTGTCTTTAACTATGTACTAACATTTTAATTATTTGATCAAATGTACTTGTTGTGTTTACATGTTTTTACATTGTATTTAAAAATACCAGAATTTAATTAAATTTGTAATAAATTTCTGTAATTATACCTGTAATTAGATGTTTGACCCTTCCCTCATTACTTATCCCAAACCTTAAACCTAACCATACCACCTTACCTGTCCCTAGTATTACCCACTTCCCCCTCAATAGCTGCACAATTGACCTATGGCTAAGCCACGCCCTCAAATGCGATGAGCCAATCACAGTGCTCAGCTAACCCAATACACTCAGACATTCTCTGCTTCCACGTCCATTGGAATGCATTGCAGTTAGTCAGTTTTCATTCGTTTTTTCTTGTAATTTGTTTACAAGTAAGTTTAAAATGGTCAAACAGTGTGTATGGGGTACATGCAACTCATGACACTAAGTTCCCAGAGAGGCAGGGTGACGGTGTGTATTTTTTTTTGTTCCGTTCCCAAGCCACATCTCAACCAAGATAAGTGTCTGCTCTGGATTACAGTAATGCGGTAAACCACAACACCAACTCAACGTGGATAAATTAAACAAGGATGTCCACATCTGTTCTAAGTTAAGTCAACAACGTATTTGAACGTTATCTTTAAAATCTCTAACGTAACGTTTAGGCTAACGTTCAGTCTAACATTAGAAAACGTTAACGTTAGCTTCTAGCTGCGTTGTACATCATGTCACTTAGCTTCATTGACGTATCTGTAAATAACCGAGATTACAAATGTTAACAATGTTGTGCTGAATGATTCATGTAAATACTGCACCAAACGGTGATGGCATTGATATGCAGTTTATCACGTTTACACTGTGTGACCTGCACATTTTTGCCTGGAGCTGAAGCTTTTCATCGACCTTCACAACAAACAAATTATTAATATAACCCTCCAATGCATAGTTCAATCTTTCTGTCTTCAAAAATCACCAATTGCCTCCTGTGAAATGCCTTCTACTGTGACAGCTGCCATAGCGCCTGTCCCCGAATGTTGACTGTTTGTCCGAGTGAGTGGAGGGGGCGTGGCTTAGCCATAGGTCAATTGTTGTACTATACAACATGAACACAATAAGTATACCTACATTTTAATTCACTTTATTTTACAGTGTCCTTGTTACATGGACTTACTCCAGTGATAACAGATAATTATGCATAATTACATGCGATTTACCTATTCCTAACCCTATAGTAAGAACTTGTTAATTAATATTCCTCAGTACTCAAATGTGTAATTGCAATGTAACAAGGACACCTTAAAATAAAGTGTAACCCAATTTTAAAGACAAGTATGACCATGAATACTTTTTATTTTATTTCATTTAGGGTTGGGTATCGTTTGAATTTGAACGATTCTGATTTCGATTTCCGATTCCTTGTTTCGATTTCGGTACCTAACGATTCTCGATTCCAAATCTTTTAAGAGGCAGGGTCAAAAAAATTTAGCTAACTTTGCTAACCAACGGTCTTTTTGAAGGAAATACTCCTTTTGTCAAAAAAATACCTCTTCTCTCACACATTTTGCATTTTGCAGAGATTTCGTTATTTTTAGAAAAGTGAAGCCACACTTTGGACCGCCGACATAAGCTACTCATGTTCGACTCACGCAGTTATGCCAACACTTTCGATAGATGCTTCTTCGTTGTTGTTCTTCAGCGGTTTCTTCTTCTGGTCAGTGGACTGTGAATATTGAAACTAGGAATCGAAATTTTAATTTTTTAACGATTCCGGGAAAAACTAAAAGTTCAGTCCCGGTTCTAAATCAGATACTCGATTCTCAATACCCAACCCTAATTTCATGTATTAATTATTTTTAATTTTATTTTTAATTTAATTTAATTTAATTTTACTACCTAAATTCAAATTCATTATCAGTTAAATTCTAAATGATTCACGACCGGTGACAAAGCAAGCGAGAGAAATGCTATCATTCAGGAGAGTGAGTAATGTGTCTGTTTTTCACATACCACATCTTGTGCTGGATATTTATTCCTGATGTTCCCACAGAAGATATTCACATTGTATATTTGATTCTAATCAGTTTGAATCTTGGCCGTACAAATATTTGTGGCATGAGGAATCTTCCCTCGAAACAAAGGAAAATGTATTATGCAAGTTCAGTGGTTAAATATCTAAGCTGAAATATTCCATGTTATTCTGGGAATGTTGCTCGAATAAGTAGTCTTAGGAAATGCACGGTCGTTCCAATGTGGTTGGCCAAAAATGAGCAGCATTATTTTTGTTCCTACAGATGCAAGATAGTGAATCTGTGACGGTGAAATTGGTGTAATAGAAACCAAACTCCATTATGTTGGTCATAAAAACATAGCTGGAATGTCTGTGATGAAAAAATTTACATAAAAGCTTGCTTGTCTGGGATTCTTGGAATATTATTTTATTTATAACAATGCTATAGCCCTCAATTTAAAAATTGAGAGAGGTATGAAAATTGTTTCTTAGAACTGGGTTTACATAAAGGCTATGCACATAGAATTATGCACATAGCTCAATGAGAAAATAAACCAAAAGTGCAAGTAATTTACCAAATTGTCATCAGTCACTCTCTGCTTGTTTACCCTGATACATAAAGAATCCAAAGATAGACACTTCAAGACAAACAAACAACAACACACAGCATTGTGGTTTACAAACAATTGTGTCACTGTTAGTTTGCTTGAATGAACTTGAAAGCAAGCACAACATGTTGAAATCTTTACAGATATCATCTCACCACTACGCTCTATCATTCTTAGCAGTCTCTGGGGACCAACATGTTTTATATAATTGAATAATGGTGAAGTTATTCATGCATTAATGTCTCCAGTTGAGAGTGCAAATGGTGCACATTTTTCTATAGAAAAATCTCTCACAAATATTTTGAACAAGACAAATTCATGCAAGTTTCGATTTTCTTTGGACATGAACCAACAAACACAAACATCTTCCCAGCACGTTTTAAATTCAGAGAAATTTTAAGTATTTCTGCAGATGGTGATAAAAATTAGCAGTAAAGTGATCCGATTGAATCTCCCAGCTGAACATAGGAATGATATCAAATGCTGCACAAACTCATTGTGGTCACTTCTACTTCTTTGTTGGAAATTGGACCGTTTAGTCACACGCTGGTGGAATAGTTTCATTTTGGAAACCTGGAGATTACTAAATCTTTCTGCCTCCTAACAGATCATGTGTATTTGCGTCCCCTGGTGAATTCCACTCATTGCACACACTGTACACTCAGCTTTTGGACGATACGCATACCTAAGGAAGTGTGCTCTGAAAAAGCATTTGAGTTGGAAAATAGTTTTTGGCTGTTTAACAGTATATATATATATATATATATATATATATATATATATAAACAGCATATATATATATATATATATATATATATATATATACAGTATATATATATATATTTATATCATATATATATATCATATATATATATATATATATATATATATATATATATATATATATATATATATATATATAATAATAACATTACATTATAATATATTATATTATGTCATATTGTATGTTTTATATTATTATTATATTATTTTCAGATAGGTAAATGCATCTTTTTCTTAAAAGGCAAATTTAATTTTCTGTAAGGCCAAGGAAAGGAATATACTTATGACAATTTACATGATTTCGTTATTCATTTACAATAATTAACATTTATATTTGTGAAATTACATGTTAAATTATGAATAAATATCTTCATTTGGTATATCAGGCACTGAGGTCAGAATTGTTGGCCGTTCTTGTAAAATGTGGTTACTGCTACAGTGTCCCTTACGATAGATGTTAAATTGAAAATTTATTGAAAGGGACTCTAAGCAAAGCCAACAAAGCAAAATCAAACCTAAAGTATATTTTCATTATGTTCCAGATCATTGAATCCCTGCAAAGCTAGTAAATTTCATTGTAGCCAGACTTTTGCATTCAGTCCAGGAGTCGGATAGTCTGATATCATAAAACCAGTGCGGTCTTAGTGCACATATGTGTATCAGTGTTGGTGTGTGTGATCCATGGTCCTGCTCCCCCGGGGCCAAGTGTGTGCTGGCATCATCAGTTGAGGCCCTGGCTTGCTGCAGATTTCCTGTGGGCATCAAGGTGCATTCCCTCACTCCTGCTCACAGGGAGCTCGCTCACTTCTAATGTTAACAGCTCTTGGCAGACGTCCAAAAACATACAGTTTTTATTGAATTTGAAAGGAGAAGAAAAAAATCCCCTATTGGACTATTTTTGTTCCTCAGGCTATTGCCTTAACGGTAGTTGAAATTGTAGTAGCACATTTCTAAAGGTTGTGTGTCACCTTTTGAGAGTCTTGGACTAATTAAGTGCTTGAAAGTCTTAGCAGAAGAGGATGTTGCCTCCCGCTCAGAGGCAAATCTCTCTTTAAATCCTTCAAATATTTCTAAGATTGTTTTATGCCACATTGATTCAGATAGCAATCACACCTCCATACACTATTCACTCGACGGCTCAAATGATAAGCCGACCATTAAAGGATTAGTTCACTTTTAAATAAAACTTCTGCTGATGATTTACTCACCCCCATGTCATTCAAGATGTCCATGTCTTTCTTCTTTCTTCAGTCGAAAAGAAATTAAGGTTTTTGATGAAAACATGCCAGGATTTTTCTCCATATAATGGACTTCAATGGGAACCAAATGGTTCAAGGTCCAAAAGACAGTTTCAGTGCAAACTGCAAACTGTTCAGAAGGGCTTTAAATGATTTCAAATGATGAATAAGGGTCTTATCAAGCGAAATGATCGCTCATTTATTAAATAAATAACAAAGTTTAAGTTTTATAAGCTCAAATGCTCGCCTTGCTCTGTTCTGTGATGCGCGTTCGTGACTCTCCTGTTCAAACTCGTTCATCATCTTTTCCAGAGTCAATTCATTCGTTTTGTTCTTTGAATGAACCAAATGACTCAGACAAAGATTCGTTCCTTTTGATGAACGAGATCGAACAGGAGAGTCACGAACGTGCATCACAGAACAGAGCAAGCGACCATTTGAGCTTATAAAACGTAAACTTTTTTTTTAAATGAGCGATCGTTTCGCTTTATAAGACCCGTATTCATCATCTGGAATCGTTTAATGACTCCATGTTTCCATAGAAATGTTGCGTTTGAGAAAGTTAATTCATGATGAAGACGTTTGTATCCAGTATAAATGTGATCAGTTAAATTGAGTATGCTTTTAAGTATTTGTGGTCGTGGCCCAGGATTGAAAAGTGGCATGCATTACATCAACCTTTTATTTGATACAGAAGCAGAGGCTTAGCTATTATGTATTTTGGAGAGACACTGGATCTGGAAACTACACAGACTCATAAAACATGGCTTTTTTGTCAGTAATTCTAGTCATCTTAGTATATTACATGCAAAGCACGGATTTGTTTTCCCCTGCTCTATGGAGCGAATCAGGCAAGTGTTCACCTATCAGAGCCAAATCTGATTCTCATCAAGCCTCCACTAACAGAATTTGATCTTCGGTGACGGAGCAGGTTAGAATCTGTGCACCTTCTAATTTAAAGATTGTTGTTACTAGATGTTAATCTCCCTGATCTGGTCTCTGGATTTTAAACATGCCCTATGTGAAAAGGTTAAAAGAAAAGGTAATTTGTTGTCATATGAAAGAAGAATATCTCCAAGCTTAATCCTCCAGTTTTTCAAGCATACACGGACCAAAATAATGAAGAAATCAGCCCTCTTCTGACTAAACCCTTGGCATCAATGCTGCTTTTAAGCTTAATAAGGACTAAAACAGATGGCTCGGTATGAAAAGACTCACGTAGATGACTTACCTCTCTCTTTTATGTCCACATCAGGCACTTATTTGGTAAATCGTCCTTGGAGTCATGCTTATGTCATTTCCTCTGAAGTTCTGAGTCGGCTTTTCATGCGAGACCAGAACTCATTAGATCAGTGACGTGCATATCTGCGTTATTATTGAGAGGCACTAAAAAATGATTAGGTCACATGAAGGTAGCAATTTGTAGTTATTAATTTAATGGCATGTCAGTTTAATATGAGGTTAATTTGACTTTTACTGCTAGCAAATGTATTTCACATTATTCTTACATTTAATTGAATCTACATGTGTATTATGTTAAAAGGACACAATTTTTGACCAGGGATAGATATTATTTACATTATTATTTAAATATGGGATATTATTTACACACTGTAATAAAATATTATTGGATGCACCTTAAAAATGATGTAACCTAGTTGCATTAGAACCATTAAAGTTCATAGAAACGGATACATTCCATTATAATTATGAAAGGCAGAATCGATATTAATTGCCAGATAACTCTAAATTTTGATGTTCCTCATTGAAGCTACATATAAACACTAAGTTGATTAATGATCATAATTAATAATGTTGTGTAACCAATTATGACAAACTTACGCTGCACATTTTGTCACTTTAACTACAGTACTGTTCCATGTGTAAAAATGATTTCAATTCATTTATTTGTCAATGTTAAGGAACAGTGCACATCTAAAGTGCCTCAGCTAAAGTAACTGTAATACATTAGTTTATCAGCTTTTCAATATCGCTGTAAATGTTCTTGTAACGATAACACTTAAAAATGATCATATATCGGCCGATACCGATAATGTGGCCGATATATAGTGCATCCCTAATAAAATATTGTTGGTTTAACTCAAAAAATGAAGTAACCTGGTTGCCTTAAAATCATTAAAGTTAATTGAAATGGAAAAATTAAGTTAATACAATGAAGGAGATTGATTTTATCACCAGAAACTCAAAATAATATGTTATCTGAACTACATAAATTATTTAAGTTGATTTGACAAAAGAAAAAATGTTGTGATAACATTCATGAAAATCATGAAAATATTTTATATATATGTGAATCATGAAAATATATGTGTATATTTCATTTCATTTTCATTTCTTTTCATTTATTTGTTTTATATATATATTATTTTATTTTGCTTGAAATAAACTTCAATCAATCAGTCAATCATTAGTTTTGCTGGATACCACTGAATACCAAGAATATGATTTGGCCAATAAAAAAAACAACATTTACAATTCATTATTCAATATAACATGTTTCATTTGTCTCTCAATTCCAACCATGTCAATGTGAAGTTTTTTTCCTGCTATGTTTCTTGTGCTAGTAATAGAAGATTTCCATTCCAGAATCCTGTTGACGAAATTACGACAAAGGGACAGGTTTAATGTTGCACTGGTTAAATCCTGGAGATAACCACAAAAGACTGCTGCTAATTTAGTAAAACAATATCTGTTTCACGCTATAGAAAGCCCTGAAGGCTGACCTCTGACCTCTCACCCCCTGGGTCAGTGCTGATTACTTATAATCCCTATGAAGTTTTTATTGGATTGGACATTGAAGCCTTTTTATTGTCACCTCGATACAAATTTTACAGTTTTTATACTTCTCTTGATTAAATGAACTTTATTTGCCCTGTTGTTTTTCTGGACAGTCGCCTCTGTTTCAGTGTTTACTGTGTCCAGCCCCCATCCACCACCTCCACCCCCCTCTCCAAATCCAAGTAAAGCAATTAGGAACTAATTACGGCCATTAAACGGATAGACAGCATTTCCTTTCCTTTGTTTGTCCTGTCAAGTTTGAGAGCTTTGTCACCTTTTGTCTAATTTCTGTTTACCCAAATCAGCCATTTTCTCAATCCCTCTACTCGTCTGTGCTTTGCTTTCATCCCTCCTCATCTACACTGGTTTTATGTTGTTGTTTTTTTCCATCTTTTACAAGCACTTATTAAAAAAATATTTCAGCCCTTTAGTCAAAACGAGGACAGAATCTTATAAGGAAAAACTTTTGGCTTCAATTCTTGAGATTTGCTACAAAGCTACGGTTTTCTTGAAGTTCTTTGATGTTTTAATTAGCATAACCTTAGGATATGGACATTTTATAGGTAGCAGTGAGCAATAAAATGACCCACATATGTTTTTTTATGGGTAACATGACCAATTAGTCATGTCATTTCAGACATTTTTAATAAAGTACAAACACGTTTATAGACTCTGTGAAACAAAAGTAAGCACATTTTAAAATGCTTGTGACTGTTTTTACATTATTTTATTTATATAAATATAATTCGAAATTTTGTTTTAATTTCTTATCTGTTTTTTATTTTATTACTATATATGCTGCTAACGTTGGGTGACTTTATCTTTCCCCATTTAAATCAGTTAATGTAAATGAAACATACATTTTTAATCTTTAGGCCAGATATTCTAAGCATGTACGCCGACACGCTTGCTTGGCCAACAAATTCTTGAATACAGTTCCAAACCTCCGCACTCACTGGTGCGATAGAGTTATTTCAAATGTCTGTGCCATTTAACCGGATGTGTCATTATTCGGGTTGCTAAATATAAACTTGTTTATGCTCTTGTTGCTTCCGAATGACAGTTATTGGCCTAGTGCCCCTTGTGGCAACACTGAAAATACAACTCGCGCTTGACGTATAAATTGCTCTGACCCATTTCAGAAGGCTACAATGTGTGAATCGAGCTGTGTGTTCACGTGGTAGAGATGATGACTGCATTTATCTCTGTTTTGCTGAATGTAGTGGCTCCAAAGAAGAAGCTAAAAACATTCCCAAAGTCAATTTTCTTCTTGGAAGAAGAGCTGTGGGATTCCTGAGTTCTTGGTGTCTTGGATGACCAAATTCATTGAATTGTAAAGTTGCAAGTAATTTTGCCTCGTGGAGGTTCAGTCGGTTATATGGAACTACGATAAGTGAGTTTTGATTCAAATATGAATTCAAATACTTCCACAAAGAGTTTTTGTCTTGGAAACACTTTAGAAAGTTCCACAGATGAGTATGAAGGACACACAAATGAGGTCTATGTGTTTAACAGGGAGACTGGACGCTGACTTAACTTCCATTCTAACGTCAAAAAGCTCAAGACCTCTGGTTGACTTTCTGGTCAGGGAGATGGGGAAAAGAGCATGAGGAAAAGAAAGTGGGAGAGAGCGAGGGGAAAAAGTTGCCTGATGTTTTGGGATACAATTACCTTCGATCAAAGCATTGAGAGGCCTGAGACTGCCACGTGACGTGGTTTGTCCATCCAACATTGGTGCTTGTGAATGTGTCTATTTGAGAATCAACACACCAGAGCTCAATTAACAGTTAAACTGCCAGTGAAGCAAAACAGATGCAAGCTCAGCGGAGGGTCAAAATGCGGCCAGAGTGTGATCATTTCACACACCCCTGTTGTTTCTCCATCTCACTGTGCAAATGACTGACACTTATCAATGCCAAAAGCCCAGACAAGGACTGTGGAATCAGACGAGCCTCCTTGCTCTGTCAACATGCTTCAGGCTTCCCAGAAATCTGCCCGTTTACTCATTTTATAAGACCCTTGGATCTTGCCAACCGGCATGAATTTTAGGAGACTCTGTGGGAAATTACGTAAAATACTCAGAGAAGGAAAATAAGACGGCGGCCAAATTGTACAGAAGTTTGCTTTGCTGAAATAAGAGGAAATCTGTTTGTTAATGCTAAACATTTAGTTATGTAATTCGTCAAAGTGCATTTTCTCAGACTTCGTTACGAAATATTTACTTTAGACAAATTAGCTTTTCAAGCTCTTCCTCAGCCAACAGATGGTTTATCAGTTGCTCTGGAAGTGGAGGACCTTGAAGATGCTTTAAATTTATGTTGTTTATGTTTCACAGGCTCTTTTCCTAAACAACTAGTACAATAGTGGTTTATACTGCCACTTATTGGCATGGAAACAGCATTGCACAACCGAAAAAGCTATTATTATTGAATAACGCTATTCTCAGGCATAGTTTTCACCTGTTATTAATTCATTCTACACCTTCAGATGTTGTCTAATTTCAACATGGTGGTGGTCAGACTACCGTTATGTGGAAGAAAAGTAATTTTAGCGCCCCTTGTGGCAACACTAAGAACTTGACGTATAAATTGCTCTGACCCATTTCAGAAAGTTACAAATGTGTGAAATTGAGCTGCCACTGCTAGAAACATGTGTTCATGTATGTTGAAAAACAAAAATTGAAGTAGTTGTTCTATATCACTAATACAAGGTTTTTTCCAAGAACGTTCAATTTTGACATCTTAATTTCAAAAGACTATATCATAAAAGGGAAATAAGATAGATACTTTCTGTAAATTACAGAAATATTAAGGATGAGCCAAAGTTTATGTAGTGATTAAATTTTCCCATCTAATTTGCATATTATGACATCATATGGTGGCCGAAATCTTGGATTATAGAATTTTCAAACTGTGTAAATCATTACTAATAAATGGTAGAACAAACTGTATGCATGTAGTGTTTGGCCTTTTGCTGTGGAGATTTTCCATTTGCTACATGCAGTAGGCACTCTGATTTCATGTATGGGCATATATCATTCATATGACACACAAACACAAGTAGACAAGACCTGTTTAGTTCAAAAGATGACTCGTTAGGGCAAAGCGCAGATCATAAGTGATGATACGAGCAGCGCGATCGTGGCCAGATCTGCCTCGCGCCAAGTGTGCATACTATTGCGACTCCCCATCCTCCCTTCTGTACTATGAATACTTCGACCTCGTCTAACATACCCAGTGATAATAAACAAAGTCTCCAGCACAATACTGTCGCGCGATCACGGAGAGACTCTGATGAAATGGCTCACTCTCACACTATCTCCACTTTTGATCACACTGATTCAATGCGCTGAAACTCAAACATTTTGTATAGAAACATGACTTTTTTTGAGTCAGGGATGAAGTATGACATGTCTGCCATCCAGTGGAGGGGATGTCGAACGAAATTTGACATCCAATTTGACAAAATCGGCCGTTTTATTCAGTGACGCATCTTGTTGAGTAAACTTGACCGTGGCGCCAAGAGGGTTAAATGTAAAAAATAAAAAAATCATTTTATCACACTTTAGATTCAGGGGCTAATTCTCACTATTATCCAACTATTAACTAAGACTTTTGCCTCAAAACTCCTAATTACTGCTTATTCATAGTTAGGAAGGTAATTGTGTAATGCTAATTAATAAAAGGTAATATGCATGCTAATAAGAAACTAGACAATGGTGAGAATTGGACCCTAAACTAAAGTGTTACCGTATTTTTATTACAGTATGTAACTTTTCCTGTGTGAGACAACTGGGGTTTGTCAAAAACAGTTTATTTGCATCTGGCTTTTCATTTGGGCAGTTAATTTGGAGGACTAGGAATCTAATTGATTTTATGGTAAGATCCGTTTAAACTGAAAAGACTGTGTTTACTCCAGATATAACTCCAGGTTGATTGCATTCTGTACCTGAGGTCAAAGGTCAGCTGTAGCTCTTCAACAAGCCACTGTTGTTAAGGCATATCTGATGGTGCCCTACTGGGAACTGATTTTCCCAGCTGTGAAACAGGAGTGCCCCTTTAGTTTGTGTGTTGGGGAACCGATGGGAGCGATCAAACATCTAGGGGCCAGAGAAGGACGGGAGGGTGTATAACGTCTCACAACTCCTTAGCCATCCTACCTTCCCCCAGCAGAGCCCCAGTTGGTTTGCTCATCTTGCTGTGAAGCATCCGTTTGATGTCCTCAAGATAAACAGGGTTATTTACAGTGCCGATGGCTTTTACTGAGGGGCCCTTGCTGGGTTGTCAAGCAGAGGTGTGTGTATAAACGTGGGACTGTGTCAGAACCTTGTTCTCAATTGGCTTGGTCAAAGTACACTAGTCATATATACACGGTGATCCATCAACGCTGACCTCAACTTGCCCTGTTGACCACAAGACCCTTTGTAGACTACATTTTCTTTTCATTTATAGAATAATGAAAGGGCAGTGTAATGAGTGGATAGTATTTAGTATGATCTCCCCTTTAATCAGGATGCTCAGCAAATTAGAGCCAACCTCAAAAAAGCACCGTAACACAACCACACACTATGAGCAACCCCTATGACAGTAAAGTGTAGACCGACTACAAAGTACTACTGACAGTTACGGTTTGCAGAGAGAGTATACAAATGTTCATATGAATCATAGGCACCTGTGTCATTAACTTAGTTTTCAAGATTTTTAAGCTTTTTGACTGGTCTTTGACACCTCCACCATGATGTTAATGATAGACATTTCCACCAAAAGGTGGTCCTGTTCTGGAAAAATAGACCTTTTAAACTGGCATGAAAGTGGCCAATAATGGCCTGACAAAGTACAGTTGCTCTAAAAAAGCAGTAGCTGTGATTCAAAAAGAAAACCAAAACTAATTGTGCAAAATTTTCAGTGCAATCAGGAGTCCAAAATCTTGGTTTCGGGAGTAGTCGTTAACATTATTAGAATTAAGTTGTAATGTTTTGAGAATAATCTCATAATCTGTTTTTTTTTTTTACTTCGAAGAAAGCAAACTTTCAAAAATATATTTGCAATATTTTGCTTACTTTTTGAGATTCTTTAGGACTTTAATCTCATAATGCTACTTTTTCCTTTATTTGCATTAAAACACCTTTGTAAAAGGAAAAAAATCAACAAAGTAGACAAACACTAAATTATTCATTTGTGATTACTCCAATCACTTTATTTTCCCCCATTTGTTTGGGATAAAATATGATTCAATAAAATCAATGTCATTTATTTGTTTTATAGTTAACGTTTCAGCCATTATAGGAGAGCCAGCCTAAGTAAATTAAAATATGTACTTAAATCTAGTAAATAAAACCAATAAGACCATGTTGATGCATTGTTTGTGGTAAGTTAAGTATATCCACGATGTCATGAATCGCCTCCCTAGGCTAAGTCAGGGGCCTGCCGGCTGAAACTGTGAGTGCTTGTAGATAAAATCAAGCATGTTTGTAGGCTCCAAACCTATATTTACTGTACTCCAGCCCAACCAATGCCGTGGGGGAAGAGAAGAGGATTTAAGCTTGGTCTTTCACAGTCACAGATGAGCTAGTGTGGGGATTGTGTTATCAACTAACCAAAGTGCACTATGGTAATCCAGGATTAGAGCACAAAGTGAGTGTGTGCATGTGTGTTGCGGCTTTCTTTTTATGTGCCAACCCTCTAGATCCCCATGTTTACCTTCTATCAGTTACAGCTCTAACTGTGGCAGGAACCTGGTAATTGATCTTAATCCAGAACTGAAGGTAAAGATGGAAAACCAGACTCAGAATTTGCTACACCACTTAATATATCACTGAATGACTGCGCTCCACTCACGACCAAGCAAACGCTCCTCTCGTCTACTCTCACCCATAAAACGAAGTTCGCTCAAATTCCGTTCTGACATGAAATTTCTCTATACTATACGTCTTTCTGTTTTTAATGAATTTCTTGAATAATTACAAGGCATATAGATAACACTAGGGGTGTAACGGTTCACGAAATTTACGGTTCGATTCCGATACACTTGTGTCACGGTTCGAGTTCGGTACGTTTCCAATACAGCGAAAAGAAAGAAATGGCAGAGAAATTTACTTGATTTAATTTTTTTATTGAAACTAACATCATAAAGTATGATATTTTTTTAACTTTGAGCAATGATGGAGCTATACTTGACTTTCCTTAAGAGCATTTAAAACAAAATCGCTTTTTGTACAAAAAATGAAATATTGTAGTAGTAATAAACAAAGGTTTATTTTAGTTCAGATTAACATTTGAGGGCAGCAATTGTATTCATAATGTCAAAATAAAACCAACATGATGTTACTTGAAAGCATTATAGCCTACTATTCCTGCCAAACTTACAGATAGTAGTGTTATACAGTAAATCCATGGTGATGTTGCTGATCTGTGGACACTGGATAGTTCATTCATAGGCACAATGTTTCTCCTGGTTTCCACGTCAGCGCTGTTTAATCCGTTAATAACGTAGAAAGTGTGAATGTTTCTCACTAGATCTCACAGCAATGTTATTACTTCATTGGCGAATTCAAATGTTTTCTTGACTGGATTTGGCGGTGTAGTAACAGTGCTGATGATGAAGATCGGCTCGCGCTGCATCGGTCCAAACTGATAAACGCTCCGTCAACCATTCAATAACGAGTAGCTCAATTTCGTTCCGCTTACATTACATTTGCCATTTGATGTTCTGGTCACGCCAGCGTCTCTAACATTATGAGCACGCTTGCCACGCGCAACGCACCTACATTTGAAATAACGAAATTTTGGTCGGCAGGAAAAATAGTCGAACGAACCGTTCGGTTCAAAATGCGTACCAAAAACCAAAGCCTCGATACTGAACGGTTCAAATACGAATACGTGAATCGTTACACCCCTAGCTAACACATACTATTTGTGGCTTTAAAGCAACATAAAGTGGTATAAATAAACATGCTGTGACGCGCTCGTGCAAATATATCTGCATTGCTATGATCAGATGCTTTCTTTACTGCTGTTTTCTCACCTCGGTCAATTTTGTAGTGTTACTTTTGTTTTTGAGAGGAAAACGTTCTAACGTTCGCTCTCAGCTGCGTAAATTTTATTACTCCGCTCCTGATCGCATTCTCTGCTGTGGACACAGTTTATGAAAAATATGTATGGTTTTGTTGGTAATATGTTTTGTAGGTGACATTTAATGGTTGCTCTTGTGATTTCTGCACTAGTGGCACCTAATGGAAATGGTGGATGGCGATTCTTTGATTTCTTTCCTCGTTAATTTTGTACAGGATGAGCTGTTTTTTTGTCGCTTGCCATATTAAACATGACAAATCATTTATAGCAGTGTCTCATTGCAACATCTTAATGCTCTGTTCTTGGAAGGCAGAGAAGCAACTCAGCACATTTGTCTTTTAACACCTGATGCCATAATTCCGACAGACTGTCGAAAATGTTTGGCCACGGTTCATGGGTATGTGTGACACAAGAGACATGAGAGATGTACAAACACTTGCAGTTTTATTTCCAGCCATCCTACACACACACAAATAGACTCTCATATACACTTGCCAATTTCTAATGTTAACATTTACTAATGACCATGTGTTTTTTTTCTGATGGACAAAGTGCTCTTCATGGACTTGAATGAATAGTTCCCCCAAAATTCAGTGTTGATTCATGTTCAACCTTGAACCTTCATCTAAAAAATAGATGCACCAGGCTTTTATGCCTCATACAATTTGATTTATGAAGAAGAAAAAAAACACCTCAGTTCTATTCAGAGGGCCAAACTGAGCAAATGTATACAATTTGGCACAGTTGATAATATTTATATGGCCAGATAAAATTCCACAACCTGAGAATGGATGGGATACCACAACTACTATTAGGCTTTTTACTTGTTAATACAAACCATCAATCAGATGACAAAAAGCATGTAGTAGATTGTGTAAAAGTCTTTATAATTAAGAGGTCTTAGAAATTTGTTTTACAAATGATATAGTGGTTTTACAGAGATAAAGGATTTACTCGTCCTGCTGAAATGATGATGATCAACACACATTCACCTTTTCTGTCAAGTCTGCTGTGTTTATAGTCAAGTGACTTCCGAGAGTCTGAACTCTTATTCCTGAAGACTAAACATTGCTGTCTTTGTTAGGAGTCGGTGAGTTTGCCGTCATGGCTGACACCTCCACCTCTCGCTGTCTCTGTGTGATTAGTGGTGTGTGTTAAGCTGGATTTCCCAACGTGTGAGGCCCAGACGATGGATTGGGGAGGTCTCCGCTGAAAGCCAGCGGTGGGCCCGTGCGCTTGAGCAGAATATATTGGCGTCCCATCTAACTTGCGTTGTGAGGTGCTGGTAGATGGTGCAGTCGGTCAGCAGTGCTGGTATTTGGTTCAGAGTTCTGCATGGCTGATCAGAGGGACTGAGAGAAAGAATAGGCCACGATGTGAACAGGGACCCACATTGTTCTGTGCATAACAGGCCAACAGCAGATGGTGGATGAGCCAATACACTCACATGTTGACATGAGTATGCTGGATGTCATATATATTGTCATCCCGCATGCAGGAATCCAGAACCTGCAACTGAGCAAGACTTGCCCGGGAGCCTTTCGCAGTTAGATGTTTTTATTGGATTACGAGTTTCACACTACACACTTCCAATGCTTTGAAAGTTGATTTTTCCTGGACTTCATTTACCAGGGCTTAAAATAGAGCCATTCATACTCAGGATGTTGTATTTGAATAAAATGTCAATTCCCATTTGTTCCTTAGTGATGGATTTAAAGGGATATAAATGTTAAAGTCTGTCATTATTTATTCACACTCGTGTTGTTCCAAACCTCTGAGACTTTCTTCTGTGAAGCACAAAAGAAGTTCACACCACCCTGTTCCAAACAAGGAAAGTAATTGGGGCCTTTGAGCTCCAGAAAAGCACCATGAAAGTAGTCTGTATAACTTTTGTTACAAATCTTTCAAAGACAACTTGGAATTTAGAGACGAAATTATCACATCCATAGGATTATGATGATGACACGCATGAACCAATGAGAACCAATGGTCTCTGACTCATGTCATATTTGAATGAATGCAAAGTTTTATGGGCGCCTTTTGAGGTACTTTTATAAAATATATATTTTTTAAAGGGATGCATATTATATCTGTACCAAATTAGATATTAGCTGATATTTGTGTACACTACCGGTCAAAAGTTTAAGATCGGTAAGATTTTTTATGTTTTTAAAAGAAGTCTCTTCTGCTCACCAAGGCTGCAATTTTTTTATAAAAAATACACAAAAAACACAGTAATATTGTGAAATATTATGACAATTTAAAATAACTTTTTTATGTTAATATATATTAAAGTGTAATTTATTCCTCTGAAAAAAAGCTGAATTTTCAGCATCATTACTCCAGTCTTCAGTGTCACATGATCCTTCACAAATCACTCTAATATGATGATTTTATGCTCCAAAAACATGTATGATTATTATCCATGTTAAACAGTTTTTTAAATTTTTATTTCAGGATTCTTTGATGAATAGAAAGTTCAAAGAACAGCATTAAAAAAAACATAAATCTTACCGATCTTAAACTTTTGACCGGTAGTGTATGTTATTTTTTCTGTATTTTACAGTTAGATTAACTTAATCTTTAATTTATCTTAAAACAAATAATTTAATACAGTATAATAATATAGGCAAATGTATCATTTATCCTTCTGAATAAGATAATCTGTGAGTTTTGGAGCTCTACTTTTGTGTTCCACTGAATAAAAAACAAAAAACAAACATGAAGGTGAGTAAATAAGGACAGAAGTGTAATTTTTGGATGAACTATTCCTTAAATGTAATGCCAAACCCCGATCCCCTTCAGTAGCATTCAATACCGCAGCCTGAACAAATTTACCCAAATATGAATCTAAGATAACTTTTGTGTTATGTTACGATCTTTCAGTTGCAAACTCTGCATGACAACATCTGTCCCTGGAAACGGCCTGTGCGAGTATATCACACATTTCATGGCTAAGAATACAGGCACAATGTAGCCATTAGGATGGTGTGTTACTTGATTTCTGTGAAGAGCTTTCTGACTTCCTTTGCTGGTGGAATGCCTGGAGGGTAAACATATTGTGGGCCCCCACGCAAGCTGGCCTATTCCTCTCACCCAATGTGAGAGCCTCCATATGCTTAACTCTGAGAGGCTCTGGACAAACAAGGCCTGTTCCCTGTTTATTTATGTTGTGCTATGGTTTTTTGAGTATGTGCGTACACATTGTGTATTTGAAAGGGTTCACAGCGCTGGGGTCACAGTGTTTTTCTCTCTGTGATATAGACACCCAAAGCCTCTTAAAGCGATAAACTTTGTGTTATATGCAGATTAGTTGAGTCAGGAGGCCTGTGTGCTGATCAAAAATCAAAAGGTTACTTTGTTGGATGAGAGAATTGTCAATTTTTTAAACAATTTTCATTAAAAAATGTGGCGCTTTGTCTGAATCTTATTAATTTATTCAAACAAATTAAGGTAAGATTTTACAATAAAGTCCCATTAGTAATGAATTGAATAAAAATGGACTAACAATGAGCATTTGTGGGGTATTTATTAATCTTTGTTAAAATTAGTTTAAACACAACTATGCATTGTTACTTCATGTTGGCTCAAGTCCACGTAATAATATTAACATACAGCTTTTGATTTTAATAGTGTATTAATAAATGTCGAAATTAAACATTAACTAAGATGAATAAATGATTTTTAAGTATTTTTTATTAATGTTGTTAATACTGCAACCCGTCACATTTTGACCCGCATATGATGTTTTTTTATATTGAAAATGCTAGTTTCTGTATCACATTGGACTATTTGATCACACGGGGTATAACATCCCCCCCCCAAAAAAAAAAAAAATCGTTGAAAGTTTGTGAATATTTGTTTTGAGAATCGTGTTACACTTGTAGTGTTCCGGGTCAAAAATGACCCGCATAAAAGAAACTGCTTATAAATCTCCTGTTATGCTATATTGTCACCAAATATTGGATTCAATCTTTCTGTCAACTTGTTTTCTTTCAATTAGCACTGGTTTCGTATTTCTTTTTGGAGCTGATTTATCATAGTCCTCATTGATCTGAGCTCATGTCTCTCAATTTTTTTTAGATGAATAAGCTTGAGTCAAATTTCTTCGCTCATAAACTGCTGCGGATGAGCTTCAGATCAATGAGGCCTGCAATCAATCAGTTCCAAAAAGGAATACAAAACCTGTGCTGATTTAAAAGAAAACAAGCTTACAAAAAGATTGAATCCAATATTTGGTGACAATATAGCATAATGGAAGATTTATAAGCAATTTAAAGGGTCGAGTCATTCCTTTACCAAATTAGGGAAAGGATTTTCAACACATCACAGAGGTTAAGTAATGTTAACAACACTTTTTAGAAAAAGGGTTCTATATATGTATAGGGTTCTTTACTCAACTGCAAAGGACCTTTTATGCAAAAAAAATAATGATAATGACAAGAAAGAACACTTTTGGCACAAAAGGTTCTTTATTGGCTATTATTCATTCATATATTACATTATTCTGCAACATTTTGTAGTTGTAATTAAATTGTTTATTAAACTGTTGTAGTAACTTAATATCACATTTTAATCATGCTGATTTTTAGAGGATAATAATTGAAATGGCACTCTTCGTGTGATATTGATTAATTACATTTTTTAGCCCCCATATCTTGAATTTTGTGATCATTCACATGCATTGCATTTTAGGGGTTCCAAATACGTAGCGCTTTAGAAACCTTTTAAGGTTCTATATTAGAACCTTTTCTTCTAAGAGTGAACGGAACCTTATTGTACAGTGTTGCCAAATTAAAACGTAGTGTAAGTCCTATAATGGTCATAATCTATCTGTGATTATCATGTTCCTGAATCAACAATATGTTTAGGGTGATGCAAGATAAAAAAAAGACCCCTGACCCTCATTATTGTGGTTCAGAAAGTCTCTCAAAACATCTGTCAATTTGATCTTAGTTCAGGTTGTGTGTGCAATCTTTCCCAAAAACGTAATGAGATTTTTTAACCTTTTTTACTTTGAGAAAAATGTACAAAACTGTTTGAAAATGAATGATTTACTGGGAGTGTGAACTGTAACACGCTGAACTTGATTGGCGCTTTTGGAATGTTGAATTTCATTCCATCATCTTTACACCCACTACACACTGACGCCTGTGTCTGCAGGAGCTGTTGGCACTGGCACCCGCTCCGGGGCTGGTGGAGAGAGGACGTCCTGGCCAGTTGTACAGGCAGGGATGGTTTATGCCTTCAGTGAGACGGCGTGTTTGGATTTCAGGGTCAGGGTGGCACGCAGTGGTGTAGGGTGACCGCTCGGCCAGCTGAGCACTCAGCAGCGTCTGGACATTGCTGGAGCTTCCAGTGGGTCTGATGAGCAGATGTGTCTTGAAAGATCAGCGCTGATCCTAGACAGGCAAAGAGAGGAAGACAAACTAGTGGAGGGGGAAAAGGAAAAGATGGGGTTCATAGGGTTGAGGTGTGTTTGTGTGTGTTGTTGGAGCGTGTTCTGGGAAATGGCAGTGTGTGTGTTCTTGCAGCATGTGACAGGAATAAGCTTCCAAAGCACAGTACATCTCAGACTAAGTACTTCCCCTGCTTGAGATATCCATGGCAATGTAACATACAGTATGTAAATCAAATAAACACACATGCACACACGTGAGTTCTCATATCATGCTTGAATAAAATACTATATTCATCATTTTAATTGGATTTGATGTCTTTTAGCATGAAATCTTAAAGGAGTAGTTTCTGTCTTCAGTATCTCCTCATGTTGTTCCAAACTTGTATCCCTTTCTTTCTTCAGTATGGATGTTTCTTCTTTTTTTCATGCAAATTCAACAAATGGGACTGGAATGTTTGGGCTTCACAAAGGACATTTAAAGCATTGTAAAATGATCATAAAAGTATTCCAAAAGTAGTCTGAAAATGGCAGTTCATGTCAAAGACAGTGAGTATAGCGATAACTATGAAGGTTTTCAGTGGAATTTACAATGGAATATACTATGGAAGTCAATGGGATCAGGAAACGTCTGGAAATGACCAGAAATGTCTGGTTACTGATGTTCTTCTAAATATCAGAAAATTGGCTGAATGGATTCGAAAATGGTATAACCAGTTTCACTCTGGGGTTGTAAAATGAGCCTATTTCTGAAAAAAAAGTGGAGTATCCCTTTAATAATTCTGTAAGGAAATCCACACCTGCACACCTGGGTACATCTGCGAGCCGCTATCAATCTGCAGGAGACTCGCGGAACTTCTGGGAGACTTGGGATGTCTGATATTTACACAACTCACAACGTACACTGCATATCAAATCTGTCGCCTTTTCAAACATTAACGTATTTTTCGCTGTCGCAAACCTCAACTGTGCGCATGCGTCGGTGGAACCAGACGGATAACTTAACCAGAACCAGACTTGCTTCCCGGCTTGACTGTTAAAAGCAGACGTGTTACGGGTTTTCCCTACCCTATCTCACGACCAATTCATACGAATTCGACGAATGATTAAAAAGTGGCTAACTTGTAAACCTCACTCATACGAATTCGTACGATTTTGTCTAAACCCACGTGATGAGTTTCGGAAAATGTACGATTTGTTGTAAACCCACGTGATATGGAATTTCGTAAAATATGTACGATTTAGCAAAATCATACTAATTCGTACTGAGTGAGGTCATATGAATTGTTATGAATTAACCACCTCGGAAAATTCGTACAAATTTCCGTGAGATCAGGCTGGTTTTCCCTATAGTTATAATAAGGATTGAGGAAGTGGCATGTGTCTATTTAAATAGTCTCTGGTATAGCTAATGCTACCTTCATGTGCTATCGATAATTATTGGTAAATCCGAGTTTTCTATTCGGAAAATGGACATGAATTCCCTTTTAAGTCGTATTTACTCCTGGGAAATAAGATAATTTGGATACCCGAGTTTCAGATTCTTCAATACGTTTTGTCCATGATGATTACTATTCTTTCCAACAACAAAGTACTTGAATCAACGAGACAAGCTCGTAATCTTCAGAAGTGGAGAGTACGAAGCTACGAAATTTTTTTTCGCATTAATCTTCCACAAACACATTAACTCCATTGCAGATATGGGTTCAATTGGAGTGTTCACATACAACATTTTGTATGCAATTCTTGCAGTGTACCCTGAAACTCCCGAAGCAGTGAGTAATCAAGCCCTGTTTTTTCCACATATTCATCAGTCTGGATGAAAGTTTTTGATGTTTGTGACCCAAACAGATTGTGACAGTGCAACCAAGGATACTGGTTTTGTGCCACTGAATATTATTTTGAGGCGTAATAGAGAAGGGTGTTGAAAAGTTCTCTGTGTCCCCGTCAACAGGCCATAACTTTGCCGTAAAGATCGGAGCACACCGCAGCAACAATTTACAAGCACATTGCACATGCCTCAAGTTTGATTATTTGGGTTTTTGCTCCAGTTTAGTCTCACTTCAGTTTTATTCCCAAATGTAAATCCTAGATAACTGAGAGTTACAAACCACACTTACCAGCTTTGGGTTTAGGGAATAGAGGAATGTCGGTATTCCAGTCGCTCCTGACTCTTTGGATGCTGCTCTGTGTTTGTGGCGGTGCCTGTTTCTCTCATTTGAGTTAGAAACATATAACGGAAACACTCTCCTTTGTGATTTCTCCCTTTTATTCCGGTTTATTCTTTGTTCGGGCATGTCATTTTTCAGCGAGACTAGGTTTATTTTGATATCCTGTTTGGTTTATAGATTTGTACATATTGCTGATTGGGGAACAAACTTGAGGTTTCTATAAGAGGTGAAGTGGTTTACAGTTGCCCCAAACCTTTTTACCTTTTACATCTGCTTAATGTTTTATTATTTTGTATCACTTTAAAGTATAATGTTTATTCCCAATTTGGGAAGTACTCCACTTCCTTTCTGGCACACATGGAATTCAGATCAAGGAAACAAACGTAAATCGGGGAACTAAGCTTATCACAAAAATGCATTTTACCATGGAAAGATACGTTTATTTCTCCCCCCCTGTTCAGAACCGGAAAGTATGCTTTTATTAATTTTGCAGATATAATTACTCTTCCCATTAGATAAGATTTGAGTTACTTACTTTTTGTTGAACTATCACCAATTTGTAAAATTTGTCTCTCATAACATGTGAAATGTCAAAAAAGTCATTTTTTTTGTTTCCTTTTTCATTAGTCTGATTGGTTGACACAGTAAATAAATCATTTAATGCCTTTTGAACATGTCTATAAAGTATTGAAGAGGACTTATGTTGAAATGTTGTAACTTGCCACTAGATAATTTTCCTGTGTTTATGTTTATACCTGTGGTTTTTACCAGTGGGAAACTGGGATTTCTAGATATATATGAGTTATATGAATATGAGAATATATCAAATTACCAGAAGATACCAGAAAACGTTCACGGTGAATGGATAGTTATTTCAATTTCAGGGCTTTATTTAAAAATAAAAAGGACAAGCTTATAGTTCTTATGTCACCATTTGCATTTTGTGTTATGTTAGCTCTAGTTATTTATTATTTGTTTGAAACCATGAATATAAACTCACTGTTTATATGGTTCAGCTACACTTTAAATACCTATACCCATATATATATATATATATATATATATATATATATATATATATATATATATATATACACTCACCGGCCACTTTATTAGGTACCCCATGCTAGTAACGGGTTGGACACCCTTTTGCCTTCAGAACTGCCTCAATTCTTCGTGGCATCAGATTCAACAAGGTGCTGGAAGCATTCCTCAGGGAGTTTGGTCCATATTGACATGATGGCATCACACAGTTGCCGCAGATTCGTCGGCTGCACATCCATGATGCGAATCTCCCGTTCCACCACATCCCAAAGATGCTCTATTGGATTGAGATCTGGTGACTGTGGAAGCCATTTGAGTACAGCGAACTCATTGTCATGTTCAAGAAACCAGTCTGAGATGATTCCAGCTTTATGACATGGCGCATTATCCTGCTGAAAGTAGCCATCAGAAGTTGGGTACATTGTGGTCATAAAGGGATGGACATGGTCAGCAACAATACTCAGGTAGGCTGTGGCGTTGAACGAATGCTCAAATTGGTACCAAGGGGCCCAAAGAGTGCCAAGAAATATTCCCCACACCATGACACCACCACCACCAGCCTGAACCGTTGATACAAGGCAGGATGGATCCATGCTTTCATGTTGTAGACGCCAAATTCTGACCCTACCATCCGAATGTCGCAGCAGAAATCGAGACTCATCAGACCAGGCAGACGTTTTTCCAATCTTCTATTGTCCAATTTCGATGAGCTTGTGCAAATTGTAGCCTCAGTTTCCTGTTCTTAGCTTAAAGGAGTGGCACCCGGTGTGGTCTTCTGCTGCTGTAGCCCATCTGCCTCAAAGTTCGACGTACTGTGCGTTCAGAGATGCTCTTCTGCCCACCTTGGTTGTAACGGGTGGTTATTTGAGTCACTGTTGCCCTTCTATCAGCTCGAACCAGTCTGGCCATTCTCCTCTGACCTCTGGCATCAACAAGGCATTTCCGCCCACAGAACTGCCGCTCACTGGATGTTTTTTCTTTTCGGACCATTCTCTGTAAACCCTAGAGATGGTTGTGCGTGAAAATCCCAGTAGATTAGCAGTTTCTGAAATACTCAGACCAGCCCTTCTGGCACCAACAATCATGCCACGTTCAAAGTCACTCAAATAATCTTTCTTCCCCATACTGATGCTCAGTTTGAACTGCAGGAGATTGTCTTGACCATGTCTACATGCCTAAATGCACTGAGTTGCTGCCATGTCATTGGCTGCTTAGAAATTAAGTGTTAACGAGCAGTTGGATAGGTGTACCTAATAAAGTGGCCGGTGAGTGTATATTATATTATATTATATTATATTATATTATATTATATTATATTATATTATATTATATTATATTATATTATATTATATTATATTTATTTTCTTATATGGTTCCATGAAGAACTTAATGTCCATGAAAACTTCCCAATTACACAACAGGTTATTTAAAATAGAAACAATTTATTAGATCATCGAAATGTTCCTCACACTAAGCATTTTTATTTTATTTTAAGAACTGTTAAAAACTAAAAGGTTCTTTGCCAAACACAAAATTGTTCGCTGTAAAAACCCTCTGTTGGAACCTTTATTTTTAAAAGTGTACTTCCATATTTTGTTTCCAACTTGAATGCATGAGAAGTCTAAATAATGACTGGACAATTTGTACATTTTCCAGGTGCACTTGAAAGCAGAATTATTCTGTGTTTTCTGACTATTGCTCTCTCACCAACTCTGCATTTCACTTTTCCACAGTCCTCAGTACCATCACGGGTGTGTTTGAAAGGTGCAGTAAAAAAATATATTTTTTTAAAATACCATGCATACTACAGTATGTCCCTGATTGTAGCCCTATTTCTGGTATGTTAGAAATATATAGGTCTCTCCTGCGTAGTAACCCGACATTAGCCCCGTTAGCAAAGCCAGTTCATGGGCATTTGAACATGTTTTTAGCTGTGTAATGTTTATTTCAACAGTTCTGCTTTTGTAATCAGCCGACAGGCTGCATTTATTTGACGGCCACTTTTGACACACAAGCCACAGTGTGTTTTGAGAGCCGCTGGCCAAACGCCAGCCCTGTAACACATATGGTAAAGACATTGAACTGCTCCCTGTGTTTATTTCAGCAATGCCACTGAAATCTCCTTGTCAGACTTCTGTTTTAATAACTCTTGGCATGGCATGCCTTTTTACCCTCAGTAACCCAATATCGGCAGACGCCGGCTCTCTGAGCTCTCATCGCACTTCATTTTTTCGCTCTCGCCGCAGCGTGAATAGGAGCGGTAAAACCCTCAGCAAGGATGTCCTATGGGAGTTTAGCAGTCTGCAGTTTTTCGCTTAACCAATGTGACAGTGCTCAATAACGGATTTGTCTACCTTCGAGTCTCGAGAGAAAACTGACGCCATGTTTTGGAAACCTCCCCTTTTTAAGTCCGTCTTTAAATTTATTTTTAAGAATGTGTGGTAAGTTGTAAAGCTATACAGATGGATTGGTATTTATGAAAGGAAATTGTGCTGTCCTTTTGCAATCATGAAGTCAACATTAATAAATGTGTTGTTTCTTCATTCTGATGAATTGTGTTTTTTTCCTTTCAAGCAAGTGTACTTTACTGCAAGGTCAGGTCTTTTTTCAAAACAGACACACCAATCTTGCCCTTTTAACACTATTTTCATATAGTTGGTGCATTCAAAGCTCCCAAAGGTCAAAGGTGGGCTCGCAAGTGTATGCATCGCAATTACAATTGTCAAGGCAAAACCATAAAACATCCCTTAAGTGTCAGATTTTCTGTTCACCAGTAGGATAGGTGTTGGTTTAACCCTAACCTGAGGACCATTTGTCTTGCACAAGTAATGTGTTTGTTGCTTTGGAGGATATGGGCAGGGTTGTGCAGAGAGTTCCTCAGAGGCTCAAATGTACAAAAGGGTCAACTATTACTATAATTCATATATACAGTATAAGGGGCCATTTCACCATTTTGCTTGTTTCTGGCTACATTTCTCACAATACTAGGCCCAAAGATGGTACTTGAAGTTAATTTAACCAACACTGATCGTTTCCTCAAACGTTAAATCAATATGCAATACACAAATAAAAGTAAACTGAATACTGCTTACCATTAACGTGACTTCTTTTACTGCTTGGTTTTGTTGAGTGCTTTGTAGTCAATTCACATCCATTTTTTAAGCGATGCAATTCAATTAAAATGAGATAAAAGCGGATCCTGGTTGCTCCCATTGCAACGCATTATGTCATTGACATCTTAAGCCCTGTTCAGATGGCAGATACATAAAAATAAACAGGACTTTTTCAACTTTTGATTGATTTGTTACTATTTTGTACATGTCATATTAATTATAATTCAGTTGCTTTTTGTTTTGACCAGAATCTCATTATTGATAATTGCTGAGAGCGGCACTTTTGATTTATTTTGAAAAGGGGGCTTATGTGTTTATTTTAAATTTGTTTCCCCCACTTCTGGAGATATAACCATTTTAGTAAGTCTTTGCTTTGCTTGGCCACAGTTTTTTAACTGGAAACGTAAAACAGCAATTTTAATACCAGTCAAATCCTACACCAACCAGTTGCATCAGCAGGGGACTAAATTAACACAAAATTATGGCTAGCACTCATTTATCTGTCTTACAGAAAACCATGTCATGTCAGCTGATTAATATTTATAATCTAAGCTGTAGGGTGTACCGATTTCAGACTTCAAATTGATTGACAAATTGATCTTCATTGGAACAATCATCATTTTGATCCTTAAAATCACAAGATTGACCTTTTTTTTAGTGCCGGTGTTGTCCTTGCAATATATATATATTTTTAAATTCCCGTTTGTTATCAGTAATTTAGCATTTTGAGTTATTTTTAGCTGTGCTGAATAAGCCCAGACGAGACTTTCTCCACTGTTACTACCCACACAGCCTGTCTTCCGAAACTCTTCCTGCTTATTGGGCAGAGATCCAAATTCACACTGGATATTTTCACACCATAAAAGCTGTTTGATGCTTTCTCACGGTTACAGTGAGCATCTGACACTTTGCAAACAGCTCTGAGGTTACTGGGTACATTCAGCATTCTCCTGGTTAGTTCACTGCAGGTAAAGATGGATCATAATTTCAAAGAATTGCTTCATAAAGTTGCATATGTGAAAGTTTAAAGTGTGAACACCTTTTTTTCTTTAGACGCATTTATTCACATATTCTTCTAGACTGACTGTTACACACACGTCCACACACACGCACACACATTCTTTTCATTTCATAGCACTTTTGCTACTGAAGTATAATGACTTCAGCATCTGCGAAGGCTGGCAGGTGTTAATGCAATTCTCCTTTATAATCTGCATTTTATTTGTAGTAGATAAGATGACCTCAGGGCCAGTAACAGAGGATTTTTCCAATGGGTGGGGATAAAAAAGTGGAATTCAGTCTCTCTCAATGGCCCTATTGAGATTCTTGACGCTTCAAATCCATCCTGTTTCTACTAATGAAGTCAAATGCTTGTCCTGCTGGGTTCGTGATTCATTGAACAGGACCCAACTAACGTTCAGAGCAAATAAAAGCCAACCATGCTTAAGTGAAATGTCAGTGGATCTCAATTCCGTCTAGCAAATTGGCCAATTAAAGAGGAAATAAAGCAAACTCTATTTAAACCAAATGCCCCTTGCACTTCCTGGCCACACTTTTATTGTGCATCATAGCTCAAGGAAAATCCGCCCCTTGATGAATCATCCTACACTACTACTTTGTTTCTTTTAATCTGGTAATTAAACTAATGAGTGTGGGATTGTTGGATCATTTATTTACATTTGTAGCTTAACCAAAACGGAGAACCAAGAGTGTATTTATGTAAAAATAGTAAAAAGCTTAAAACTTGTGCCTTTGGAGCATGCATCCAAGGTAAGAAGGCATCAAGGCACATCCAAAATAATACAAAGTAGCTTCACTTCACTTCACAAGATGTGTTCGGTCAGGGTTGGATCTGAACTCTGCATGTTGGTAGATTTCATTGAACTGTGTTGGGTATACCTGGTCTAAATGTATGTTTTTGACCAATGTTTTTCTTTTTTTGATGGCACTTTTATCAAGAGATTTGTATTGAAGTTATTCAACATTTGCTTAGTTATCGCCAAAGCACTCTCTGTTTTGTCCTAGATCAATAAACCACTATGCTTCCTCAGAAGTCTTCCTGAATCATTTTCAAGAGGTATCTTTGTTTGCCAATGCTTCCTGCAAAGTCACTGACTGATAAGGCAGCGAGGCAACAAGTCTGCTGCCCAACCTTTCATTCGCAGCCCAAGACTTTCTTTGGTTGTTCAGATTATGCCAGCATTGCAATGCTGACCAGCTCAAACCAACATGAATCCAGCTTGGAAATTCATGCGATCTACACCGGCCTTTTCAGCAGACTAGTCAATGGTAATGCCTCTGTTGGGCGTTTCTCAGATTTCTAATCATGAATGGATTTCTTTGGGGCCAAATTTCAGTCGATGACTATCTAAATCACCCATTTAGATGGAAAAACAGCCAAAGAAAATTCACTAAAAGATTTATGTGGTGCACTCCAATTCTCCACTTCACCACCTGGCACAATTGGAGTAGGAAACCTTTCTTCTGCTCGGAACGAAGGAGACGATGTATATTGATGTATGTTTTTTCTTCTCCTGGGAGCAATTTGGGAGAATAATGGTAAAGTCAGTGTAATAGTGGTTTTTCTGGCATCATCACAAAAGAGTCTTTGTAGTGATCTCCTGTAAGTGGCTCACCGTAATTATTTAATCCCGGCCGTAATGGCGCGCTTTTTCTGCTCTATGGATTGTTGGGGAAAATTTTGGCATGAGAATGAACAAGAACTCTGCACCAATTCAGACTTTCTGGGAATTCTACAATTGGCAAGAAGAACGATAGACAGGGTGAGGTGCGCATTGACTTGGCTTAGGACTGTGTGCCCTTTAGAAAGCTTGCAAGGTTATTTTCCCAGCCTTCTAATGTTGTATGTCTCCTTTCTCAATTTTATAGGCAAAATACTCTCCTCTTGAGTCTATTGTATGCATGTCAGATGTTTTTTTATTGACTGGTAGGTGCAAGTGTAGTCCAAACTCTTTCGGTTGAGAACTGGCTGGTGTGCTTCTGAATTTTGAATCGTGGTATGAGGTTAATACAGCAGGGGCCAGGAGCGAGAATGAAAAACGACTTGTGCTGTGATCCTTTTTCAAACGTTGACTGCAGTTTAACGAGGCAACAAAGCGGCGAGGGATCGTCGTGAATGGGCCAACTGTCATCAGTGGGCAGACGGGAGTAGACACTCGCTGCCGTTCGGCTCCTGTAACCGGGCCTGCGCTCTCTTTGGAGTGGGAGCCGTTCAATGAGACATCAGTCATCTGGATTGCACCAGGTTCAGCATGGGTTGGAGTGTGTGATGGACTGTATGCTTCTCTAGGCTTGAAACTTTTGTGGACGTATTGGAACTTGATAGGGCCTTTGTTTAAGGTTTATTGGTTCCCTTAGGATACTGGAGGTGCATAGAGCACCACATCGCTTTTTCAAAGAAGTCAACTAATCTTCTCGGCCTTCTGGAATTGCCACATAACCGTATTTTATTTGGAGACCAAGAGAACTTATATTTGACAAGGTTATATATAACAGTTGTGAAAAGTCATGAAATGCATGCAGCGATTTTTCCAGATTTCAAAAGGTGTGGGGAAGACTTAGTTTGTCTTAGAACAAAAGTGCAAAAGTTCATTTCTTTTCCTTTGACCATCACACAACTGAAGCAGAACTAGTTTACTGAATTGTAGATTTATCTTTCTTGAATTACTACTTCCATTATCAATAACAATGTTTACAGTGCATTTTAAAGTGTTTATTGGTGGTTAATGTGACCTGTTCATGTCCAAGTACATAAACATGAATAATTCTTAAAGGGGACATATCATGCAAAATCCACTTTTTTAGCCCTTAAATGCATTTTGTTGTAGATTTGGGAGTGTTTATAAGTACAGACAAGATGAAATTATTCTCTTCAGGTGCTTCATTTATATCTTTATTCTGTTTTGGTAATATTTTTCAACCTGTTCAGATTTTTCTGTTGTCTATGACGTTTTTTGATCAAGTACGTCACCGTATTTGCAGCGGAACTGCCAAATAAGGACATCGACTACCGGTCCAACACTTCCAGCAATCCGCCATTATTATTTCTCGCTCCGATTTTGTAGTCCAAGCTCAATGATGTAGAAGTTACGAGAGGGCTAGTCAAAATGTTCGGTTGTTGGATGTAGTGACCTGAAGCACTTCAAGGATCCCCACTTCAACAACCTCAGCCAGTATACAGAAGGGTTTGCCGATCGACTTCTATCATTTAGCTGCTGTGTTTCCTGATGCTTTCTAAACGTCAAGTTATTTTATTATCAATACAGATTTTTAGTGGTAAGATCAGACCGCAGTCATTTATCTTGTCGGTGTGCTTGTTTTAACAAGAGAAATAGTCTACTTTCACTAATAACACAACATAGTTATCTTACATACCTGCCTCCATATGAAGACGTCGTTCTGCAGGTTCGTCGTATTTTTCAAATCGCTCGCTCAGGCTCGAATATGTAAGGCTTGGTGGACAAGTTTTCCATTGTTGACATTTTGTTAACATGTGAATAAAAATGTTCTTTGAAGCTATAGTAATCGTATCTCTTATCAAACTACAATAATGGCCAAACGCGGAGAGTTGAGCTCACCGTGAACTCAGCGACCTGGAAAGCAGGCGGGGTAAGACGGTACACCTTTTTATTTAAAGGGGCCGCAATGAAACGACTTGCTCACAGAAGCACATCAGAAAAGGGGTAGAAAAGGGGCCTGTGGAGCTATAATAATGAGGAATTCAGACCCAAGCATTGCAGTTATGCTTTATATAGACCACAAATGTATGATTTATAAGTAAAAATGAATGATTTAAAAGCATGATATGTACCCTTTAAAATGCATATGTGGAACTGCTTGAGGGAATTTTCATTTTGGGGTGATCTATCCCTCTAAGGACACCATATCGCGTCACAGCAGCAGTGCCGTGTTCTTGCACTGAAGTTATCCATGTCTGAAAAGGAATCCTTGCTTTTCTGTTTTATTCAAGTCCCTGCTTCATCCTCTGCTTGGACTTTGCTGTGCTGCGCTTGCAGTTTGGAAGTCTGGAAGCTGAAGCATTCATTCTCGGGCACTATGGCATGTGCACAGGGGCAATCAGAGGACAGAGCATTTGGAGAAATTGGCAGATGATAAGGGGAGTGGAGCTGGCGGTGGATGGGTATTTTAGGTTGCATGGTATTCTTGAGGTTATTGCTGGGTTTATATAACAGTACTTGGATCATCTTAAGACAGTATTTCAGCTGGGTAAGTTTGCCTAAAAAAATTGTGGTTAAAAAATTTGGTTTTAATTGTCACACAAAAATAAATTACAATTTATAAATGCAATTTTTTTTCCTTTTACTTTTGTGGTTAAATGTAAGATGGTACCATACTGAATATTTTCCATTTCCATACTTTTCCATTTCCATACCCATCCAGTTTTCCAATCTTATGAAAGGCTTTCCATACTGTAGGTCTATACAGTACCATAGAAGTTTTTTAGGGGGAAATGATACCAAACTATTTGGGTCGTCCTCATAGTTTAATATTCAGGGTTCAGTACTATGAAAAGGGGTGGGGCCGGTGACTCGGGTGCCTGCGTGTCAGCATTCAACAGAAGATCTCTATTTCCTATCCCTTTCCAGTCCTCTTGCATAAGGACGGTAACAGGTGGTTGTGATATGCGGCTCGATATTAATACTTTAACTGGCATAGTGCTGCCTAAACATTTAATAAAAGCATTAAATGTTCCTTGTGTTTATAGTTCGGTGGTGTTTGTTGTGTGTACCACCTCTCGCTCTCTCACACAAACATACTCCCCTAGACATGCATAGTTTTACACCCAGAGTCCTCTAGGCATCATCACATGGGGTATTTTTGACGCCCAGGCTCACTTGGCCTTTGGATGAAGGTTGTCTGTAGAGCAGGAAGTGGACTCAAGTCCAGAATGCGTCAGGAATCAGAACACATGCTTCCACGTGTTTGTGTGCTCGGTTTCAACTTTCACTTTGGGGCTTTAAGGATCTCCACACCCAGTATACAGTGTACCAAAGTGTCCACTCATCCCACTGCCGGCTGCACAGGCACAGTTTTTGACACGTTATCTGCTTCTTGCGACTCTGTGGTGATGTATTTTTAGCCTCGTTTTTGCCTTTTTTTATTGTAGTCACGGGGATGTTGGTCCAAAGAATTGTGATGTTGAAGTTATTACTAGCCAACATTATATAATGTTGGTTTGAAACGTTATATAATAAAGTATTGGAATGCAATTCTTAGCTCTGCTAGTAAAAAAACTTTAGGGGTGCAACAGTTTTTCACTTGGGTAGTACACTTAAAAGGACAAGTTTATACCTTATATACCCCTAAACTAAATGTGAATTTATCACCTATGAGTACACTTAAAATACTACTGTAAACCTTTTAGGGTGCAACGTTCTCCCTCTAAGGGTACTCTCCCAGTGAAAAGCTGTTATACTCCTAAAGGTTAAATAAAATGATGAAGAGCTATTGCTTTTGAGATTCAGTAACTTTGGGACTGATTGTAGGTTGTTTTTCAATCAGGACCTGGTTTGAGGGGAAAGAAAGGTCGCGATGGGGCTTCAGGTAGGTCTTTAGTAATCATATGCCTGTGCCTGCAACTCCATGGATTGCTGTTTTGTATAAGCTGCTACGTACAGTATGTGCTTTTAATAGCAAGAGAAGCATGAAAACAAGCTTAGATGCTGGCTCTGTACAGAATATACTTGGAGATGAATTGAGTCCTAGTGCAAAATGAATAGTATTAATACAACAGAAACCTTTGGACGCAACACTGAAAGGTGTTTTGGGTCACATCCATCAAAATGAAATTATCTCACACTGATAAGAGTTGATAGTCTTTTGACTTGAAAAAATAGACTTAAAGACTGTTACTGTTTGCAGCTATTCGAGCAAAGAACTGTCCACTTGACATGTTAAGTGATCAATCACAGTTTGTTTAACTTTTATTTATCATTTAGGCCACAAATTCTCAGCTCTAATTTTCATTTTTGTCCCTCAAGTTGCATAAAGCCTGCTAATGAGATGTTTTTGTGTGCAGGACAGTCTGTAGGTGCTCTATTTGAGTTTGCTACTATACAACCTACTTTATAGATTCCTCTATATTTTTGGCTTATAAAGTGGTTTCATGTAAAAAGTCATGGGATCACATGGGTGTTTATGATGACAAAGATTGATCTGGAATGTTTAGAGAGCTATTCTTGCGTGACCACACATTTATTGTGTGTGTTGTTCACTTGTTCTTTGACATTATTCTTGCTTTTAGGTCTAAAATAGGGCTAGCTGTCTCAGCAGCTGCTTTGATAAATGCAGGTTCTGATTTCTAAGAAAATACAGACTTCTCAAAACAGGAAAGGAAAGAATAATGATGGACCCATAGGAAAGCTTCGTCACCGGTGTGACTGCACCATTACTTAAGGCTGCCATATTTAAAACACCATTCAGACTCACGGTGATCCACATGCAGAGCTCAGTCCAAATGTAGATCTTCTTCTTGTTGAGGAATACAGTAAACAATTGTTTTAAATTATCTTTTGTTCTCTCTTGCATCCATTATAAAAAAATGTTTTCTCAAGTCAAATATTCAAACTGTTACTCCCCTACTTTTCCGGCCACAAAAGAGAGAGTTTTTAGGTTTTACCGTTTCAAACTCTTTAGAGGAACAAAAAGGGATAAATCCTGGAACAAACCCTTATGATTCTGGTCAAATAGTTCAATAGCTTCGACGGACTGATTTTATCTTGCAGTTGTCCTGACGTGAGGAGTCATAAAAGTTCTGGGAGATATTAAGTTACATAAGCGGAAAAGATTTGTCATCAATTTTGAGTATGCTCTTCCTCGATAAAATTTGAAGCTTGAATCATGCTTGAAGCTATGATCTAGTTCTGCTTTGATTGAAGTGTCTTGGTTAAAGGTTGTAAAAGAGGCTGGTAAATTCTACTAATGCATGTGCTCATAAGTATGAGCTTTTATAATACTTAAAGGGGCCATGAACTGGCTTTTTTAATTGTATTATATTGTTGTCTGAGGTCAACTTATGACGTTTGCTTGGTGTTTGCACTCAAGAACATCAAAATGAATAAGTAAAAGGCTATTTTCTACCCTAGTTTTTAGCCTAGCTCAAAAGCGCTCTGTTTTTATGGGCGTCTCGCACTGAAGATTTGGAAGTAAACGCCCACTGCTCTGAGTGGATAACAGTTTTGCATATTATAATGAGTTTCAACTCACTCGTCAGTGCATGGTGGGGAAATTGTTTTGAAAACATCCAATGTTGTAAAATGGCAACCGGAATGATTCGCCCATACATGTTCGACCCAGAGTCTGTGTGTTGCACCATTCTCGTTGGATCCAATATAGACGGCACAGCGCCGTTCTTTACTCTTAATCGGTCTGCAAATCCGTCATTAAAAATAAAGTTCATCCATGCAGTCTCTATTGGAATCCAGAGGAAGCTTATGCAGCGACTGTTCTTCCACAACCAGGCACTGCATAATATTCTGTATTGCTTGGTAGCTCGATCCGGTTTGTCGTCATGAGGTAGGCCTATGTTATTTAGCTATGCGTGTAATGCGCGAATCAGTGGGCGGGGCTAAACCGCCTGTGTTGAAGTAGGCGTTGATCTTCTTCTGCGGGGGTGGTGTTTTATCCTCTTTGTCGTCATAGTTCCCCACTTTGAAAAACGAGTCGTTTGCTGAGCCTGGTGTCAATAAAAGCTTTTATTGGACAAACAAGGACGTTTTAAGTTTTGAAACTTCTTATAATATGAGGACCTCTTAGATGTCAAAAGCTCAAGGAAAATTTGATTTCTCAGTTCATCACCCCTTTAACATATGGCTATACCTATCTAATTTTGATCAAGCTGCTGCATCATTGTTTGTTCAAAGCCAAGATGTCCCACTATAAGCCCACATGATGTTATTCACAAAGTTCTATACATCCCTCACCCTTGCGTGCTCGTTTATTAAACATTGAAGCTTATTTTCATTATGCATTCAGCTACCAATAAGAGTGTAAAATCATAGTTTTATTTAACACATATATCCCTGAGGTTTTAATATGTCCTGGATTTTCTACCAGGATCACTGTGGAAAACTGTGTTTTAACTTTTTTTTGACTAACGATGTTAATGAAATCGGTTTTCACTGTTTATTATGCCGCTAGAGTATGATTTAGCATTAGTTATGGATAGTTTGTGATGTCTGGGTGGGGTTCGCGTGCACAGGACAGGGGATGTGATTTATCTGTGCCGGCAGTCATCCAGTGATGTGGCGTATATTCTCCCACTCAGTTCTCAGTGGTCTGTTGTTGGGTGGACAGACTGCTCATCCCTGTTCCAGAGACAACTTTCCCACCGGGAGCTTTTCAATCCTGACATCTACTAAATTATAGACATATTTTTGAGCGCTTTATTTAAACGCTATGACGCACTTCGTTAACCTACCTGCATGTGAGCTGTAATCTTCCTCAGAGATGTTTTACGGCTAGAGAAATCTGAGGCGTTGTTCATCAGTTCAGACTGGGCTGAACAGCCAGAACACCCACTTCGGATTCTGGTTGAATTACGGAAATTCAGACTTGCGTGACATTTTTCTTTTTGTTTTTTGGGAAATAAAATCAGTGTAAAATGTTTGATGTAATATGCACATGGTCCAAACGAGATGAGTGTATATTTTTTTCATTGTGACTAATCTCTCTTTCTCTCTGTTTTTATTGCAGGTCCTCCTGTAAGTAGACGTTGTCCCTTCATTGACTGGATTGTGGTAATGTGACCCAAACTCTGTGGCTTTCTGTGTATTTGTGTGTGTTTTGAGAGTGAATTTATCTTTCATGCGTTTCCTTATTGTCACTGCTGATGGAGTACTGATTACACAACTATTATTTACATAATGGAAACTGTTAGTTACGTTTCCTTCCGCCACACATATAAACACCCACACTTTCATTCGTCAGAAGAAGAGCTTATGTTAAAGCTGAAGTGGGCGAGTTTTTGATTTTGAAATACTTCCTTATATTTCTATTAGCAGAGATTCTGTGGCTCTATCTAAACATTGCTTTGATTGTTTTAGCCATCCCAACATGGCAACACTGATTCAACCAATAATGTGAAAGTAGGGCAGGGTTATCTGTTTGGGCAACCAATGACGTAGAGGTAGTGTTCAGGAGACTTATGTGATAACAATCATTATTTTTTTTCAATTTTGTTTGGTGAGTCTAGTGCCACAAAAAATACTTCTTTACATCGAATGCCATTATCTTGGACACACCAATGCTTTCTTCTGGCTCTTGGACGTTGGGAATTTGGCCAGACACTTTTCAACTTAATATATCTTTTGAGGGCTAATGTTGCTGAAGGAGGTTATAGTGAGAAAGAAGGTCAATATATATAGTAGAGGAGAAAAGAGAGTTAGGCCGTGTAAAATTAGGTGCGGTTGGACAGCTGCATTAAGAGGGAGAAGGTCGAGCTTGAGTGATGAAATAACAGCAGCCACAGGCAAACACACCTCACAGAAAAGACAAATTACAAATAAGGTCTCTTTAAGTGTTTCTACTAGAAAGCAATGAGAGTAAATGAGGAGAAAATTAGACTTCTGCTAAAACCTACTGTTAAAACAGACTCTCACATTTGTCCTCTAAAGTTTTAGAAGACATCACTGTCTCAAACTGCTGTCAGATTTGCCAGGATGCATTAGATTCGATTCTCCATAAACTGTCCGATAGTTCACCCAAATAAGAATTGTATATTATTCTTTATTGTATTAACGTGAGACAGTACAGGTGAATAGGGTAATTTTTTTAACTAGCAGATATCTCCTTGAAACTTACCCAGTTGATTTCCCATTAAGATGAGAAAAACAATTATTACAAGTTTTCTGTAATTTAATGTTTAAATATGCAAATTATGCATTATCTAATTAAATATGCACTAATTTGCATATATAAGAAAAACGAAATCTGAGTATTGGATAAAGCCAGGTTCAAAATTATTGTTTCATAGTGTTCAAATGTTAGATGAGAAAAAAAATTACAGAGGAATTTATGGATATCTACTTTTGTTATCCTGTAATCAGAATACCAATTGCCTTAAATGATTTTCGCCATGTTTTTTGGAATAGAATGTTATATAAATCAGGCTAGGAATAATATATTTACAAATCCCTCTGTAAATGTCTTCATAATATAACCAGGTACAAGACTGGAAAGTTTGGTGTATATATAGGTGCTACTGAAGTGGAGATTTGGGACTTGGATTATGAGAGAAAAGTCATTTTGAGAAAACTGGCTTTAAAGATTTAACATCAGCCAATGAGATTGTGCAATTAGAGTTAAATCCCCCTTTTACCTTCATGATTAGTTGCTGATAAAAAGGAAATGACCATATTTGGATCCGGGTTGTACAGGAGGTGACAGGGTGCAGATCACGAACGCTGACTCTTGAATCTACAGGCGCAAACAAACAAAGTGTAGTAAAATAAAGACCTAAATGTTTATTTCTTACTTTTTTCACCACAAGTCTGAAAGAAGACGTTATTGGAGACAAATTTCCCAAAATCTCAAAATTGACCTGTGAAAAAAACAAACAAAAAAAACGATGTTTTTGCTTGCCGTGTCTCGCCTTAAGTCCTTCTTGTAGTAACATTTAAATTAATCATTATATGCAATGCCCTTATTGTGTTTATGCAGGTTTTATATATATATATAAGTACTATTTAAAACCATGTACTGTATGTATTTACAGCTGTTATTAATTTATTGTATTTACATAAATAATTACTCTCTTACCCATATCCCACCTCAATATCAGCAAAAGTGTTTTGCAATACAAATATTTGAACACAACAGGTATTAATAATTTATTATGTAACTTATTAGTTAAAGACACCTTATATAAAGTGTGAATTAGAAACTCCCTGACATAATTTACTCACTGCTGTAACATATTCAATAATCAGTGATGTTCTTTATCATCGAACCTCAAATCTGGCATGACATGTCTTTACAAAAAGACCATAAAGACTTTTTAAAGTGTTTTTATGTGATTGTTGGAGTTGGAATGAGTGTGTCCTCTCTCCCTTTCACTCGGTGAACTGTTCTTTTAAGTCTTCTGAGTTATGAAAGTGAAACTTGTGAGCAATAAACTTTCCCTCTGGGTGAGCTACAGGTTCCAGGACCCAAAAAAACACACATTAGTATACAAACACCTGCTCGTATAACCCATAAATCGAAGTTAAATTGAAAACAACTGAAAGGCAGGTGAAAGTACTGTCAAACAATGCACACAGGCTTAAACATTAAGTTGAAATTTCTACTTTTGTCAAGTAAGAATGTTTAGATATAGTTAGTGAATTCTTTTAATCAAGTCAGTCTTCTTTAAACAAGTTTGGTGATCTATTGGCAATCAGTGTCAGTATGTCTTTAACTACAGTGTTTGTTTTCAGTAAAGGGAGTTTGGCAAGCCTGGTTCCTGATCAATGGCCCTATAGAGGGCCATCCTGTTACACTGACCTATGGAAATTCGTAGAAGAATATATACTGCCGATTATCCAACAAGAACACTAAGACAACACTTTCACTGATGTGATGGCAACTGTAAACTTCACCAAATTGGCCTTTTCCTGTGCGCTGAAAGTGAATACTAAATGTTTAAATACATAATAGTCTCAGGGGTTCTTCACAGGTCACCTCACAGGAGCACAGCCCTTTGCCCGCTGAAGGCACGGCTGGCCCAACCCAGCCTTAAACAATTAGTAGTGACACGAAACATTTTACATCGACAGAAAGCACCTTCGTTAGTGTGTTGAAAACTCCTGGGGAACGATGCAATGGTCATGTCAAGCACATGCTGAACATTAGAGGTGAAAGACTTGGAAATATGGGTGGGAATCAGCAGGGACATTGTGAGACAGTGTGTAAATTGTGAATTTGCAACCTTTAAAGGGATAGTTCACCCAAAAATATAAATTCTGTCATTAATTACTCACCCTCATTTCGTTCCAAACCAATAAGACTTTCATTCAACTTTGGAACACAAATGGAGATCTTTTTGATGAAACCTGAGAGCTTTCTGTCCCTCCATTGACAGCACGCAACTACCGCTTTGACTCTTCAAAAAGTTCATAAAGAGATCGTAAAACTAATCCAAATCTTGAGACTTTTCAGAATTTTCATTTTTGAGTGAACTGTCCCTTTAACACATTTGTTTCTCATTCACCTGCATTGGACTTTATATATGGATATAATATCAGTTATATTCTTAGGTGAGTCTTGTTTAAAGCTACACTGTGTAACTCTTTTAGTTTATTCTTAGCTTAAAACACAATATCCATGCTCATTAATGTATATTTACTTCGTTCAAGTAATAAAGTGTTCTCATGAGTGTATAATATGCCATTGAAAATACATACGGGTAAGGGGTTCTAATGTCGGCTCGCCATGTTGCCCCTCCATCTTGAAAGAACATTAGCCAAAGAGGGACATACTCGTTAATTCAAGCTTTGCCTTTCGTGTTTACGTTTGAGTTAACACTCATGGACGAGGTCGAACTGAAAGCCATGTTAATCTTGGACTACATTGGCCACCGTAGGAGTTAAAATGAAATGGGAATTCAGAGGAACAGAAACTAATATTCACTGGATGGTCATATACCTTTTCACCGCTAGATGGGGATAAAAATCACACAGTGTTGCTTTAAAAGAGTCGAGTATGCATTGACCTCCACAATAATGCATCCGAAATCACATACTCGAGTAGGTACTTCTTTTGTATAATTAATTACTCTACGATCGTTTAAAAAAGTATGCTAGTATTGTAGTATGCACTGTATTGTAGTATGAATGTAATTCAAACATACTACATTCACCATGTCGACATTCTCATGTGACTTACGGTGTCAGTGCGTCGCTTCACTGCTTTTTACGAATCCTCTCCAGTGGCTTCACAGGTTAGTTACGTGTTCATCAAACGTGCACTTTGTAATCTTGGCGGAAGTAGTACATCTGTGTACTTTATTAATCTACTACTGTATAGGGAAGTAGGCATATTCTGACCTGGGTTAGTAAGTCTCAGTAAGTTAGTAAGATGATATCGAAATAGTATTGTGATGTAAAATACCACAATACTTCATGCTGCTTTGTTTTAAAAGAACAGCATAATTAAATTAGTTTTCCCTGATGATGTAATTGACGATTTGTCCTGTGAATATCTCTTATCCATGTAATGTTGGGCTCTAGGGAAACGGTCGCCCCGTTTTCCTCTGGGGTGCCCCTTCATTTACCCAGCAGCGCTGTGGGTTAAATGAAAGCCACATGTACCCTGCTACCGTGGATCTCAAATGAAGTGTTCTTCCGGTGGGTGACCTCTGACCTCGCCAGACGCTCCTCTGGGCCGGCCTGAGCAGTGCCCGGCAGGCCACCACTCACCACCTGGGTCTGCACCTTAGACCTGCTATGCATACTTCAACACGTCCATATATACACGCCACATGTAAGCTTGCTCAATCGCACGCAGCATAGACCACTATACACACTCTTAATGGCAGCTACATCCAGCAGAGATCTGTTCCTCTCTCTACACGCCGCCGCTTATAAACACCTTCCAGCTGCGTCCAGGTCCCATATACCTTACATGTGTGCCTGTGACCTTTGAACCTATAGATCCTATTAGTGGTCTTTCATTGTTTCCAAAAACTTCAGCCTTGGTACAAATTAGATTTAAAGAGAGCAGGATTTTTGTGCTTGCCCAGTTACGTAAATATAAAATAATAGTGTTTTTGCTTGTAGCTCTTTAAAGGGGTACTTCACTGCTGCAAAATAGGGTTTCAATAAAACTTATCTGCTTATGCAGTAGAAAGGCGAAAAAAATTTTGAAATCGGTCCTCCTGGTTAATAAAACAGAGAAAAAGTGTTTTCTTTCCCTTTTTGGCAAATATTAGGAAAACTTCAACACCCATAATGCACTGTGCATGTTGCCGTCAAAAGCCACTCCCAACATATATGTAGTCAACATTTCAAACTGGATGACCATGAACAAAGTGTTAGGCTAAACGGAGGGGAAAAACTGAAAGAAACTACCGTTTTCACGAAAACCCTGGAGCTGTCAAATAAATGTGTTTTAATGTGTTTCATAATATACACTACCTTTCAAATGTTTGGGGTCTGTACATTTTTTTTTATGTTTCTGCATAGAAACATTTAATACGCTGAATTTATTTGATTTAAAATACAGTAATATTTTGAAATGTTATTAGAATTTAAAATAAATGTTTTTTTTTAAACAATTTAATGTAATTTATTAACTTTTCAGCTTCGTCACTCCTGGTTTCAGTGTTAAACAATCCTTCAGAAATCATTCTAACATGCTGATTTGATGCTTAAGAAAATTCTTATTATCAATGTTCAATTGTGCTGCTTAATATTCTTTTGTGATTTAAAAAAAAATCAGAAATATTTGATGAAAAGTTCAAAAGAAAATAATTTATTTGAAATGTTTGTTATGTCACTTTGGATCAATTCCATTCAACCTTGCTAAATAAAAGTAGTAGTTTCTTTAAAAATCCAAAATATTTTAAAAATCTTACTTTGAATGGTTCACACACACGTTGGTGCAACAGCATTATGAGGACTCTCCATAGGCGTAATAGTTTTTATCCTGTGCAAACTATATATTCTATCCTCCTACACTAACTCAATCCCTAAACCTAACCATCACAGGAGACATGCTGCATCTTTTATTTTTTAATAAAACATTGTTTTTTATGTTTTTTAAGCCATTTGATTTATGAGGACTTTTGAAATGTCCTCATAAACCACCAATAAGTTGTAATACCAGTGTAATACACATGTCATTATACAAACTTGTGTCCTCATAAGTCACACAAACAAATCCCCCACACACACACACGCACACAGAGGTTTCCATGTTTTATGGGAACTTTTATATAGACATAATGGTTTTTATACTGAATAAGCAAACTATATATTCACTAAAATATTTCTGATAGATGCTGTGTGTAACAAACAAGTAGTTCAATTATGTTTCATATATTTTTTCTGCATACATAAAACAACACAAAAATGTGTTACTTTTTAATGAAGTTTACTTTTTAATATTTGAAAGGCGGGTGGTACAGACAGAAGACAGTGCCACGGATGTTTTTGTCCGTCTGCAATAGTTTCCTCCCCGGGGCTGAGGCTTGATAGATGGCTTCCCTCTCCACACTGTAGTCCAAGAGGAAATCCAACACACACACACACACACACAGTCTATGTAGTTCAACAGGCTCATAAATAAACTATAAATGCATTGTCATATAATGAAGAGCGTCACGGTAGTCTTAACATAAAAGATCTTTCTTTGAATGATCAAACACCTGTCCGATTTTTACCACTAAACCTCTGTAATGACAAAAAAAAAAATATATAAAATATCCACTGTGGAAAAGCTCACAGTGAAGGAATTAAACGTATTTGATTTGATTTAAACCAGAGCGATCTCCTCAATTGACTCTGAAGTCAAGCATGATATAAAGGATTCTCATCTGTGAAACTGTTTTTCATGCATGCTTGGGCCCCCAAATGAACATCTTTTTTAATCAGACATGTGGTATTCATTGTTCATTCTAGCACTGAATGTTTATAAAATACTAGATCTTACTCAATTATCAATCATGATTAGTGATGTACATGAACTGAATTGACTTGCAATGAAGAAAATCAGTATTTCGTCTTTTTTTACAGTTCTTTTACACACTTAAGATATTTTACAGAGTAAAATTGTGAGATAATTAGATTTATTTTAAGAAAATATTATTGCATTTTTTAATTATTATACAGATAATATTGTATATTTTTTTATCTCATTGGCATGTTTTTTATTATTATTCTTTTAAGCATAAACATCACTACATTTATAATTAGTGATGTTTAAAAAATGCAAGTGAGGTTATAAAATTAAACATAATTTAAGATTAATTCTTTGAAAAACAGTTTTAATAACTTATACAATGTTTGTTTCTTCTGGATTCAATTCTTGTTTTAAGAATGTGTATTTTTACTGGAAACAAATATAGATTAAAATTATTTTTTTGTGTGATTTCTTCTTAAAAGTTCAAAACATGTCATTCTATTAAAAAAGATTTTCTGGGGTCCAAAGAAAATTATATTGTAAATGCATTTGATGGTGTTTGCATTTGTGGAATGCTTCTCTGGATAGTTTTCCTGCTGCTACATTTGAGCCTTGCCACAATGAAATTTTTTTTGAGTTCCTCCAAAAATTTTTTTTTTTATTCAATATTGAAATCAACATCATTGTAAAAGCAGACTGAATTTTATTATGGCTTGGCATGGTGTTGTGTTCTTCTTAATCTGTAATGTTGACTGGTCCTTTCTTTATTCTGTACCCATTTCTCTCACCCCTTTTTCAGGGTCCACCTGGACGAGCAGGCTTTCCGGTAACTGTCTCATAACGTGGCCTGTTGTCTGTCCATCTGTCTTGTTTGGTTTTCGTGCACTTACCTTTCTGTGGTAGTGTCTGAGTTTTAAGAAGCTGTATCGAAACAATTCAACCACAAAACTTTACATATTCTTGAAAAGCATGTCATATACAGTTTCTTATTAGGACACACTGAGACCCCCTTTTAACCAAGGGACTGAGAATATACAACCAATGTATTACGTTGAGAGTATTTTCTTAAATTATTAATATTGCCAATATACAATGGAGTGAAAAAGCCTACAGTGTATGACATAAATCTAGGAATTGATATGACTAAATATGATTTAAATATGACTAAATTTATAAATTGTTTGGTCTTGCTTCCACTGAAGTTTAAGATGTTCTTTAGATCATTTTCAAATCATACTGGAAAACAAGATCATCAGGTTGTACATAAACTTGTGCACTCCATTGTTTTGCTTGTAGAATATTTTGTAATGCAGAAAAAGTGCACCCTGGTCTCAGACTTTTGGACCCCACTTAACATTGCCCTAAACCAGATAAGCTAATTTGGACTTAGAGTAGTTCACTTTTTAAAAAACAAAACTTTGCTGATAATTTACTCACCCCCATGTCATCTAAGATATCCACGTCTTTCTTTCTTCAGTCGAAAAGAAATTAAGGTTTTTGACGAAAACATTCCAGGATTTTCTCCATATAATGGACTTCATTGGGAACCAAACGGTTCAAGGTCCAAATGAGAGTTTCAGTGCAGCCTCAAAGGGCTTTAAACGACACCAGGCAATGAATAAGGGTCTTATCTAGGACCCTTCGAGTCATGACTTGAAAAAAGATTTGTTCATTTTGAACGAGTTCGAACAGGAGAGTCACGAACACTCATCACAGAACAGAGCAAGGTGAGCATTTGTGCTTGTAAAACTTAAACTTTTTTATTTATTTTTTAAATGAGCGATCGTTTCGCTTGATAAAGACCCTTATTGATCGTCTGGAATCGTTTAAAGCCCTTTGAACAGTTTGCAGTTTGCACTGAAACTCTCATTTGGACCTTGAACCGTTTGGTTCCCATTGAAGTCCATTATATGGAAAAAATCGAGGAATGTATGAATCAAAAACCTTAATTTCTTTTTGACTGAAGAAAGAAAGACATGGACATCTAAGATGACATGGAGGTGAGTAAATTATCAGCAAAAGTTTTTTTTAAAAGTGAACTACTCCTTTAATGTAATGAGTCTCTTAGCTTGGCTTCATGGACGATTCTCTTTTCCTTCTAGTTAGCATATTGTATTTTATACATGATTGTATTCTCTCTGGCCCTTTGGTGTCTGTCTGGATTCACTCTTCTGAATTTCTGCTGAAATATAATATTACTAACCAAAACTCAAACCCATCTGTCTTTCATTATAGCATGTTAGAAGAAGTCCATCTTATTGTATGTGAACTCTAGTCCTACCTGCCAATTAAAACCTACAAACCCCCATCACTCATGACAGCTCTTCTTGTGAAACTTTGCCATAAAATCTTTTTTGTGTACGTTTTGTTTAAATTGTTGACAGGTCTGGTCAAAGTGTGAATGTGATCCCTTGCCAAAGCTTTTGATTGATTGCATTGTCAGGAAATGAGATGGAAATTAGTATTTTTGTAGGATGGAGGGTAGGAAGGAGAGAGGGGCAAGTGTTTAACACAAAATGTGTCCATTAGATTAGTACTTCAAAAAAATATTGATATTGGCTTTCATGCTCCGTTGAACTATTAGGGGATACTTGTGGTTTGTATATTTAAGCTTTGCTGCACATTCACATGTATATATGGCTATTTAACACATCTGATTTGTAGTTAAGGACTTTGGGGCTCATTTGGATAAGTCTGGACTTTGTATTGTACTTCAAGCTACTTTAGATAGATCTATCTACAGTAATTTAATAAGTTATACTGAAATAAGTTATACTAGCAGTTTAAAGTTTCACTAACTAATGCCATTAAGCTGTATTAAGTTTATCTCTGAATCAGCACCTTGGACAGAGCCAAGAGAATTCAGTCAAGTGACTTTCCTCTTGGGACATTCAGTGGCAGCGAATTAACTCTGAAGGTCCAACTAAATGGACATTTCTAGCAATCTCTATCTTAACAGCTTCAACACTTTAAGGAAGCTACTGTCCATGTGCTCAGTCATTGTTTGAGCAAATGTTTTGTTGACTTCTGATGAGTTATGAAGTCGTAGCCAACTCGCCCCATCCCCCCTTCCACTACGTGTTACTCGAGTGAGTCGTCAGCAAGCTGTCAACGCTTCCAGCCCTTCTAATACACTGACCTGCAACGTCAGGAATGCAAATAAAAACAGCTGTAGGAATGGACGGCCTTGCATAATAAGTCACTTCAACATCGCAGGAGTTTATGGCCATGTTATATAGTGTAAAATGTTTGGAAATGTATTCGTCCAGGACTACAAATGGTGAATCCTTATGACCGTTTATTATTAAGATCTCATTTCCCATATGTTCTGATAGGATGGGTTGTTTTCATAGTTGATAGTTGTTAAACACATATTTCACCCCAATTTTATTTATTTTTAAAGACTCATGTTATTTTAAACCCACTCTATGGAACTTAAAAGGAGAACATTCTATTGTTCATTCCATTGGTCATGATACCGTTATAGTGCTTTTGCATACTTTTTAAAGTGTAATGACTTCTGTTCATTGTAATTGCGTGGAATGAAGCATGGAAATCCAAGGTTTTTTAGTGGAAGAAAGGACGTCATGCGAGTCTAAAGTGACATACCAATGAATAAATGATGACAGGATTGAAATTTTTAGGTGAACTATTCATTTAAACCCTTCCAGAAGGAAACAAACATTCATGCTCTCACACTTTTTCAGTTACTTCATCATCTGTGGTATAGTCAGCTAGCAACCATTGTCTAATGCAGGATTATTTGCAACATATATTTGCTGCATTAACTCCATGCTTTCATTGGGATCATGTAATCACTGATGACGCTTGATGTCTGTCTGCTACGCGTTCTTTTCAAATTCTTAAGTAGTTAACTTTTAGATTTTGAAGAAGTCTTTGGCATGCGTGCATCATCAGCTTTCAATTTACCAGTAGGTGAATGTTTTGTAATATAGACATTAAGTTGGCGTCACACTGGGCAGCTTAACATTTCTAACTCTTTGTAGCCATACCACTTGAATATGTGGCTGAATGTAATTTAGTCTCTAGCATTAGTGGCAGTAACTGCAGATTGTAGAGATTCCGTCTGTCAGATTTATTGTTCCTGATTTTCCTCTTGACTTTGCATTGACCACTAGGGAGACAAAGGATCAATGGGCATTCCTGGAAGAATGGTGAGTGATTTGATATGCATTAAAGCCCAACTAGCTAGTCTGTAGTATATTGCTGTAGTCTTGAATTATTGGTCATCAATGCTCAATAGCATGCCATTATTGATAGCTAAACATTAGCTACAGTAACTGTACAGCACCTTTGCTTTGTCACCAGTAATTTATGCCAAAGGCCATACTGATTATATCAGGTCCGATTGGGCAATATTCATGTTTGCTTTAATTGCCAAAGTATGTCATATACAACATCAAGTATAATTGATTATCACTACCTAATTTGTTTTGACTTGTTTTAGCTTGCACTGTGAATGTAAGCATTCACAAACTTTCACATGAATTTCTTCCAAATGTTTAATGTAGCTTTTCAGCGCAACTATATGACATAAACCAAAAACTACATCTTATTTATTCAGCCAGAAAATGGTTTCCACTTCATTGCCACCATTGTTAGTTAAGGAAATGTCTTTTGAACAAGGGCTGAAGAACAGTTCTTTCTGGCTGCATTTGATGAGAAATTCTCTCTCTAAGTTTGTCTTGGCTGCTCAGTCATGTAAAAATGATTTACTTGTTGAACTTTAAATAGAAAATAGACCTCAAAAAAGCACTTTTTTCCTTGTCAGTCACACTCTACATGCTGAGAAGGTAAAATTTGCAGCCAAACCTAGAGGAAATCTTGGAAGAAAAGTGTTGTATATGTATATATACATCCACAGAGAGACAATATAGATATATTCAAAGAGAGAGAAACAGATTTGAAACCAACAGACCGTTGCAAGCTCTATTTTACCTCCTCATTCATAAGATTTGTGCATTTGGAATTGGTCATTTTTCAGATTAGCACAATGCATGATGTGTCGCAACAGAATTAAGGGTCATCCAAAAACCACATAGTCATATAAATGTCCCCCTGGAGCGTAGCAGCTACTCTTCCTTAAACATTTTCACTAAGAAACAGATAAAACTGCATTGTCCTCAAAGGAGACATTCCAGAATCTTGACCCTTGAATGGTTGCATACTCTAAGCTCACCCTAATGCTTTCTCTTGAAAAACAATCCCTACCTAAAAGCAGTCAGCAGCGTTCAGCTCAAACTGTGAGCCCCAAGCTGAGTTTTCCATATTTCACCCAGTGTAAAGCTACATTGTGCTCCTTTAGATTCTCACAGGAAGCGGTTTTTTTCACTCTTCATGACTTATCCTTCCCCCCTCCAACATCCTCCACTGACCAGTCTGTCTGTGAGAAAAGTTAGCAGCCCCCTCATCTACTATCCATTACTCCCCACAGGCCAGCAGTGTAACACTCCAGTGCTTCCGTTCCCCTGTAGCCTCCACCCCTCAACAACCAAAAATGCTCCAGTACGTCAGTGTGTCCCATTCCCCAACCTCCAAACGCTCCGTCTCAGGCTGCTGCATGCCTGTGTCCTCTCAGAACCTCGCTAACCCTGGTTCCTCTCTGTCTCTCTCCTTCTCACTGTGCATGTGACTGTGTCTGCTGTGACTGACCAGGGCTTAAAGGGAAACCTGGGGGAGAAGGTAAGTGCAGGACGTCAGCCTGCATGTGCAAAATTGAGACTCTCTCACTGTGGGTGGCTGTGTTGATGCGGGTGGGGGGAACGACCTGAATCCATTGCACAAAGTGCACAGGTATCGTGATTTATATCAGGAAGGCTTCAGGGTTTATTTTGAAGGGCCATGGGGGTCACTTTCGGAAGACGTTTCCCACAATGCTTGGATTACCTGTTTATTCTTGTAGCACGGTGAAGAGTAAGACTCCCCAATCTAGACAAAGAGATGTTTGGAATGAAGCAGGGTACAATATCCGACCACTTCAGGACACGTCCAAACTAGCCATATGTTGTGTAGTCACTGGAAGTCTCTTCAAGTCTGTATTTGGTATGACTGAGCACTCTAGACTGAATTTAGTGCATTGAGCTTCAGTTCCTGTTGTGGCAAATGTGGTTTGAGCCATTCTTAAACCAGCAGCTTCGCTCAGTGTTTGTACAAGCCAGCAGTTCTGTGGCCTCCCCTTCATCAAGCTGGAATGATATGTGACGTCTGAGGCCGAACAAGTAATGTAAGGAGAAACACATTCTTCATCTTTCAACATCACAGAAAAGTAGTGCAACTTCTGGATGGTTACCCTCGCTTGCCAGCAAAACACTGTGGTTCTAAAGAACTTGGATGGGAAATAAATAGTGATGTGACCACCGGGCCGACAAGTAGAGAAGCAGACAATATACGACCTTGGAAAGACCCACCACATTCTCATCCAGAATAATCAGTGGGCTTCCCTTGTTGTTTCAGGGGTTTACTTATATCCCTCTCTTTAAGTGCGGTCATGTTTTACCTTCCAGCCAGGGTAAGTCTTGACCCAACAGAATTTGGGTGAAGAACTTCAAGTCATTGGATATCAAAACAAACCCCCTCAAGATAAATGGGCACTCTAGCCCTGAAACTGGCAGCCTTAGCGCTTCATTCCTCAAGTAAATAAATTCAGTTGAATCATAAGTGGTTGCGTTGGAAAGCTCAAGCCAAATGAAAATCAGGCGAATCAGTGATTGATTGGTTGAACTTTGCAAGAACTGCAGAACTTGAGACAATGTATTCTTTAGACAGAAAGGATCACTTGTTGAACGAAATGAAATCTGCGAAGATCGTATCATTCATTAGTAAGACCAATTCTTAAATATCAGCAGAATTTGCTCCTGCTTTGGCTGAATATATTTGGACTCTTTGTCCAGTACCCATTCCTAGCTGCCAAATGCTTGTAATGTAAGCCTGTTCAAAGGAATATCTCTAGATCTTCAGTTGTCCTGTGGCACAGATCTCTGCAAGAGTAACCATAAACCTTGTGGGTCAAAGCTTAGGAGTCCCTTTTCCACAACCTGAAAATCAGTTTTGTACGTCACCCCTTTCACTCTCTAGTGACCTTTGTGGGTGACTCAACAAAAGTGCTAAAACAAATACTCTTAGTCCCCCGATAAAGTGGGCATTGAACCAGAAAATGTAAAAATTGTCCACAATTTGATGGATGGCTGAGTCATCAAAGGTGTCTTCCTGATAAGGTTTCACATGAGAGAGCTAATTAGGGAAAGTGCTGGAAACCTGAGAGCTTTCCTGTCTGACCACAGAGCGTAGCGGGATTGCGCTTGGATGTTTGGTGCAGTGCTGTGGACAGGCAGACACCGTGCAAATCACCTAGTTTGCGCCAGATAACCAGCCCGCCGGGCCGTTTGCTGTTTACTCAGCAGTGCTCCCTGACCCTCTCAATTCGCTGTCAAGATGTAAACTACAACTCTGAAATAAGAACCAGAGTCTGCTGACATTTTACTTTGACCAAAATACGGTGTTCACCTCTGAGCCACATGCAAGCGCTCTCTGTGAGGCGGCTTAGCGAAAGAGTTATGTTAAACAGATGTTTCAGAAAGGGTTATTCTATTCTACAGATAGAATATATTCACTGATACATTTGGCTTTGTGCACTAGGCGTAGTTTAGTGGATATCATTCTTTCTCTTTTCTGTCACTTCCTCTCCTCACTGTCTTTCTACCTCTCTTATCTGTCCGTAGGGAGCGCCAGGAGAGCCAGGTCTGTCTATCATTGGCCCACGAGGACCTCCTGTAAGTGTTTGCTCTGTCATTGCTTAAACCCTTCAACATCTTCCTCTAATGTCAGATCTCCAGAGTAGATACAGGTTATAGGTGCAGATTTTAGCTTTTGGCCTCAATCCTATGATTCCAAGAGTTCTTGGCAGGGGGTTGTTCTATTGTTTTCCTTTCCCCACTTAACTCACAGACCACCCCAATGTGAGTTCGATAAATATATGGTCTAGGCTAGATAAGCAGGATCAACGTCTTCTAGCACACTACTGTGTGTGGAGAAAGTCCAATGAATCTCGTCTAATCAAGACTTGATCTCTAATGTGCACGAACAGGACGGGAATCCCACTGCAGCTTGTATGGAAGCACTTACACTTCATCAGTGTATTTTGGGGCTGTGACTCCCACATAATGAAGCCCATTTGGAATCTCATCTTCATTAGCAAGAAGGAACGAAAACATCCCGGCCCTTGTCATTATAATCCAGTCGTTAGACGTGCAGATTGTGCTGTATTTATTAATGAGTGGTCAGTCATCAGGCGAAATGGGGCTTGTCCCCAAACTGGCACTCTTTCCCTTTCTTTGCATTCCATTCAGCAAGACAAAACCGTAATGTTACGCCCAACAGAAGTGCAATTTCCTTGTTGATTATGCCGTGCTAAACTTTGTCCTGTGGTTTCCCCATTCCTCCAACACACTCTTAAGGCAGGGCCGTCAGACTGTTCAGACATCTGTTTTTCTGCTTGCTGATTATACACTTTTCTATACCTCTGACCCATCACCTCTAATAAGGCGGTCAGGAGTGGACATCAGGCGTAGAGAACTGGTGACAGGTGAAGTTTCATAGCAGGGCTGCCTCAAAGGGAATGTCTTCAGCAGTTGTTCTGAAAGCATAGGCTTTGTCCTCACCTCCAAAAGGGTCACAGAGGTTGATTTGAGGCAGAAGTGTGGAGAGGCCAGCGGAAATGACTGCTTTTGCCAGGCAGGTAGACCTGATAGTTTCTTTCTCACACATAAGTGGAGAAAACAGAGAGATCATTAGATGATGTATTGAGTTTTCATTACATTTACAGTTATTGTCTTAGCTGATCAGGTTTGATCAGAAAGTTATAAAGATACAACATAAATACAAGCTATTCTCGAAATACGCAAAAGGAAAGAAGAAATACTTTTTATTTCTTACTGATAAAACTGAGGCTATCAAAACCACATTAAATAAATGTGATTATTCCTATGATTTCATGATATTGGTCTTTGGAAGGTCAATTAATTGCATTTTTATATATATATACACTCAAAATGCTGGGTTATGTTAACCCAACTTTGGGTCAAATATGGACAAACCCAAACGTTGGGTTAAAAATGTAATAAAAAAATGTAACCCAATGGCTGGGTTTGTCCATATTTGACCCAAAGGTGGATTTTTAGAGAGTGTATATATATATATATATATATATATATATATATATATATATATATATATATATATATATATATATATATAGATAGATAGATAGATAGATAGATAGATAGATAGATAGATAGATAGATTTTGTTACTTTGAAAACAAATATTTTTTTTCAAAATCCCTTTTGTTGATTACTTAGTACCACTGGACCCCAGTTTGAAAACCCCTGTCTCATGTGTCTTTGTTTTTGTCATATTTTGTTAAAAGTACACTTTGAAAAATCGTGTCTGTCCTGAAAATGACTGAAAGTGATATTTAATCTGGGTTTAATTCCAAGATTATATTGTGGTCAGAAAATGTATGTTGTATCACTCCTGAAGAATGTTATGGATTGGGTCCATAGTGGACTTTTTTGCTGGACTGACTATTCAGTTGTTTTCTATTACTTTTTGTTACATTTTTGTGCCAACAAAATGATGTTGTCAGTGCTGTTTTGGGTGATTCGTAGGGGGCACATGCTGCTATTTCCATTATTCCAGACATTTAGGTTCCCAAGGCAGAGAAATCAGCCATGTTCCAATAACTACCTGAGACCCAGACACACAATCCCCTTCATTAGCTCCGTTCACCTCTTCCTTGTAATTTTCTCTCAAGTTGCTCCAACGCGGCCTTTTTTTGCCAGGCATATTGAATGACTTCCTTTTTTCCCAAGGGCTGCAAAAGTTTATTCAGGAAAGCAAACTTAGTATTGTTCACAGCATAATGTAGCACTAATGATTACTGACATTTAATTATTCAGAATGTGAGAGCCAATAAGACAAATTAAACAAGGACAACTCCAGATATTTCTTTCCAGTGTTGAATTTCAGTCAGTGTCCCACAGTTTCTAGAGCTTTATTTGTCTTTTTCTCCTCATCCCACACAAAGTGCTTCCTACAGAGCAGGAAGGCTCCTGTCCTTCAACCTCAATTACGACACAAGTTTGGAGGAACAATACTCCGTCTCTCAACACAGACCTCCTTTCATCGAGTTCACATAATCCTCATGTTTTTCGTATAGAAAATAACTGCTTATCTTTTTTCTTTCTGTCTCCCCTCAGGGACAGCCCGGTACTAGAGGATTTCCAGGCTTTCCGGTAAGTGACTTTTGTTTGAAGCCAACTGGACAAACCTCTAGTTTATTTGTGAGTTTATAAATGCCACTAATTAGCTACTGGTTGTCTTGACCCCTTATTTAATTGATGCACATGGAAATGACTCAAGGAAGTCGACTAAATGTACAGCAGGCTTGTGCAGCTGTCATATAAGCACTGTATATGTCCTAGAACCCTTTCTATAGGCTGTCTGCCTCCTCTGGATATTAAAGGGATAGTACACTTTGAAATTAATTTTTGATATGTTTTAGCTTACCTCAAGGGCATCCAAGATGTCGAGTGTCTTTGTTTCCACAGTATTTTTAATTTTGATATTTTGAAGTCTCTCTATCCCTTTAAAGACCCTTTTCAGGTTTTTACCTGCATGATCACTGTTTAGCTAGCCTGGCAAACCAGACCTATCAAGATGTTAGGTCTGGGAACTCACAATTGGCCTACCTCAATCCGGGGGCGGGATAAAAGGTTGTCTTTCAATATCCCTCTGCACGCCATAGGATAGTGCTAACCAACCAGAGCAACGAACGCTGTGGCTGAGTGAGTCCCATGCGTTTTCTCCATGGTTTTCCCTCCAGCAGAGCAAGTTGATGTATTAAACTTTTGCCTTATCCGGTCGTCAAAACTCTGAACACATCTTCCTTTTTAAGAATGACTTAAGTTACGTTCTTAACTCCAAGTCATCCAAGTCGCGGCCAAAGCCAAATCGAAAGACCGCTGTTCGCCAGCTGCGTCTTGTTTGTTTTTAATTAGCAGGGAAATCACCTATGGAAATCACGGCGCAGAACCGTCACAACTCTGCTGTCATTGTGTTAAGCCCGCCCACCAACTCGATACACAATGTGATTGGCCAGACCAGAGTTTGGATTTTCCACTTCGAAAGTCAACGGAGAGTTGCTAGACACACACTTTGCAGCAAAATAATTTTTGCTGCCGCTAGGGTGCATCTAGATTTCTAGGCTACTGTTTAGCAGGACACATTGTTAAAATACAGTTCCCTCTATGTTTCTAGTTAGTGTTTTACCTTGACTCTTAAGGCAATCATTTTTTTTAATAATAAACATTGTCATATTAGCTTGTCTAGACATGAGAATTGGAGCTGTTTTGTGCCTTCACAATATCGCCAACTTGCTGTTCTCCCACTTCTTTTCCAGGGCCCCATCGGCTTGGAACGGGAAACCCGTGAGTTTTGCTTCATTCCTTACAAATGTTTGAGTAATTGGCGCTCATGCAGGTTTGGAACCTCCGAACCCTTGCACCAAATTATTTGGCAGTAATTGATAATTGACGGTCATTTTGGCAATGAAGAGTATAATTATGGTAACAATAATTATGCCAATTATCGTAATAAATTCACTATTGTCGCCATCATGACGGAAATCAATTATGATATGTACAAATAATGAAGTAATTTGTGCTACCTAAAAGACTAAAGAGAATGGATATTTTGCCTTTGCCTTTTTTCCACAACTTTACAGGGACAGAATGGTCCAAAAGGTGACATGGTAAGTAACCATTTAACTTACCATTGCAGTGCAAAAACAATTTCCTATAAATGTGATCCTAAGAAAACACACATTCACTGAAATTAATTGAAGTGTTAAAATATAAATGCTTTTAGATAAAGGGACACATAATGAGATCTGTCATGTTCACTTTTACTAGTGAAATACCGCTGGAATAAAAACCATTCGTCATAAAGAGAAATATGTAAAGAACTAAAACATATCATAAAGAAAAATTTGTCAGTGTCCATAAAACTCACCAGTAGAGCCATTTGTTTTCAAGATGGCTTGTTACACTGATGTTTATCTAGGCTGTAAGCATGGCCATATAAATTCACAAGAACAACACTCTTGTAGTTTGATTTATGGGTAGAGTGACTGAATGGCGTGTGTGCGTGTGTGTGTGTGTGTGAGAGAGAAAGAGATGATAGCCCACATTGCATTCAGTGGGGTTTGTGAAAAGTAACTTTAAGTATTTAGCCGCCTGTGGTTTTAAAACAAGGACATTGGCTTTGAGTTGGCTCTGTCCTCTTAAACTGTGACTTGAAAAATGTAGTCAACAGTTTTCTTTTTCGAGATGAAAGACAATGGGCAGATAGTTTAGGCTCCCAGGCTGTGCGCGTTAAACCATTCCTTATGAAATATAGTGCAACCTCTATATGTTCCTTCTTTCATAGCATCGTGAGAAAATGCAAGCTTAGAAACTATAAAAGAGAAGCACTTTTCCGAAATGACACCTTTATAAGACAGCATCCGAGCTGAACGGCCCCTGCTGAGCTTTTGAACATGCCTCACTCAGCCTTTAAATAGAGGCCTATATATTATATAATTTTATTGAAAAGTTTCTTCTCAGAATCTTCACACTCCACATTTGCTTTTAGTCTTATATGAAAGTATTACAGAAATTGATTTGTTGCTATTTCTGAATGAATATTATGACTTGGATTCAATCTATTTGTCATTTCTAAGGCATCTAAGGATGTTTTTCAGAGGGCATGATGAATTGTGGGGCATTGATTTATTAAAAGCAACCAGTGATGCTCTCCATACAAGCACACAATGATACTTCTAACCTAGTAAAAAATGGTGTTTAAAAATTGGATTTGTTTTTAGCAATTAGCCTTTTTTTTGTAACTGTTTTGTGCGTTTATGCATGTTATTAATGAGAGGTTTGGCACTGTTGGTCGTAAACAGGAAAATATAATCCAGTAACACCTCTGTATTGTAATTGTGATTATTTCCTCAGGGTCCTCGTGGTCCTAAAGGAGTACCAGTAAGTATTTGCTTAAATATATTAAAAGATCATCATAATTCCACAGTTTTTATGTGGCAGTTGAATTTCATGCATGAATTATATTGGATGGATTTGTAATTGTTTTGTTCAAATCTTATTTTCCAGGGTGAACCTGGTCCAAAAGGAGAGAAGGTAGAATAATGCGTAAATTGCATTAATATAGCAGCTAATTTTCTTTTATTTTGTGAGGACGACACATGATAGATTTTGTTTTTCTTTTTATATTCTAGGGTGTATGTGGTGACTACACTCATAGGGTGAGTGAATATTTAATTGAACTTTTTGTTTTTATAATATCATAAACACTGTGAATATTTCTATTATGGTTTAAAGTAAGCTACCAAATATGCTTCAAAGGTTGTCTGGTGTTGAAAAATCCCAAATATATGTTTCATTCCACTTTGTCAAAGTGATTTCTTCAGTTTACCCTTAAAAAGACATGTCCAACATGTTTTGTGGTTAATTTAGAGACATTAACAGAGGGAAAAAGGGAATAATGGATTGGCAGCTTGGATAGTCTCAGATAGGCAGCACATGCCAAGGCAGGGCCTCAAATTTGATCAGCCCTCGCTCGGGGAAATCACAGTTTCTTGTAAACACAGCAATTTTACCAACAGCCTGCTGAATTAGATTTGATAAGACTCTCTGTTAAAAGGGGTTTTGGTAACAGCCCTAGCCTATTTAAAAGTAATTGTGGCCTTTTGAAGCCATTTTATCAATTATGTAATCTCAGAAACAACATGCAATATAGAAGCAGAAAATAGTCCTGGCAGTAGATGTTTCTACAGAATGTGTGTTTTGCTTGAAAAAGAAAGTACAGAAACAGCAGCAGGACACGTACAGTTGATAGATTTGTTTCTATGATTTAATCACTGCTTTTATTGTGTAGGTGTAGTAAGTATATCACATCAAAACTAATTTTTCATGCATGTCAGCCAGGCCTTTTTGGGTGTTTGTACAGTAGTACTGTAGGTTATTTGCAGTTAGGGTTAAACCCAAAGGTCACTGTGCTAGACTGAAAGGATACACCCTTCAGTGATGGAACAAAAATAGGTATTATCACTTGAATGTGTGTGTGTTTATGTATCCGTACCCATGTCCGTGTATTTGTATGTTGGGCCGTTTTAAGCAGGGGCTCCCAATGAAAACGCTGGCAGCTTTGCGCTCCAGTCAGGCTCTGATGTTGAAGGTTTGTGGGCTGTTCGCTGTCCCTCATCCCTAATACCGTGATATGTGTGTTACAGTCCTGCTGCAAAGAGAGACATAGCTGAAAACTGTGCTCTAGTTTATCCACATGCACTGTTGGAGTTGCAGAGAGGTGTCTGTTATAACTGATTGAAAACTCTATAGGAATTTATAATGACACATTTTAACACAGCTGTTTTCCTGCTTTTTCTTTTGGCCTTCTCAAGGAACTTTTATGGTTGTGGTATATCATTTTAAGTTACACTATGCAGCTGTAACTTTATATGTCATCAGAAATGCATCCAAATGTTTTTTGGATATGTTAAATACATAAATACCATGTGTCTTTTATATTTTGATTGGCCTCCTAATGCATAGAGTACCTTAACACAATGTAACAAATTGGTGAAAAACCTTCTGCAGGGAGATAAGGATACTTGAAAACACTTGCCTGCCTTATTTGTATGTATTTTCTCTTACTTCGGAAATTCAGGTGAGACGATCAGTGCACTTTTATACACTCACTTAAAGGATTATTAGAAACACCTGTTAAATTTCGCATTATTGCAATTATCTAATCAACCAATCACATGGCAGTTGTTTCAATGCATTTAGGGGTGTGGTCCTGGTCAATACAATCTCCTGAACTCAAAACTGAATGTCAGAATGGGAAAGAAAGGTGATTTAAGCTATTTTGAGCGTGGCATGGTTGCTGGTGCCAGACGGGCCGGTCTGAGTATTTCACAATCTGCTCAGTTACTGGGATTTTCACACACAACCATTTCTAGGGTTTACAAAGAATGGTGTGAAGAGGGAAAAACATCCAGTATGCGGCAGTCCTGTGGGCGAAAATACCTTGTTGATGCTAGAGTTCAGAGGAGAATGGGCCGACTGATTTAAGCTGATAGAAGAGCAACTTTGACTGAAATAACCACTCGTTACAACCGAGGTATGCAGCAAAGCATTTGTGAAGCCACAACACGCACAACCTTGAGGCGGATGGGCTACAACAGCAGAAGACCCCACCGGGTACCACTCATCCACTACAAATAGGAAAAAGAGGCTACAATTTACAAGAGCTCACCAAAATTGGACAGTTGAAGACTGGAAAAATGTTGCCTGGTCTGATGAGTCTCGATTTCTGTTGAGAGTCAGAATTTGGCCTAAACAGAATAAGAACATGGATCCATAATGCCTTGTTACCACTGTGCAGGCTGGTGGTGGTGGTGTAATTGTGTGGGGGATGTTTTCTTGGCACACTTTAGGTCCCTTAGTGCCAATTGGGCATCGTTTAAATGCCACGGCCTACCTGAGCATTGTTTCTGACCATGTCCATCCCTTTATGGCCACCATGGACCCATCCTCTGATGGCTATTTCCAGCAGGATAATGCACCATGTCACAAAGCTTGAATCATTTCAAATTAGTTTCTTGAACATGACAATGAGTTCACTGTACTAAAATGGCCCCACAGTCACCAGATCTCAACCCAATAGAGCATCTTTGGGATGTGGTGGAACGGGAGCTTCGTGCCCTGGATGTGCATCCCACAAATCTCCATCAACTGCAAGATGCTGTCCTATCAATATGGGCCAACATTTCTAAAGAATACTTTTAGCACCTTGTTGAATCAATGCCACATATAATTAAGTCAGTTCTGAAGGTGAAAGGGGGTCAAACACAGTATTAGTATGGTGTTCCTAATAATCCTTTAGGTGAGTGGATATATGAAAATATAGATATATATATTCCATGTACAGTAAGATCCAAAAGTCTGAGACCTCATTGAAAAGGTGACCTAATTTTAAATTAGAATTAGTGCAAAATGTAATAACTTTTGGACTTTTGGAACCATAGATGTAAATTTTTGTGTGTAATTCACCAAGCAAAAGTATGAAATACAGGCAACTCACAAGAAGGCAAGTTGTATTTAAAGTAATTTCAACTGTCAGTGGTATATCTAAAAGTCAATAACTCTTCAATCTGTGCTTTGGAATGATGCTGATCTCAACAGAAACGCCGTATTGTCAACGTCTGTGCTGGAGGACAGGCCACAGTAAGTCTGTTGCGAAACTCTCTTTGTGGCAAGACTGAATCCAGCCTGATCTACACAGCATTGTTGCAGAGTTACAGGTGGCGTCACAGTGGAGATGAAACATTATCATTGGTAATGTTTGATATGTGAATTAATAGGGCTGTCAGTCAACTGCAAATGATCAAAATCGAATCAAATGCCTAGTTTATAGTAATTTACCTGCATATTACTAAACATAAATCTTTTATGTTTAATTTGAGATATTAATTTGATAATTGTTATAAAAAGCGAACCTACAGTACTCCAGTCTGATGGACCAGTGACTCTGTTCAGTGATGCTGAATCCTTTTGGCTCTGTCTCTCTATCCCCTTGCCTTGCTTTTTCCTTACTGTTCACTTTCTTTTTCATTTGTTTTTCTGTTTTTTTTCCTTCCCCTCCTCATCTGTCTCTGGCCCGTTTCCTTCCTTTGGCCTCCTGGTGAACTTGTTGGCCTGGTGGTTTTGTGCACCGTGGCCCACCTGTGCTTTGTGACCTCAGCAGATGTTACCCATCACTGTCCGCAACATGCCCTCAATAAGCCCTCTAATCCTAAAGCGCCTCAAGGTACATCTCTCTCTGCCACCCTCCCTTCCTTACGGATGCCAACCTCTATCCACCGACTGCCAGCCAGGCCTCTTAGTACCACCTGTGTTGAGTTCATTAACAAAGCTCGAACAAACAGCCAGGGTTGAATGATCTTAGCCAATAGTTTCATTGTCTTAATATGACATAGTCCACTTGAAATACAATTCTTCCCTAAAGTAAGGTCCAATTCACAAAATTTATAGGCTTATAAACTCTACCCCACAGCAAGAACTTCTGTCAGGCCATCTCTGTCTTCATTGTCCATCTGTTTTAACTGGACATTATCTCAATAAAATTCTCTAATACATAATGGATTGTCATCATATGTCTAGTCCCATGATAACATTGGGTTTAAGGATCGTTCAGGTATTTTTGAGCTGATTTTGGATATAAAAGATTAATACAACTACTAGAGAATTTTGTATGCGATTTAAATATTTAAAATTATTCAAATTTGGAGTTTTAGTCCATGTTTGTTTTAATCAGTAACATTTACAATTCAATTTGTTAACATTAGCTAATGCATCAGGTATCATGAACAATAAACAATTTTTTGTAGCATTCATAATGCATTAAAGGCCACATTTGTCATGGTTACAGTGTAATTACGCAAATTAATTCTGAGTAATATTAATTGATATGCACTTACTGTAGGTTCAGGTTTAGTGTTAGTTTCTTGTAAGTATGCATCATTTATTGTTAGTACTATAGTAAATACATTTAATATGTATTTAACACATTAAAACAGTGTTCCCATGGTTAACTAATGTTAGTTCATGCAAATTGTTAAACATTTATTTATATAAGTAGGAATTAACCAAAATTATTTTTCATTATTTAATTTTAGATATCTCATTTACCAATGTTGACATATTACCTTTGAGTGTTACTGACTTTCGGAAAATATGCACCTAAAATAAAGTATTTTATAGGAAAATAGACCAACAAAATCTTATGACATCAATTTGCACTCATAGGCGTGTCCAATTTGTCCAATCAGATGCTCTAATTTTTGTTTACAAAAACACTCGTGAGGCCATTTCATGGGGTGTTTATAAGTTCAAAATGTATATATTTTATTCTTCGTCAGTGTACAATGTCTTCGTCAGGGCTCCAGCCATAATAACAAAACAAACAGAAGGTTAGAAAAGCAATGACAGTCAAAAAATAACACAAAAATGAGACGGCTTAGCAGAAAAGTGCTTTTACTGCCCACTCCAGGAAGTGCCCCTGGCACAGGTTGACCACGGTTGGCACCCGTCCTCCATCTTAATTCTTTAGGTGTGTAGTCTGTGCACATCAATTTCGAGTACCATGCTTGGAGACAATGAAACAGACTGTGGAAGACAAAAAGTGTTAGGGAAAGATCTTTGCAGCTGATTGGATGGGTCTCAGAGTTGGGTCGGGTCCGTGCATTGGATGAGGATCATGGAATGTCTCCATTTTAATGGATCTACATCTGGCCTCATAAATCAAATCTCGACAAGTCCTGTCAAGGAATAAATGGATAAAATATGGATCTGAAGCGTTTCGGATTTCTTTGAGCTTCAGACTTTGCTACTGAACAGAGACTGTGTTAAAGAAAGGGTTTTCTTTGTCACGGTATCTGCTCTATTTGTGGTTAATCAGTCTTGTGCACGGTTGCCAGTATGTAGGAGGTCTTAATTTTCTGTCTAAAGTAGAAGACTTGGAAATAAATGCCTTTAATGGAAAGAAAATTGAAAGTTCTAACACCAAATTTTCCGTTTGCAGACTAAGCCTCTTTAATGTTGAAAACAGACATTTTAAAAATTAATTACACAGCAGAAATCTTACTGTACATAATCAGTTTTCCTCATGGTCTCTTCTCAGGAAGAGTAAGATATTGTTTAGTCGAGTCTTATTTCCTATTTTCACATCCCTCTCGGTGTGTAAATACTGGACACTTTCCTGTAGATGATTTTGTTTAGTCTCTTTTTGTATTGAAGGTCTTGTCTTTCTCATGACTGAGAAGTACCCGAGATAGTTTTAAAACGGCCATAAGTGGATCGTGTTGAGCAGTGGTTTTCAACTGGTCGGTTGGTAGGGTTGCGGACACCTGGGAAAAGATATGCTAAATGCAATTGATAAAATAAATAGACTTGACAACCTGCGTAAAAGGATGTGTCCAATCAAACTCACCAGAAAAAAACATGACCCAGTATTTATGGAATTTGAGTTATAAAATTATAAATTATAAAATTAGGTGCATGTGTAAACCTTAATTATAAAATTAAGGAATTTGAGGGATAATATTAAAGGTTCAATTTTAAACAACTAAATATTTTGGGTTCCCACTTCATGTCCAATTAAAAAAAAACACTGATGTAGACCTGACTGAAGAAGTTTCGATGAGGCCACTAGCTAAATGTAAGGGTTTGTTAAGTGTTAGACATAAGTTAATGGTTAGTGGGCCACTAAAAGAGTTTCTTAAAAGCAAAACTTTCCCAAACATGGTACTCTTTAAACTAGAATAACATCAATCATCTCATCCTAACACTTTGACTTTCAACTTAACCTTCAAACTTGGGTTCCTCTCAGCTTCAAATCCATTGTTTCATTTAATTATTGTAAATATTTTTAAAAAGAAAATCAAAATCACATTTTATAAAAGATTTTGAGTAAATATTCCATCAACAAATTCTTTAATTTCATTTCTCATTATTGTGAATTACTGGATTTGAATCGGAGATGGATCCTGCCACTGATTTATTTCCAAATGATTTCCAAATTGCCATTTGGAAATGAATTGTACTTTATTTCCAAATGATTTCTTTATCTCAGATGCTAACTTCCTGTCTCTCAGCAGGGCGAGCCTGGCGCACAAGGACCACCGGGACCTCCTGGCCCCCCAGGGCCTGCGGGGACTCCTGGTCTAAATGGTGCTAGTGGGCTCCCGGTAAATCTCACTTTATTTATTTATAGCCTAGATAATGTACATTCAGCTTTTTTCCGGTTTTCGTTTTTTTTTAATGCAAAATAAACTCCTTTGTGTCATTTGTGATGGAGAAAACCAGCTTATAAATCATACTATTTGATGCTTTACAGAAAGTTTTCTGTGATTGGTAGGTTTAGGGGAGAAAATATACAATTTATACAGTATAAAAATGCTACCTACTATCTCACCTACTCTTTTTTGGCAAAGGGTAAACCCGGAGAACCTGGAAAACCTGGAAAAGACCCAAGGGTGAGTATTCGAATGCATGCATCATCATCCTCACCTTTCTAGCACGGATACTCAACATCCGAAATCTAAAATGCTGTTTCTTTTTCTTTGATTTTAGATGCTACCGGGGCTTAAGGTAAGCTTGAAAACCACACAGCTGTCCAGCTGCTCAGCAATGATAGTATTTTCCACAGGCGAGTCATAAACAGGCTCACATGAAGTTCACACACAGTTCAGCAGCCTACAGGGTGGGTCCGCTCGGTCTTTGCCAGTACAGTAGGGGTGGATACGCCATAATTGATTAAGCGTGTTGCTGTTGGATAAGTATGTATTTCCCTTGATATGTTAATTGCCACTTAGTTTATACTGGGAAATATTAATTGTGCTCCATTTAGAGCACTAGTCCCTTACAGGATTGTACTTTAGCCCTCTATAAAGAATGCCTGCCGGTCTATATAAGAGCTGTAACTGTTACTGCTTTGGACATCAAGTTCCCAATAAACGAATACCATTCTGCTTATAGCCCCTTTTAAACAAATCCTCGATAAAAGCCAGGAGGTCTTGGATGGATATTTTAATGTTTTTTATTTGTTATTATTTTTATAGGGTGAACCCGATGTACCTGGACAGAAGGTGAGTGTGTCCATGAGTAAACATTTATTGTTTGTGTTATCCAAAAATCCATTTTTGAAATCCCACTTTATCTAGAAATTTGGCGCTGCTGCTGATTGCTTAAACAAAACGGATCCTCCTTCTCAGAGGAACCTTTGGGAATTAAGCCAAGTGACGTGTCAATTAATCATTCGGCCGAGTGATTGAAATCCTCTGAGTTGCAGGGCAGAGCCCTGAATGTTAGTCTTATTAATCGCTATGCTAGATGAAAAGTTTGAAACTTGGAGAAAGAAGCTTGGCAAGTCATGCTAGACCATGGATAAAGTATTAGTGGATTAGAGAGAGCACAATTAATCTTGGTCAAACTCGACCATTTGCTTTCTGCATGGCCTTTTTTCCTCTAACTGATTTTTTTCTTATCTCTCAGGGTGATCGTGGTGAAGAAGGTCCAAGTGGACCTGAAGGCCCCAAGGTAAGAATCTGTAACCATTGACTGGTTTAAGCAGCTTAAATAATTAACCCGCTCCACAGGTCACCCATCACTTCTGGGTCAACCCATTACATAATCCCATACATCAGATTGACAGCCCCCTTTGAGTCTGATTCATGTTGTTTTGTCAATCAAAGTCTCATATTCAAATTACGTACTTTATTTAATCAGGCCACCAACAGAAAAGAGTGGGATTTGATCTGAGAAGTGTCATTAGGTGTGACATCAGATACCCAAAACATATAGTTTTGATTAAGCCAGTGGGACGGCACCTTTATTGGTTGAGTTTAAATACCACTGGAGCAGAGGATTTAGACAAAGTATCGGCTGATAACAGCATCTGTTTGGGGTTTTACTGTCTTCCCCTTCAGCAATGTGCTTAACTCTGAAGTCATTGAGTGCATTATCCCTGAGGTAATGAAAGATTGAATCAAGATAGTAGATGGGGTTTTAGTGTAATGCCTCCTGTTCTTACAAAGGCCGGATTTATTTGAACCTAAATATAGTAATAGTCTGCAATATATTTACAATTTAAGAATCGTTTTCTACTTTGAAACGTAATTTATTCCTGTGATGCAAAGCCATTACTCCAGTTTTCAGTGTCACATGATCCTTTAGAAACATTTATTATTATCAGCAATGCTAAAAAGAGTTTTATTTAGTGCTACTTAATATTTTATTTGAAACCATGATACATTTTTTCTGGATTCTAAGATACAGAATTAATTTGAAATAGAAGTATTGTGCAACTTTACAAATGTCTGTACTGTCACTTTTGATTAATTTAAAGGATTAGTCCACTTTTGAAAAAACTTTTGCTGATAATTTACTCACCCCCATGTCATCCAAGATATCCATGTCTTTCTTTCCTCAGTCGAAAAGAAATTAAGGTTTTTGATGAAAACATTCCAGGATTTTTCTCCATATAATGGACTTCCATGGGAACCAGACGGTCCAAGCTCCAAAAGATCGTTAATAACAGTTTCAGATGCAGCTTCAAATGTCTTTAAACGACACCAGGCGATGAATAAGGGTTTTATCATGCGAAACGATGGGTTATTTCAAAACTTATTCCAAAAATGTAACTTTTCTAAGGACAAATGGTAGCCTAGCTCTATTCTGGAGGCGCGTTGTAACGTCACGTAATACGTAATTACGTTCAAAAGGTCACGGGCAACGTAGCCGGAAGTACAGAATCAAAATCGTCCGACATTCGTTATTTTACCTTTTAATTCCTTTTTTTTTGTAAACAGCGTTTGAGTTAGTTTGCACGTTCAACCTATGTGTTCAACTTACTGACTCTGTACTTCCAGCTACGTTGCCCGTGTCCTTTTGAATGTAATTACGTATTACATGACGTTACAACGCGCCTCCAGAATAGAGCAAGGCTAGCATTTGTCCTTAGAAAAGTTACATTTTTGGAATAAGTTTTGAAATAACCCATCGTTTCGCATGATAAGACCCTTATTCATTGTCTGGTGTCGTTTAAAGACATTTGAAGCTGCATCTGAAACTGTTATTAACGATCTTTTGGAGCTTGGACTGGTTCCCATGGAAGTCCATTATATGGAGAAAAATCCAGGAATGTTTTCATCAAAAACCTTAACCTTTTCGACTGAGGAAGAAAGACATGGACATCTTGGATGACATGGGGTGAGTAAATTATCAGCAAAAGTTTTTTCAAAAGTGAACTAATCCTTTAATGCACACTTGCTGAGTATGTAACCATATATTGTAGAGAAACCATCTTTTCGTGAATACTTTCCTGCACACAATCAATCTTTCCACACTTGTTTCCAGAATCAGCACAGAACAGTGGGTCAAACAGCTTAGCCTATGTGAAGTTACAAGTGCATTGATTGACACTTTGTGAGGGATACATGTTGGCACAAAAACCACATATAATTTTTTCCATGTGAAATTGAATTTGCTTTGCTTTGAAACAACCTATATAGTTCACAATCTTGGATTTGGGTTTCGCTTTTACCCGTGGGAACTCTGGAACAACCTGCATATCGATTCCCATCCAATCTACCTTTGTGAACTTGAGCTTTCTTCCATTGGCCACACAGTTCATGTCCAACACACGTACCCAGTCAATATCTAAAGCTAGATTGATGGTAAGCATGTCAAGTGAGCTTATGGAAAATTCCTCTATTCTAGAGTTAGACTGAAGTAGCTTTGTGTTTGTCACGTTTGTGTTCACTTTTTTAACCTTAGCTCAGGTGAAATGTTTTGTGCTTCTGCAAAGAAGCTTTTATTTTGCACAACTGCACCACCTTCTGGATACTGGCAAGTGTTGCGCTCATAAAAACTCACAAAACCAAAGATTTATGAAGACTCAAAATACATTCTCCCCTGTGTGCTGAGGTTTCTTGTTTCTATTCAGCTATTTAGAAAAGAGATGTCTTTACATTCATCCGTGAGAAAGGCAAAGGGCCAAGTCAATGGCTTTACAATTAAAAGGTTCAAATCAGAGGACACATGTTATCCGGCACATTACGCAACGCCATTAATCAACAGCGGACTCTCTCCATGAGACTTTATTTCTGAAAAATTACTGTCATGGTTGTTTAGTTGTTTACCCAGCACAGCCAAACCATACGGCATTGAAGGCACAGATACGGCACAGAAAAGAAATGTTTGTTGAAATAATTCCTCCACTGAACAGGAGACTGAACTGGTTGTTTAGATAAATTATGTCATGGACTGAAACTGTTGTTCCTGTTGCTGTGATAGATGTAAATTAGTCTGCATATTCATTGTTTTGGGCTGAGGGAATTTTGCATTTCATAGCATATTGATCTCTTTTATTTGCTTTGTTTCTCTTCAGGGAATTAAAGGAGACGAGGGACTGAAGGTAAGAAACATATTTTGTTACATTTGGAAGTTGAATGTTAAAATACTTTCAGTGGTAACCCTATTCGTAGTTGATCAAATCCATAAAATGTTAACACTGCGTCTTTAAGGTGCTATCAAAACATGAATGAGTTTGTTTGATCTCGACCAGCTCAACATGGCAACATTGACTCTACCAATAGCATGGGATTGGGGGAGGGGCTAACTGTTTGTGTTAACCAATGGCAGACGAACTTCTAATTACGTGTGATGACATAATTTGCACACTTCACCTTTTACATGTTTTGTTGTTGTTCTGTGTATGCAAATCTTATATTTGCATTCGTTTTTGATTATCATGTCATCGTTGTTGGTTTATTAAAATGGAAACACTTCCATTTTACTACATTAGTTGACAGTGAGCAATATTTTAAGTAATAAGTATTAATCTTTGTTGATGTTAATACAGTCCGCTGCATGAATGGGACCTTACCACCAATCCAACCTTTTTTGCGAATTAATCATCTTTGACAATAATAGTCCTGGCAGAATATTACAGCCTAAGCATACATTCAGGCCTATGTATAAAACAAATCGATAAGGAAAAAAAAACTGTAAATAATAAATCGGCTCAATAGCAGATTCCAAGTGATCAAGAGCTTATGGATTTCCATTAAACCCATCACAAGTAGTGGCAGCAGCAATGACATACATCTGAGTGAATGAGATGGAGGGAAGGGCATAAAAATTGGGATTTAGACACTGTCCTGTGTTGTGCCTAGAGATCACCTCCCTATACCCTAGTTCACTATTCCCTACATTAGTCCTCTAACATAGTCCACTTGAAGGAGTGAATGAAAACGAGATGAGTAAATTCAGGCACTATAGAAAAAGGGTTCATTGGTGTTTTATATATGAAGCATACACTCTTAGAAAAAAGGGTTCTATATTGTAGCATAGGGTTCTTTACTCAACTGCAAAGGACCTTTTATGCAAAAAAATTATGATAATGACAAGAAAGAACCCTTTTGGCACAAAAGTTCTTTATAGGCTATTATTCATTCATATATTACATTATTCTGCAACATTTTGCAGTTGTAATTAAATTATTGTTTATTAAACTGTTGTAGTAACTTAATATCACATTTTAATCATGCTGATTTTTGAAGGATAAAAACTGAAATTGCACTCTTCATGTGATATTGATTAATTAAATTTTTTTAACCACCATATCTTGAATTTTGTGATCATTCATGCATTGGATTTTAGGGGTTCCAAATACGTACTGCGCTTTAGAACCTTTTAAGGTTCTATATAGAACCTTTTCTTCTAAGAGTGTAGGGTTCTTACTCAACTCCAAAGAAACTTTTATGCTAAAAAAGGTTTGATAATGTCAAAAAAACAACCCTTTCGGCACAAAGGTTTTACATCCTTTTATATCTTATAGCATATAATCATGCTGATTTGTGATCATTCACATGCATTCATAAAAACATTTTAGGGTCTTGATGTTTGTTAATAATATGCAATATTTAATCCGGAAAGGACAAAACAAATGATAATGAATGAACCCAAAAGGTTCTATATTGAACCTTTTTCCTGGTTACAAAGAACCCTGAAGGGCTCTTATTATTGAACCCTTAAAAAGGGTTCTCTATAGAACCTTTTGGGGTTCCAAATGCAAGTAGCCGATAGAACCTTTTAAGGTTCTTATAGAACCTTTTCTTCTAAGAGTATGTCCGCCAGAAGGGCTGATTTGTGCTTGTTGTTTAATAATAGTAACTTAGAAAAATGGCAGCTCCAGTAATAAAATGAAAAGATTCATTTTGTTCCAAACTCTGTCATGGAAACTAGCATGTATAAACCTTATTTAAACAATTGAATAATCAATTAAAAAGGCATTTATACCTGTATGATATTACGCAATAGCCACATTGGACCAGCATTTTGGAAAATGGATGAATGGAAGATTGAATGCGAATTCATTAATTGATTGCATTATGGTTATTCTCTAGCCATTGAGCTGACATCGGTTGTACACTCGTTATTGCAGTGCACTGTGGGATTGAATGAGTGCGCTCAATAACGTCCACTGTGGTTTCGGACACCACTACAAATGGATGTCCCCTTTAAATAATGCCCTAATATGAGGGTATAGGGCGATTTCAGTCACATAGTTTTCAAATACGCCTGAAGGACTTGGTTAGCTGGATCAGGCGGATTTCATTAAAGTTGAAAGCTAAACTTGCTCTCCATGAACTGAGTTTGACACCCCGGCTGAAGCATCTTGAAGGAGCAGTAAAGAGAACAGAGAGTAAATCTAAACATCTAAAGATTTATGTTTGTATAACTGTATCACATGTCTGAGGCATTTGCTCCTCATCTGCTGGAGTGATTACACTGTTTCTCACTGGGGAGGTTTTGGCCTGTGAAGAGGAGTGGGACGCACGTAAAGTTTACACCTGCTGATACACAAATAGTCCCTACAGGATTCAGCTATGCCAGACTGTCTAACTGCTTAATGCTGAATGTTGTCCTATAAAGCCAGCAGTGATAGAACAGCCTCACTGAAATCATCTGTGTAAGATGGATGAGTTGGAAGATGGATGGATTTAATAGAAAAATATCCAAAAAAATGTTTTATTTGAAAATAAACCAAATTTGTGTAAATTAGGCCATTCCGTGAAGTGAAGTATCATTATTAGGCTGAAAGTTATCTGGACCAATTCTGAATGCAAAGAACATTTTTACAGCTGCTTAGAAACTTTGGATTTATTTACGCCTCTTCGCTTCCCCTAGGCTATTACCTTTTTTAAATGTATTTTTCAATGATAGCTGGTGAACTCGCCAATAATAGACAAGCTGGCTGATAATTATTTGTCCTTATTGTTGATGTGCATTTCATTGGCGCAGGAGTATCCTAGATAACTTAATATGGTGATACTTTACAATAAGGTTCATAAGTTACTGACCCTTTATGAACTAAGAATGAACAAAACTTCAGAATTTATGAATCTTACTTGATATTAACTTTAACATTTACGAATACGATTATTAAAATCAAAGGCTGTATTTGTTAACATTATGTAGTGCACTGTGAGCTAACATGAACAAGCAATGAACAGCTCATTTTTAAATGAAATAACATTAAAAAAGATTAATCAATACTGTAACAAATGTTTTGCTTATTGTAGGTTCATATTAGTTAACACAATGTAACTATAATACTAATACTTTAATACTAATGTAAAAACCATAAACCTTATTGTAAAATATTCCCTTTATATTTTAAAGGACATTAAATAATAGTTGACAGCACTTATTGGATTTTGCAACAAGTAGAATTAAACATCAGATTTCAGCTTCTTGTAACTTTTTTAGAACTCAAAAATTCAAAGCTAAGCTTCTTAAAGGCGCAGTAAGTGATTTCTGAGAAACGCTGTTGAAAGTGGATTGGACAGAGCACTGCAACATAAAATCCCTTACTGCTTCTGACTAGCAAATTAGCTTATCGTGGCTTGTGTAAGCCAGGTCTCATGCCAAGCCTTCATATACTGATGCTTTAACATTTTGTCTACATCCAACGCAGATGGCACCCTTTAGCGTCAATATGAGCACACAGATATATATGGGCCAGAAGGCGCCTCCTTGTGGTCTAACCCTAACCCTACACCAGACCTAAACCTACCCATAACCGAACAAAGCTCTGTGCGTGTTATATTTCGCTAAAGGGTGCCATGTGCATTGGATTTAGACGAAATGTCAAAAGCATCACTATATGATGCCCTACAGATGGAATGCATTGTTCTGTCTGTGACATAGATAAATGACCTGCCCCAAACTTTCAGTTTCCTTTTGAAAATACAATACAAGAAAGAAAACTGTGCTCTCTAAACAATTTAATGGGGTCTGTATAATAAACCCAGTGTTCAGATGAGAGAGCAAGCTGAGGCTTGAGTCCATAAGCCAGACATCTTATGTGAACTCTCTGTCCCGCCGAACTCCTTTACAAGCCTGAGTTTGATGGAATTTTCATTTCCTCTGCACATCCTCTCCTCCCCCCACGTCTGTCTCAGGACCACCCTAGAGCCCTATAGTCAAATGTCCTGATGCTCACACGATCAGAGGCTTACTTTAGATCAGCATCCTTATTGATTTATTGTTTCTGGCTTCTTTATTTGGATTGTGCCAGTAGAAAACATTTTCTCGTCTCATGGTTTTGTTTGGGATTACACAATCCCATGTCTGCATATGTTCTCCAGTTGGCTTCCAGCAGTTTGCGTGTATTTGTGGTGTACAGTTTGTTTTGATCTGCTAAAGATGTTCTCATCTGTGCATTTGTGTAGGCGAACAAGGGATGGATGGGCGAACAGGAGAGAAGGTACTCTGAGCCTGAGAAATGTAGTTTGTAGTGCGTTTTAACTTTTGGTGTGTGTATGAAGCAAAAATCTAACTATCATGAGATTCGCATGACATTGCATGATCAGCAATGTTATCAAACCTCTTGGATATAGACTTGCAATACTGATATAAGTAGGGCTGTCAAGGTAATCGAGATTACATAGTCACTGCCAAAATAAAAGTTTGTGTTTACATAATACATGTGGATGCACTGTATATAATTTTGTATATATATAAATACACACACATGCATGTATATTTAAGAAACAAATATTTATTTTTATATATATATAAATTATATATAAATCTATGTACAGTATATACATTAAATTTATTTTAATTAATTTAAATTAATTTATTTCTTTAAAAATATTCAAGCATGTGTGTGTATTTATATATGTATGTATATATATATATATATATATATATATATATATATATATATATATATATGTGTGTGTGTGTATATATATATATATATATATATATATATATATGTATATATGTATATATATATATATATATACATATATGTATATGTATTATATATATATGTATATATATGTATATATGTGTATATATATATATATATATATATATATATATATATATATATATATATGTATATGTAACAGATAAAAGCCTCTAAGTGCCATTTGAAATTTTCTTCTAATATGACCATTTTTATCAAGCTTGTATATTTAAGTTCAGTAATTTCACTTAAATGGCAATGAAGATTACCTATTAATTGTCATTTAAGTGAAATTACTGAACTTAAATATACAAGCTTGATAAAAATTGTCATTTTAGAAGAAAATTTTAAATGGCATTTAGAGGCTTTTGCATCTGAACTCTTCATATATATATATATATATATATATATATATATATATATATATATATATATATATATATATATATATATATTATATATATATATATATATATATATATATATATATATATATATATATAAAATAATTATACACAGTGCGCCCACATGTATTATGTAAACACAAACTTTTATTTTGGATGCGATTAATCGTGATTAATCGTTTGATAGCCCTAGATATAAGAGACTTAAGATTGAGATCTAAAGTGGACAGGAAGTTTTTAGTGAACAACGTCTTAAATTCTGGTCTGTTCGTTCATTCATTTTCGGGTCTCTTAAATGTATATTCTTATAACTCATCCACCTTCATTGACGTGTGCACCGCTGGTAGACACCAGCTTATGTTTCTAAAGTGAGGACTCGCAAGGGCCGAGGGCAGGACATGCTTTGCAACTGAAACCAGGATGCGCACAAAGACATATGACTCAGTACCGGAGTCATGCTGGGAGACCAGAGGGATTGCACGCTGAGGAAAAACAGGCCGCTGAGCTCAAGACATTCCCTCCTTCCTTCATCTGATCACCTGTGCATCTGATTTACAGGCTTCTAAACCTGCTGTTTGTGGAGAGTCCCCTGTTACACACAGCTTGATGGACTTAGCACACTTATTTTTGCTACCTGCCGTTGTCCCTGCCAAACACATGCTGCCGTACTCTTCGATTGTTAGGTCTGTTGTCATGACAGTGCTTTGTGTTTCTGGAGCGGTCTGTTTAAGTCTGAATCTTTTCATCACAAGCTGAGGAACTGACAGATGAATAAGCACATCTGCAGCAGTGCTATATTTAGTATTATTTTATACATTTATATCCATCTTGATCAGCGCCTCTAATTGAATGCAGAAAGAGTTTTTTTGCGTGAGTTTGGGATTGAGTTTGCAGGCTTGGGACCAGGCTATTGCTTGTTTGAATATATCATTGAGGGGTTTGCATGTAGTTGCTATGAATATCCTTTGACTGTGCTCCTTAACACAACTCTGTATGTTACAAATTAAGGCAGAATTAAAAACGAACCAGTAAAGCATTACTTGCATGTTTTATTGGACGTAATAGTTTTAATAGTTACATGATATTCTTTGAAATACCTTGAAATGTAAATTACATGACAGGTTATCATTCAAAATGATTTTTTTAAAGAAGCATTTATAAATAGTAATAGCAGTAATATTGTGAAATATTACTACAATTTAAAGTAACTGATTTCTATTTTAATATCCTGTGATGTAAGCTTAATTCCTAGCATCATTATTCCAGTCTTCAGTTTTCACATGATCCTTCAGAAATCGTTCTAATATGCTGATTGGTGCTCGAAAAAAATATTTTTTGGAAGTTGTGACAATTTTTTTGAGATTCTTTAAGTTCAAAAGAACAGCATTTATTTGAAATAGAAATCTTTAGTAACATTATAAATGTCTTTAATGACACTTTTGATCCTTCATAAACGAATAAAACAATTGAAGAACTTTTGAACTGTTAATAGTGTATATAAATATAGTACTATGGTAATAATCAAAGTTTAGGACAAACCTATTATACAATTCAAAATAAAAAGTGACCAAAATTTTGAAACAAAACTTTCTTCTTGTAACTATATTTGAAATTAATCTTTGTCTAAATTCCATCTTTACTCACAATGTTCATTCTCACAACTGACTACATGAGGTGCATCCTGTGACACTTTGCAAACTGTATCAAAGTATTTCACACTGTGCAATATGGTGATGACAGTAAAATTAAAAGAAGTTAGTTTCATATGTTGGCACAAATCATGTTTGTCTAGATAACTAATTTCAAGTATTTTAGCATAATAATGAGAAACCGATTAAAACCAGAACTAGTATTATATTAACAGCGTGTATCATCACTTTACTGTGGTACCGACAGCTCCTTTTTGTTGGAGAAACTGCTGTCTTCCATCAAAAACATCTGTCTTTCTCATTAATAGGCAGTACTAGGTTTTGTGTCGTGAAAGCCAGTGGAAGTTTATGAGATAAAAGGAGATAAGCAAACGCTTAATTTACTCCTTTGACTCCTGCAGCCAGCAGTGGGTGAGCCTCATCTGTATTAAGTGAGGCTGCTAAAGACTGTCTGCATGTCTCTCCAACTGGAAGAAGTGGAACACACATTTACAGAAACAATCAAACGTGCACACACACAGAGTAAAAGACAGATGTACACCCACGTAACGCGTGTTGTCTCTCTGCCATTAGACTCTTATGTCAAGTATGAATAAGAGATGATGGCTTGACATGTATTTAAAGAACCCCCAGTGAAGTGGACCTCCAAGATCAAATGAGAGCCGCTTTGTTTCTTTCTCTTTGACATTGGCTCTCAAAACTTCTCAGTTACACGCTCTCCTCCAGACCAATATTGCTAAAATAGAGAGCCCAGGGGCTATTAAAGCAATAAGTCAGAAAAGCCATGCATTACAGTGATTTTACTGGGGTTTAAGCACTACATAAATGAAGTTGTTCTGAGCACTTTTTTATGGCTTTAAACATGAATCCAACATAAAACAAGAACATTAAAAAGAATTGTTTGGCAAAACAGACAGTCCCAAACTCAGGTCATTGGCTGGCGTGAGTCTGGCCACACCCAATCAGAATGTTCAATCAAACAGATTGCAATTACGCTCAGTGCCTCAAAAATTACACACAATGGATCTCATTCATGAAATATTCGTAAATATTCGGGTGATTTGCGCGTAAAGAGACCTTCCCGAAAACTTTTCTCCTGATTCACAAATACTTCGTAAACGTCAGATGTGATAGTGAAATGTGTCTGTGCGTTAATCAATTCCAACCAGTCGTAAATGGGAAATCATTCTCAATTACCATAAATCGCGCCCATTATATCTGACTGACATCCATATATAGGCATATAATAACATGAATGCGAATGAAAGATTTCTGGATGCAGAAATTTAACTTTTATTATCAGAAATTAATTTAAAACGCCACATTTTATTTTCAAGCGTACATCGTGGCATGTCACGTCCTAAAAAGTAAGCGTGGCAGGATATTGCAGAATGCAGTTAATGGAGTTTCATCTGTTAATTGAACAGTCCCAGAAGTGAGAAGAAAATGGTTCGACATTAAGCTTGACAGCAAAAAACGAATTAGTTCACTTCGGATAAATCGTATTCAAATTGGAAAGGGACCTCCATCCATTACCAGATCTGCTATTACTGGCTCTCATAATAGAAGTAAAAGAAAAACCGTATGTAATTACTATATATAATATTTTTTCTATATTTTTTTAAATATGTACCCGATTAAGATGAATTAATGCAGCCTTATTAATGAGCAAACGTTTCGATGTTAAGCGCACCATTTACGCGTGGCTGGGAGCAGGTGTAGATTTCTTGCATACCAACTAACATTTGGAAAATACAAACATTTTAATGATTCGAAAATTTGTGCCAGAAGCACTTTACACACGATTTACACACAAATTCGTTCTGCTCGTGTTTCATGAATGAGACCCTAAGTCTTTAAAAGTCAGAACTGAATTTTTGATATAGTTTTTCTCTTCAAACAAGCATTCTTTGTGTCTCAAAGAACTTGAGCAGTTCATGATGCATGTCTAAATTTAAATGATTAGGTTTATTTTGGAAATTCCTTTCGCCCGTCTTCCCTTTATACCTTGGGCCAAGCACGTATACCAAGCTCTCTTATTTCAGTGGAGCCAAAGTAAGTCATTACTTATTATGAACTGTTCTGAAGGAATCACGTTTGTCAGCAAAGATTGCAGCCACTTCTTCTCAGTGCTGATGACTGTTCTCTTCACCTTCCCAGAGTGCCCCTCAACTCCAAAGGCTCCGTCCTCATCATTTTTAGCCTGAAGATTAAGCACTCCCATAAATCACTAGCAGCCTGTGTCAGTCCACACACTAGCCTCTGCCCCAGCAAGTGCTCCTCACTCTAAAATAGAAGCAGACGGGGTAGAATGAGAGACATGACGATGGGCAGCAGGGCCTAATGGAATGGTGTGAGTTGATTGCAAATGAAGAAGATCAAAGAGACTTCCTGTTTTCAGCATGAGTCCAAGAAGTTTCTCTTTCATGATTAAAGTGATCAACCATCACTGCAGTCGGACTCTTTCATCTACAGCACTGGGAACATGCATAAGCTCTCATACGACTCTCTGCCTTGTCCAAACCCAACCGCCCTTTCTGGTCCCTGACTGGACGGTGTTTATGAAAGCAGCTGAGTATGACAAGCAGTCTTGTCTCAAGCCCAAAAGCACACCAGACCAGAGTGCCTTGGATCATTAATACCCTCTCAAAATGCACACGTGGCGTCTGTCTCTCTTGATAACCTGCAACCCTCTCCAAGGTCTGACCACTGCACCTGTCAAAGCGGGTTATGCCAAGCTAGGCTCTGCCATCTGCCCTCTGCTCAGACTCACTGGAGTCTTCATGCCATCTTTGACCTCTGCCCTCGACTGCCTGTTGTCGGACCGCCAGTCTTCGAATGTCATGCGTTGAGGCTTTCTGAACATGTTGTAAAATGCTTCCCTTGTGGCACTACTCTGTGTAATGATTGAGGACTGACTAATCTACCTGTTTGTTTGTGTGTTTGATAAACCTACTAAAGAATCTATCTTGGTTTCCATACTGGTCAAAGCCGGTTTATGATGATTAGGTGTGCTTTGTCTAGCTGATTGAGCCAGTGCAGTGTTGCTGGTTTACTGCATACCTGTCAACGCTCCCATTTTTCCCAGGTTTCTCCTGTTTTTAGCCCTATCTCCCGCACCCCTCCCTTATTTCTCCTGGAAACTACCGTAATTTGCATGGCCCAAACTCCTTTATGAATAATCGAACCAAATGTTTGTCTAATGTTGACCGGTTGCCAGATCTTGTTTTAAATGCATTATATTCACACAATCTACACACCATATACAATTTTAAACCTATTTGTCATCTCAACTTGGCAACCTATACCCCAGTTGCACAGTCGCGGAAAGCTCAACCCAAAGCGAGCAAACCAAACGGTCCCCCCACAAACCTCCCGGATTTTGAAAACCAAATGTTGACAGCTGTGGTTTACAGTGTTGTGAAAACTTTGCTTTTAAATGCAACAAATTACTATGTTGCATTAATTATTATAGTAAGTAATTGTTCATTTGCGACTTTTTGCTGCAAAATGGTGTGTTAATGTTGCCTAACTTTTTCCCACTGTCAGCAGACTGAAAATCTCTTTCCTCCAGTGGAAGTTCTTGGCTTACAGTCATCTTTTACATTAGAAATACATTGGGAATGTATATTTTATGTTGGAAATGCTGAATTCCACTGAAACAGCATTTTTACATTTTGAGAACATAATCTCAGGTTTTTGGTGTAAATTTAGCAAGTAACGGTTGGTTCACATTTACTTTTGTTCACTGTTGAATAGGGTTGCAAGTTTCCAGAAACTTTCCAGGATTTTTGGAAACTTTCCAGGATTTTCAGAAACTTTCCAGGATTTTTCGGAATCTTTCCAGGATTTTTGGGAAGTTTCTGGAAATTTACCGGAAATATTCATCCCCTTTGCAACCCTACTGTTGAAATAGTCATTATTGCAGTCGAAATCTACAGGTATGTCGCTTGAGGGAGAAAGATTTCCCAACACAGATTTCACATCTGGTTCAATTTGGTCGCAAGCTTTGACCAACAGAAACCTGCTTGGGTTGAACGTGACTTCTGTGTGAGCTGTGCTTCATGCATCGCTAGATTCGCTACACTGTTGACAATTGACCAAAACATTACTTTAATGTTTGGTATTTGACACGTTGCTAGCCAGCACACAGAGCACAATACAGTGGTGAGCAGATGTGCTGGGCAATTCTGGTTTGTCATCATGTCTAATAATCTACTGAAGCAGAAGTCTTTCAGTGGTGTTTTGATTATGTTATGCAATCTTTGGTTTTGGCTTGTGAATGTGTGACTGTTTAAGTATTGAAGCAAGTAATTGTTTTGCAGGGTGAGCTAGGGATGCCTGGAATGCCTGGGAAACAAGGAGTGAAGGTAGTTCACTTCTACTGCAGCCTATATCTAACCCCATACCCTTTTACCCATGATCCCCAGCCTTTTATTAAGAACCATCCTTTTCCCAGAACCTTGCATGCTCTTTCAGAAGCATTCCATTGCTAAAATGCCCCTTTGAGAGCTCAATCTTATCTGTTTATTATTTATGTAGAACTGCTTTCACACCAAAGGTGATTAATAGCTCATTATTGCACAGCTCTATGGAATACTTGATTCTGATTGGTCAATTGCACCATTCAGCGGTATGTTATCCGAGCCTGTTCTCATTCTTTTGCGTCATATCCCTCTGGGGTCACTCGGCCCAAATGGACCCACAGCATTTAACATTTTTTAAATTAAAAATCATAGCTTCCTCGGATCGGTTCGAAATTTGGTGACTTTGTTGGTATTTGGTATATGAACACCCAAATTAATTGGGGACAGGATGTGAATAGTATAAGTGGTTGTAAAAAAAATAGTCACACTTGAGGTGTTCGGGTCCAAATGGACCCGTATGGAAAATTAATGGGAAATTGGCAAAAAAGTTTTTTGTGCATACAATCTACAAATCAGCCACGATCCAGAAAAAAGCACACAACAGTGAAGGGGTAAATCTATAAAACATCGAAAGTGCAAAACAGACACACACACACAAACACACTTTTATATACAAACTCACCAAAAAATTCAGATTGTTTTGCATTTTCTAAAATGCTCAGATTGTCCACCTGATGGCATCCATCTCATTTCAAAAATTGATTTTATGAGGCCTAGGCTTGACTCTAAAATAAAATACAGCTTTTAAAAAATTAATAAATAATAATATTTTTTATATTTTTTATATTATATTCAATGGGGAAAAAAATTGTCATAATTATTGCATTAATATTAATTATATTTTTTTTAAATGTTCTCAAAAGACCAAAAAAGAAGAGAAAGAAAAAATATTAGAAAAAACAAGTTAAAAAAAGTAAGATTTTTTTTTTTAAATATTTTTGAACCCGAACACCCCAAGTGTGACTGTTAAACGAACAACCCCAGAGGGATATAAGTGACGCCATATGACATTTCGGGGGTTTATTCTGAGAAAACAACGACTGGATGTACATTATCCCTTACTTATACTAGCAAGTCACATATAACCGTCTCACCTTCTGACACTGTAAAGTGGCGTCTGAGACTTGAAGAGGGAGATGGCAGGAGAAAGACTGATGGTGCCACAAGCATCAGATCCCTCAGTCACCCTCGACCCCAGTGGGTTCGAGTGTCCTCATGCAACCACAGCTGTGTCCGTAAATCACTGCCTTCATGTCTGCTCATCAGTCTGAGATAACAGACATGAATTAAATATCTGTCATGTGCTCTTTACTATTAATAACAAACCAATTGTAGGGGTTGGCTCATTGCGGCACTGCTAGTGATCAGCTATGCGTGCCTGGAGAGCACAAACTACGACATACAAATCTAAATATTGATTCCAGCATGTGCTTTCTAATTGCTTCAGTAGAGATTATGACATCTGATAGAGATCGTTGGGGGTTTACAATGGATGTAAACAGTGTTTTGGCTAAATAATTACAGAAAATAATCTTCAGTTGAAATTAAGAATGACTTTTTCAGGCAAAATTTATGATGTTGATTTTCGAAGGTCAGCATTTGAGGATGTGTTTAGGTCTTTTCTCACTGTTTTCCTTTTCTTCCTTTCTTTCTCTGATTTTTTTTTTAATGCTGACATCTTGCACTCTTAAAGGGAGAGCCTGGTTTCCCAGGCGTCCCTGGACGAAAGGTAAAGGCCTGGTTTGGTGTGGCTGTATCTGTAACACATTTGTTGAGCATATGAAATTCTTAAAGAAATGTTTGTGTCACTATGAAGGGTCAGGCTGGTATTTCTGGTATCCCTGGAAAACGGGGCTACAAGGTACACTTGAATGTGCGCTGTGGTTATGTCTTGCATAAGTGCTTGTTCTGGCAATATTGAGGGTGAATTTTACTCACCCTTTTGCAGTTTCAAACCTGAATGACTGTTTTTTTCCTCATGGAACACAATGATCAATTTTTAAAGACTTTTGGCCATTCTTTTGAGTTTAATGATATTGTTTAAGCTTCAAAATGACTAATAAAGCATCATAAAAGTGACCATACAAATTATGCACCTTTTTCCTAAGTGTATTATTTATGTACTCTGAATTAATATTTGTAATTTTAAAAAAGTTTTACATTTAATTTTACATTTGTTGTGTGCCATTTTATTATATGTTTCATTTAGTGTTAAGGTATTCTCGTAAACAAACTTTAACTTTAACGTTTGTTTTTCATAATTGTATTTTATTTGATTCCAGCTTTATTTCAAATAGGCCTTTAATGCTATTTCTCAAAAAAATGTTTTTGTTCCACAGAAAAAAAGAAAGCCATTTGGGTTTGGAATAAAAATAGGCTGAATAAACATAGCAGCATTTTATTTTATGTTTTATATTTTGAGTGAATTGCATTGATTTGACTTTAATTATACATGCATGTCTGAAAGACGTGTGAAGTGGTGAGCTGAATGTCTGCACACAATGGTGTTTGTACACCTGGATTTATTATTTGTGGTCAAACTAGACCATTTGTTTTCAGTTTGCGCACATGCAAATACAAACAATCATTACATATGCATGGTTACAGTGTTGCAACAAATAGAAGACAGTTTGTTTTAACATTTTTAAAAGTTGTGATAAATTAATAAATGAGTGTTTCTACTAAACAGAAGCCCTACAAGTTGGCCTCATACTCTGTTGTCCATATTTGTTGTAGTATCTGAAATAATTTTCATCTAATGTGACCACACCTTTACCCTCGCTCCCTGTGTTTAAGTTCCACATCTGTTGTGAATTAAATATGCTAACTCTAATGCTTCAAAAGCAAATGGGAACAAGATGCTTACACTAGAATCTTTATTACACCTTCATTAAATAGAGCTCAGCTTTGAATCTTTGAATCAGTCAAGTCATGGTTAACTCCTACATTTCTATTTATTGCCAGGGAGAAAAAGGCGATGCTAATGCTGCAGGAACTGGCATTAGAGGAGAACCAGGTACCCCAGGACAAGCTGGACCCAAGGTAGACAGCCCGCGTTCTCCACCAACTAGCTCTAGAGCCTATATCTGCTGCTAAATTGCTTTCTTGGTGTGGCCCAGTATCTGCTTACGGTTTTGTAAGAAGTGAATGTCAGGTTCAATATTGCATGTCTTTTCACAGGGTGAGAAAGGTGATCAAGGCATAAAGGTGAGCAATTGAAATATTATTACCCAAAATGAGTGATTGCACATTGCAACTCTAAATGACCTAGTATCATAGTTATATTTTAAATATGTCTTTGAGAACAATAGCACAAATAAATGCATTTTGCCTTGCAGGGTGAAACTGGCCTGGAAGGCCCATCTGGACCAAGGGTGAGTAGAGTAGTCACTGACACAGAGAATGATGCAATGATGTCACCTGGTTTGTTTATTGTGATTGATGTAATGTTATATATTAATTGATTGATTGTTCTTCCATCACTCATCAGGGACCACCAGGTCCGAACCGGGGAGCCAGGAAAAACTTTAATCAACAACAATGAAAATGTATGTCTTAATTTTTTAATGCATACAAATGTTACTTTATTTATAATTTGGTTAATTTGCATATTACTCTTCCCTGCCTTGATGTAAAAGTTTTAATAGATTAATCTGTAATGAATGAAGGCACTAATTTAAATTTGTTTTTCAGGATATTCGCAATGTGCATTCAGTGGTAAGTGTCAAAGGCCTTTCCTGTATTTGTTGTATTGTTAGGAACCTAGATAATATTTATTTCGAGTATCCGGACAAAAAAAAAGAAAAAAAAGTTGCGGTTTGGTTTTAAATAAGCCAATGCTTAAGAGTCTATGATTGGATAATTATTTAAAAAAATGATGGAAATAATTGTTCCATCAATATGTATATTATAATATAACTTATATACTTTAACTTATATATTTATAATATAACTAACCATTTATTTTTGTCATTTTAGGGTGCTCCTGGTCTACCTGGGCCTCCAGGGCTTCCTGGGACCCCCCGGTTTAAAGGTAGCTGATCAACTTCTCTCATTCTTAACTCTTTTATCCTTGATTTATAACTTTGGTAGAATTTCAAACTAAATTCTGTTCACTGCCCTGTTCTTTTGCATTAAACATCACTTTTTCCCCTCAGGGTGACGTTGGACTTCCAGGTCCCCCTGGTCTTGATGGGGAAAAGGTAAATAATAATTAACATTTACTATAAATGAAACCTACAGTATATTAGCCCCTAAACTGTGGGTAGTCCTTTGGTGGATGTATTTACTGAGCTCTTGGTCCTTTCTAATGCTGAATGATTGCACCTGTTTACTTCTTAGGGTCCAAGAGGAAAGCCAGGAGAACAGGACCCATGCGGCCCTCCTGGACTGAGAGGGACCACGGGGGAGAAGGAGGAGTCATGGGATTCCCTGGCCCAAAAGGAGACAAAGGAGACATGGGCCCTGGGAGTAGCCTGTGAGTGACTGTAGTCTGTCTGAATACACCTGAGTTGTTAAAGGAGAACTCCGGTCAATTTTAAGATTGAGCTCATTTTTATGTACATTTGAGTGCTGTCAGTACAGACAAAAATGATAAAAATCGCTGTTGCCTACACTGTTATCCTCTTTTTAAAATTCGTACCCTGTTGACTTCAATGGGGCATGTTCTTAACATCCTTGATTTGTCATTACAAGTGCACAGCCACGTGAGTGGTGTTATTAAGAGTGACCAGCGGTCAATCTGACTGATAAATAAGCAACAGTGGAGACTGAGACAGTTCGAAATGCTTTTGGACACCTCGAAACTGAAAACAGGAAGTAAATACAGGTATGTGAGCTGGCCGTGGTCACTCTTAATAACACCACTCACATGGCTGTGCACTTGTAATGACAAATTAAGGATGTTAAGAACATGCCCCATTGAAGTCGACAGGGTGCAGATCTTAAAAAGAGGATAAAACGGTGTAGGCAACACCGATTTTTGTCGTTTTGTCTGTGCTGACAGCACTCCAAATGTACCAAAAAATAGCTCAATGTTAAAATTGACCAGAGTTCTCCTTTAAATAATCACAAGCATCTTGTGTCTTTTAACCCCTGCATGAAACAATATTCTGATATTATGCAATGTATCATAATATTTAAATTATGTGAACATCATGTACTCTTATTATTCAGATTGCCATTACCAAATTAAGCCAATATTTGTTTTTCTAGAAAGTTCAATTTAAAAAAAAAATAAAAAATAGGCAACTTAATAAAACGACAGAATCGTCGATATTTCCAGAAGACAATGTATTTGTATTTGTGTGTTTGGAATATTCTGAATTGCAAGAACATTGGAATATTCCAATAATTGTGGAGCATGTAAACGTCTTTTTGAAACTAAAGGCTTAACCAGAAAATGATTTGCATGTAAAATTGGTTTTGTTTCTTTGAGCAGTGAGATCATGCTGAGTGCTTTTGAATGTTGAAAAAGTTTGTGGTGAGTGGGCAGCATTGCATCCTTAAAAGCCCACAGTTTACTAATCATTTGTCCTATGTGTTGGATGTTATGAGTTAAAAGGTCTCTTGGTTGTGGCCTTTGTTTTTAAGGATATCCCCCAAACTTGAGTTTTCTGTTCATTTTAATTACTATTTCACATTCTTTCCTCATTCTGTAGGGTTTAGATGGCCCTACTGGAGAAAGGGGGTTTCAGGGCCCCCTGGCCATATTGGATTGCCAGGCCCAATGGTATGCAATGGTGCCCCTCACTTAAACGTCATTGTTAACCCTAAAACCGTATTTTGGACAAATGTGGGCAAAATAGTTTTAATTTATTTAAAAAAAATACTTTCCCTTGATCTGAGCGGTACAAGACTTGGCTACTTTTCCTAAGTTTGCCTCCTGAACACACACGCTTTTTGTTTGATCTCAATTCTACAATGTTAAGTGGGTGAAAAAAAAAGCTCCTTAATCTTGTATTTGGGTCAGAAATGGGCACCCATAGAAATGAATGGGAAAAACTGTAATTTGAGCATTCTAAAATAAGCCAATATAAGACACCAGGTGACAGCAAAGTCACTTCATCTTTAGGTTTTAGCTCTAAGAACTTATTGGAATGATATTTAATGTAGTTAAAAAAATAAAAAATAAAACTACATAGTAATTAATTTACATAGAAATAATTTACATAGAAAATATGGTACTTTTTGAAGTAAATAAATTCAAAAATACCCCAAAATAAATAAAAAAACACCATAAATGGATAGACAAAACTTTATCAAAGACAGTGATATAACATTTATAATAAATAAAATTTGGATCACACCTGCATCCTCTGTGCCCACATTTGTCCACAATTACAGGATTAAGGGCTTTAAAGTGAATATGGTTTTAGGGCTACAAAGACAACACATGACTTTAGGGTGCGTATTTCATCATGCCAGTTTTAATTCTGTTGATTGAATGGTAAAGTTGAATATTCCTTCTCCTTTGCTTTTTCACAACAACTTCAGGGTCAGAAAGGTGAAACTGGAAGAAAGGAGATAAAGCAGAGCTGGTATGTTTGACATTTTTTATCATTTGATTTGCACATTTGGGGGTTTAATGGGGTTTCAATAGACATCAGCTCAGCCTGTGGGTTTTCAAAGTTAGGAAATATTTAGAACTAAATATCTTAATGGTGACTCTCCTATTTGTGTTGTTTAAGGTCTATGGGCCTGCTGGACCTCCAGGACCTGCAGGGCCAGCTGGGCCAATGGTGAGGGCATTGTCTACTCCATAAAAGCTTATGATAACAGCACACATATTACAGTCAGATGCATATGTGGGCTTAAGGATCATCAGTGCATTTTATTTTTCATTTGACGGTGCATTTATAGAGGAACTCATTCAATTAAACAACTCAAAATGTTTATCTCATATTTATTTTTTGTGCTTCATCAGGGAACTCCAGGTTTGTCAGGACCAAAGGTAAGTTTCGCAGCCCAAGTCACTTTTATATTCCAGTTTAACTAACTTAAAGGAATAGTTCACCCAAAAATAAAAATTGTGCAATCATTTACTCACCCTCAGGTTGTTTTAACCCTGCATGAGTTTCTTTCCTCTGCTTAACACAAAAAAATATATTTTGAAGAATATGGGTAACCAAACAGTTAATTTGCCCCATTGAGTTCCATAGTATGAAAAAAAATAAAATAGGTCAATGGGGCCCAATATTTGGTTACCCAGATTCTTCTAAATATCGTTTTTTGTGTTCAGCAGAAGAAGGAAACAGATTTGTAGCAACTTGAGAGGTGAGTAAATGATGACAGAATTTGTATTTTTGGGTGAACTATCCCTTTAAAATGAAAAGTTATGTGGCTTGCCATATGTTAAACAAGACATTAAATTGTGTATGTTCTTTCTGGGTCAGGGAGAGCCAGGAATAGGCTTGAGAGGAGAGAAGGGATCACCTGGACAGAAAGGAGATAAAGGAGACAGGGGCCATCTGGGACTCCCTGTAAGTACATTTCTCATTCTTATAATCTAGTGTTTAATACTTTGCATGCATTGCAAAAACAATGTAAGATAAAACAGCTGTCCGATTCATCGAATCAATCCTTATGAGGGATAAATGATGAATACGTCTTATCAGTGATTCCAGTTAGTAATTAATTTGATAATATTCATACAATCTAATCAGCTGAACCAAGATATTTTTGTCTTTCCTGAGTGCAGCATTAGTGGAAAAGCATGTTCTGTGTAAGGTTTGTGCTTTAGACACGTTAATGCAAATATCATTGTGCTTGTCTCTGTAACTAGATGTCATGGTTCATGGCTAAATGTCACATTGCATGAATCAGTGGATCTCCACATTTGGCAATCATATACACAAGTGCAATCATGTAATCATCTCGTCACATTGTTTTATACACATTTGAATAGATTACCTACGAGTTCCTGATGGTTTCATATTACTGTAACTGACTGACATACATGTTATTATTTCGAAATATTCTGTGGTTGTTTATAAAATGTTTTCTCTCTGTTCGTTCAATAGCATGCTATAGGTTGTTACTGTGAATTTCAGGGGTCTTTTCCTGACTTCTGGTGTATATCTGTGGTGTCAAAGTCATTGATAAACTTGTTCTAGTCACATCATCAATGGCACAGTAACTCCTTTTAAACAAATAAGAGAAAGTGTTGAAAATGTCTAGAAAATCTTTAGAATGCACTGCAAAAAAAAAATGGTTCCTCAGTAAAAATAAAATAAAATAATTGACCTATTTTTATCTAAGCATAAACCTCACAATGTTGATTCTTAAGAAAGCAAAAACATGCTACCAATGTGGTAAGAAAATTTGAAATTAGAGCCTTTCCAAGTAAATTTTACGTAAAATGAAAAATTTTGTACAGATTTGTACTGGAAAACAAGATAAAATTCTGCTTAAGAATATAAAAAAAACAATGATAAAACAATGATCCAAACCTTTTTGTGTTGTGGAAGGGCTGATGTTACCCAGTGTGCTCCTCTGTTCCATAACCTAGTGAGCTGCCTACCTACAGTATGCATAATTTTAAGGCATCATAGGTACACTCCTGCCACAAACATTTTTTGTTACAAAGCAAAATGCTATTATCAAAATAACAATAAAATATAGCTGTGAGCAGCGATTACGGGCCCAGCCGGTGGCACCGCAACCCCAGTTCCTTTAGTTACCTAAAGGCACCGGTAACATCAGCCCCTGATGGCCGCGGGTTCTGACCCATGTGCAAAGTTTCAAGAGTTTTCGAGCATGTTAAGGGCCCCAAAAGTGCCTGAATATTCGATAGAACATTTTTAAAAAAAAAATGATCCTAAGGAAAACAATAGGGCCTTCGCCCTTTCAGGGCTTGGGCCCTAATTAAAATAACTCAAAGATATAGTTCTAAAATCATCCTAAATATAAAAGTCTAGCAGAGTCCATAAAATAATTTTAATGGCACAAGAGAAAATATATCGTTGAAATCAATTTTCCAGTTGATGAACATTGAAAGCCAATCAGAATCCATCCTGCTTTAAAGCGGCAGACAACAAACCTGCTGTGCGCGCTTCAGAACAAACAGAACCACACCGTCATCTGCCATCATTATAGATATCTTTATAGTTCTCGTTCTTCAGTGTGAACAAGCCTTTAGCTTTAAGTCAACTCTCCTATGCAGAGATTGGAGCGCTATTTGTGTTGCTGCCTATGTATAGTGTCCTTATTCAGTCACTTATGAGGTTGCATTTCAGTTTAACATGCCACCTTCAGGAGAGTAGACGGCGGTGCAGCTTACTAGGTTTTGGAATCAAACAACTATTTACAAGTATTATTTTTAGTTTTAGCATCTCTTCTGGAATTTAAAACCCACCTGTTGTTATTTCATCAACTTTCATAGAGCTGAAAGGAATGATTTAAAAGAGCATACTGTATTAAAGGGATAGTTCCGCCAAAAATGATATTTGAACCATGCATTACTCACCCTCAAGCCGTTCGAGATGCATATGTCAATCTTGTTTCAGACGAACACATTTTCAGTTATTTTAGAAAATGTCTTAGACCCTTCAGTGGATATAATGTGAAGAAATGGGGTCCAGCTCCTTCAAGTCCCAAAATGTGCATAAATCCTTCACAAAAGTCATCCATCCGGCTCCCAGGGTGATAAACGAAGGCCTTCTGAGGGAAATCCGTGCAGTATTGTCGTAAAAATATACATATTTAAAACTTTATAAATGAAAATATCTGACTTCCGGCAATGGTGTCGGGCGACAGTGTGCTGAGGGGTGATGAACGAAGGCCTTCTGAGGGTAATCCGTGCGGTATTGTTGTTAAAAATATACATATTTAAAACTTTATAAATGAAAATATCTGACTTCCGCCAACGGTCGTCGCAACGGTTCCTACATTGCCGTCCGTACACGGTTGATGGAAGTCGGCGTACTGAGGTGTAGGACGTCAGCGTAGGAAACGTCGCGACATCACAGCGGTTCCTATGCTATGTACGCCCTCTTCCATCACCCGTGGGCGGTCCGGCGAACGCGATTGCCGGAAGTCAGATTTTTCCATTTATAAAGTTTAAATATGTATATTTTTATGACAATACCACACGGATTTCCCTATCAGAAGGCCTACGTTTATCCACACCCTGGGAAAGCCAGATGAACTGGCTCTGTCGAAGGATTTATGCACATTTTTGGCGACTTGAAGGACTAGAATCTGCCATTTCTTAGCAGTTGTGTCTGCTGAGGGGTCTGAAGAATTTCCTAAAATAACTCTAAAACTGTGTTCGTCTGAAACAGAGATTGACATCTAAGCATCTACGAACGCTTACGGGTGAGTGATGCGCATGGTTCAAAGAGTGTAATTTTTGGCCGAACTATCCCTTTAAGGAGCGGTTTAAGCTCATATTCACTATAAGAAGCTAAAGTCACTTTAAAAGGAGTTACTGCCCGTCTCTTACATGTCATCTTCAACTTGTCACCCCCTCCATCAAAACTAGTGTTGTTTTTATGGCACACAAGTCACTGCTCACTCACCCACCTCTCCTCCCCCACCTTCTCCCCTCCCTCTCCACCACCCTCCATCTCTCCTCTCGCTCTGTAACTCTTTACACGCCGTCCATGGCCCGGGCTCAGTGGTTTGGGCGGCAGGGCTCCTTAGGTTCCAGTGGCTCAGTGGCAGCAAGACCCGTTCCCACTCATTGCCACCCCTCTTATCTTCCATTCATCCTCTCTCTCTTTCCCCCTCCGCTGTGCCGCCTGCTCCACTCTTTCTGTCTGTCTGCCTCTGCTTGAGCCGTTGCTTGCTTGTCTTTTGTGCGCTTGTGTCTTCTTCTGTGTGTGTCTAATGGTCAAGGCCTTGTTTCCAGATCATCTACTTGCTGGTACGCTCGGCATGAGTATGACTTTGATTTGGCTTCTGTCCCTACAGCCTGTTTGGCTTGTTGCCTCTTGCTGTTTCCAGAGGTACCGCGCTCAGTTTATTTCTCAACCTGTCAGACACGCGAGTGAGTGAAGGGGAGCATGGCCAAACACTTATAAACATCTCGCTCGCTCTCTCTCTCTGAAGACGCACTTTCTACTTTCTTTGAAAAGTCCGTACTTAAGCGCTGTACCAGTGGAATAATCCCTTTGCACAGTTTCATGCCGTCGCAGCCTTCTTTACCTTTATATATATATATTATATATATACTCGAACGTGCCTGAGCTCTGTCTCGACACTTTTCGAAAGGCTGAGTTGTCCTTCAGAGCTTCAGAGCTCTGTTTTGCATTCCAAGACAAGCTTTGACCTTGTAATGTCATACCAGGAGAGAGCATGATGGGATGCCAGGCTGCATGAACAGTGTTTACAGTATGGCGTACGACTGTACAAATGGCTGAGAAGCAGGACTCCGGAAAAGCAAGATGTCTAACAGCCCTTCTCTTCAATCATGTATGTATCCTCTCCGAGTCAGTGCAGAGGAAGATGGAAGATGGGTTCAGCTGTTATATTTACTTGTGTGTCTGTATCTTCTCCCCTTAGATCCAACAAACTTTGGAGTTTTTTCGAGTCTGGGCCTTAGATGACTGTTTTCAAACATCTACATGAAGAGTTTAAAACTGCTTTCATCAAGAACTCTGAAAAGTTTTGTTGGTCTATTGGTGCTCGAGACACACTGACTCAGTTTCTCTCCCTTCTGACCTCGATCACCGAACACCATCCGCTCTGTGGTAAAGCTTCCACAGTGTCACTTTCTTGTTCCTAAAGGGTCTGATAGGACCAGCAGGAGTGCTGGTAGCACTGCAGGGTACGCAAAAGGAGAAATGGTTCAGTGCAGCCCATCCTCATGACACTATGAGCTAAATTGGATATTTTTTGAATTTACATCGCAATTATAACTGCATTATTACTTATATTGTCTGATATTATCTTATTACTACTTTTATTTCTCAGTTGTTGAAGTAGTGCTCAAAGGAGTAGTTCAGCTTTTAAAAAAAACTTTTGCTGATAATTTACTCACCCCATGTACATTCAAGATGTCCACGATCTTTCTTTCTTCGTTAGAAAAGAAATTAAGTTTTTGCAATTAAGGTGTTTTTACTCCATATAATGGACTTCATTGGGCACCAAGCGGTACAAGGTCCAAATGCACAGTTTCATTGCAGCTTCAAAGGGCTTTAAACGACACCAGACAATGAATAAGGGTCTTATCAGCGAAACAATCGGCCATTTCAAAAGTAAATAAAAAAGTTTACGTTTTATAACACAAATGCTTCGCCTTGCTCTGTTCGTATCTCGTGACTCTCCTATTCAAACGTTCTATCAAAATGGACAAATCTGTTTTTCGAGTTATTTTGTTCATTTCGATTCGTTGAATGAACCAAAAGATTCAGTCAGTTTTGATGGAACGGGTTCGAACAGGAGAGTCTTCGACGTACAGTGCATCACACAGGAGGATGGCACCAGGCAGAGCATGTTGTGCTTGTGAGCTTACATTTTGTATGTCCTTTTAAATGTCAGCCGATCGCGGTTTGCTTGATAGAGCCCTTAGTTGGTCGTCTGAGTGTCGATTTAAGGCCCTTTTGAAGCTGCACTGAAATCTCTCATTTGCGAAAAACCTTCGAATCGTTTAGGCTACCCAGATGAAGTCCATTATATGGAGAAAATCCGTCGAATGTTTTCAGTCGAAAAACCTTCATGTTCTTTTTGACTAAAGGAGGAACATATTTGGTGGTAATTCAGGTGAATGTAAATTATGGCTAAAGTGGAACTCTATTTGCACACACAAAAAAGCAAATTTCATACA
>JAQIUQ010006968.1:0-88935 GCA_030378365.1 Hybognathus amarus | reverse complement strand
TGTTGATGTTGTGTTTGTGTATACACACAACAACAAAAACTTACTGGATAACTTCATTATAAATATAAATATATTTTGTGTATGTACAGTTCATGACATCTTAAGGCATATTTGTTCTTATATAATTTCAGGTAACTGTATTTGTTGTTAGTAACTTGTGGTGTACTACTTTTCCAAAATACTTTGTTACTTTAAATATAATTAAGTAGTCTGTAGTTTGGCAGCTACACTGGAACTTCGATCCATTAATTGATCCATGTTTATACAAGGCCTTTTTCATGCAGTGTTTGGTTGTTGGGTGGAGATTTCTCACTGCTGACAATAGCAATCATTATATCCTTCCTCTCTAACATATGGAAGGAATATGATGGCAAATGCAGCCTCTCTCTGGCTACGAGTCCGACCCGGATATTTTTGGATTGCATGGGAAATCCATGGAAGAATTTTGACCGTTGCAGTATTATTGGAACCTGCGTGTAGATGATTCAGAGTTTCTACAAGTTTTTTCTGCAGCCCATACTCAGTTTGTGTGGGTGTGTCTAGAAAGTACAAGGGGAAGAGAGGAAAATCAATGTCTGTGGTAACATTGTTCAAAAAATGTCTTCCTCATAACTTACACTTCCATGCTACTTTTACCATTTCTGCAGTACAGTTTTCTGTATGCATACATAGTATCTATTCAATTTTCCAAAAAGCGCAGCATGTAACGCCACACTGCACAGAATACTGTATCCCACAATGCAATTTGACAAATAAACCGAATCAGCTACAACTTTTATCTACAATCAGACTGCATAAAAGCAAGACATTTTTATACTAAATTGGATTAAAATAACATAATAATGAAACGATAATACATTATTGGATATAATGATATCGAATATATAATTGTTAATGTGGGCAAAAACATACCAATTTTTTTTTTATATTTATTTTTCCATAATGTGCTGTTTTAAATGATATTAAAAATGGCAAGCTGTGTAGAGTGCATATGTATTAAACTAAAAGATGTCAAAGCTTGTCCTGTTCATGTTCTCTTTCGAGAGATTCTCTCATATTGTGCAAGTTAGCTTACGATTACGGGAAAGATTATTCTTTTTGAGATATTGAAAATAATAAATAAATAAATAAATAAGTAAATACATAAATCATGTGTACAAATTGTCAATATTAGTGTGTTTGAGATGTTAAATGCACCCAGTATATGTGAAAAATAAAATAGAAATTCAAAATGTCTGGTTTTTCTACACTTTACCTTCCTGAAGTGCACGCATAGAGTGCACGTGATCAGCTCTGGGCGCTGGAGAAACTGCCCCAGGAAGGCGGGTCTCTGGAGCAGCTTAGCCAATCGCTGATTTAAGATATAAATGATTGACATAAACTGTAGCCAATCAGCGAGCTCAAATCTAGTCAGCTATGGGCGATTCTTCTAGCGCCCCAAGCAAGCGCGCGGCCGTGACCGCGCCCATGCGCACCACTACTAAAGTCAGGACAAGTCTCATTTACTGTACATGTGGAATATTTGCTTGAAAAATCACTCAAAATTGTTGTGAGTAATACTTTTTTTATTTAATCAGCTAATTAAGCAATCACTAAGTATATTGTTTGAGTTCAATTTCAAATGGAAAGTTTATGCAATACGTTTGTTTTTGTGCAAGAATGCCTCAACCTTTTAATATTGGCATTAAATAATTACTTTTTCACAGAGCACTGGTATCCTTAAATTGTATTTGGGTGGTTATTAAAATGAATTATAATAAGAATTGTTAATTATATAGCCTTTCCAACACCACAGGTCACTTTACAATATAGGTTAAGAAAAAAAAAAATAAACCTCAACATCAAAGATGACAGAAAGTAATATTCAGAGGTTACTTACAATAATCTCTTACAATATCCATAACAAGGCAGAGGTCTACATCAAAGCGTACAAAATAGCATGTCATGGAACCTTTAAAGATTGTGAGCTGAATATGATATAATACTCAATGATAACCAGCCTGTTACCATGCCACACTCATTTACTGATGTCATACACACACACATACAATTTGCATACAAGCCAAGACAGAAAGTCAATTTTATTTCTAAAGCGCTGTGTGTGTGTATGACATCAGTAAAATAAGTGTGGCATGTATAACTGTTTAGAGTTTTGCAAAAGTTTGTTTTTCAATTTCAAACTGAGTGTAAAGCGTGTAATGTGCTTGTAGTTTTGCAGACTTGGTCTGAAGATTATTCATGAGTGAATGGTTTCACTGAGCGGGCCTTAAGTTCCACTTCCAATTTGAATTTATTTTTATTCCATAACTTTGTTATATTAGTTATGACAGATCTGATGACAATCTGAACAGACGTTCCTCTGACACTAGGTGGCACTATAATAAAAGGTTTCAAAATTTTGATCACCCAAAGGATTAGAATCAAAATTCAAAAATCAATCATTCTGAATCTAGTGTTAGGTTAATTATTACAGGATTATTGTTACACACTGAAACCAGCACATTCAGGACAGTTAAATTTAGGCAAGTTCTGGCCCTAGGGGAGCTATAAGGAAAAAAGTCAAAGATATTGTGCATGATCATTGTCAAATTTGCCAAATTAAGTTCTGTGTGTTTGGAAAGTTAAAAAAAAAACATGAAATGAATATGAATTCAAAGCAAACTTGCATTCAGGCCTATTCCTGACATTTCAGCCCTTATTTCAAGTCAAGATGTAATGAGTCATCTGCTAAGTTAATTAATGAATACATTGATTCAGTCAACTCATGGCAACAGTAAATAAGAAATTCACAGTCCCATATCTGTTCATTAACTGCTTTCAAACAAGACTTCTAACTTAAAGGAGTAGTTCACTTTTAAAAAAACTTTTGCTGATAATTTACTCACCCCCATGTCATCCAAGATGTCCATGTCTTTCTTTCTTCAGTCGAAAAGAAATTAAGGTTTTTGATGAAAACATTACAGGATTTTCTCCATATAATGGACTTCAATGGGAACCAAACGGTTCAAGGTCCAAATGAGAGTTTCAGTGCAGCTTCAAAGGGCTTTAAACGACACCAGACAATGAATAAGGGTCTTATCTAGGACCCTTTGAGTCATGACTCGAAAAAAGATTTGTTCATTTTGATGAACGAGTTTGAACAGGAGAGTCACGACGCGCATCACAGAACAGAGCAAGACAAGAATTTAAGCTCATAAAACTTAAACTTTTTTATTTATTTTTGAAATGAATGATCGTTTCGCTAGATAAGACCCTTATTCATCGTCTGGTGTCGTTTAAAGCCCTTTGAAGCTGCACTGAAACTGTCTTTTGGACCTTGAACCGTTTGGTTCCCATTGAAGTCCATTATATGGAGAAAAATCCTGGAATGTTTTCATCAAAAACCTTAATTTCTTTTCAACTGGAGAAAGAATGACATGGATATCTTGGATGACATGGGGTGAGTAAATTATCAGCAAAAGTTTTTTTTTTTAAGTGTACTACTCCTTTAATTTCAGTGAGTTCCCAAATGGTATGTGAGGGAGCAGCGTGTCCCCTGGGGAGTGCACTGCGCACACATTTTTGCAATTACAGAATGCCAGAAAATCTCATGGCAAAATCAGCAGTTCAAGCTCAAACTTACAACTCATCTAATGATATTAAAAACATCTGTCGTCAAACAGAGGCATCTATTTTCATAACCGGTGAGATGGTGGTTAATTTGCATATTGCGTAGCCTGCTGAGTAAAGCAGAGAAATCGCTGGAATGAGAACCATTATTCTCAGTGTCTTTTAACTTTGTGCAAGGCCCATTCATATCACTGAATCATAATCAAAAACAATAATTGTTAAAAGTAATTGTAATAAGTCTAAATATTTTGTATTTAGAGCAAATGCGAACTTTAAACCTAGGTTCCCACAACCGCTGGTTGATTTAGATTGGCAGCTCAGCTTGCGATACTACAGGCGTCATGCCGTAGGGATAAAAATGAAGATTGAACGTTAAGCCTATGGTGATAATTGACATTAGGCCTATGGCACCGCTTGTACAAACTGCAGTCCCATTGGTGGATTGAGTGAGACCTGCTGATTGAGTATCACTCAAAGGTCACCACGTTGACCTCGCTTTACAGAGATTATCAGGAGTATTTACCGGAGTGGGCAGATCCTCTCAATGCAATGTACTTTCAAAATAATGCATTCATTTCATATTCATTTAATTTAATATAGTGTTCATTTAGTTTGAAATATATTTAAAGGGATAGTTCACTTTGAAATTAGTTTTTGGTATGTTTTAGCTTACCTCAAGGGCATCCAAGATGTAGGTGTCTTTGTTTCAACAGTATATTTTTAGGTCAAACCGTTCTTGTCTGTCAGTCATATAATGGTGGTCTATGGTCACCACCTCAAAGAGCATGCACAGAGAAGTCCAAATTAAACATGATTCAATTACTCGTAAATGTACACATTGATGACCAAAGACACGAAACGAGCGGTTTGTGTGAGAAAACGAACAGTATTTATATAGTTTTAACCTCTTGTTACCACAGCCAAGTGATCTGAAGGCGCGGGCGCTTCGGTCTGCGCAAGCGCCGGAAGTCATCTCTCAAGCGGTTGTGAAAAAAATTCAACGTTGTCTGTTGATATACCGAAAAATCATCTTCCATTGCGATTTGCTGTATATCTAAATATGTTTAGATCTTCACAGTGTAAGGTAACGCTTGAGCAGACCAAAGCGCCCGCGCCCTCAGATCAGTTGGACGTGGCTGTGGTTACATCAGGTAAAAACAATGTAAATCCTATTCATTTTCTCACCCAAACCGCTTGTTAGGTATCTTAGGCCAACAATGTGTACTTACATTTCCGAGTCATTAAATCAAGTTTAATTTGGACTTCTCTGTGCATGCTCTTTGAGGTGGTGACCATAGACCTCCATTATATGACTGAAAGACAAGAACGGTTTGACCTAAAAATATCAAAATTGAAAATACTGTGGAAACAAAGACACCTACATCATGGATGCCTTCTGAGGTAAGCTAAAACATATCAAAAACTAATTTCAAAGTGAACTATCCCTTTAAAATAAAAAAATATTAAACTGAATCAGCTTAGCCAATACGGAAAATTATGTGAAAATAATGTAAAGGACCTGCAGAGTTTTATGACTGAATATTTAATTGTGCGCCCACTGAATACATGCATTTAGTATATTTCTTGTGTAGTTCTGATAAAGCATTCATGTTATGTTAGAGAGCAAATGGCTCCGGGGTCAAATTCACAGGTTTGACAGCTCTTGATGAAGCACAGTGAATTCTGTCAGAAGGAGACAAGTTTTCATTTTATTATTGAGCAGAGGAATGAGCATACACCCTGCAGTACAGGACAGGTTCATGCACACATATATGCTCCTGACGACAGACCTTGACCATACTTGGGGTCTTTCACTAGAGGACAAGAAATTCCACCTTGAACATGTGCCTGTGCCTGTTTAGCTGCAGGGGGACAAACACACAAAGTAGGCAGTGGGAAACTAAAACGCTTTAGAGTCTCTGCCATAAATCCTCAGGGTTTCAAGTTCTTGAGACTACACACCTTTTACTCTTAAAAATGTTTCTGTGCGGCCACAACTTTGACAGCTCTATTGTCTTTGCATTGCTGATGCCAGCATCAGAATTGCTAGTGGCAAATGGCCTTGAATCAAGATGTAAGGAATGCTGAATCTGCAGATCATATCTTAGATTGTACATTATGGATCTGTTTAAGCCATTGAAACACTGACAATTAAAGGTGAATCAAAAGCAGTCGAGGTTGTAACACCTATGTAATTTTGAGTGTTAAAGGGCACCTATTATGCCCCTTTTTACAAAGGTAATATTGGTCTTGGGTGTCCCCAGAATTTTGTGAAGTTTCAGCTCAGAATACCCCATAGTTAATTTATTATAACCATTTGAAAATGTCTTTTGGGGCCTGATAAAAAATGAGCTGTTTTGGGTGTATACCACCTTAAATGCAAATGAGCTGCATATCCCCGCCCTGCCCTTGGATGAGGGCGTAACTTGATACCTATGGCAGTCGGTCTAAGGCCCTGTTTACACGAGAACGCTCGCGGGTGAAAACGTAAAAATATTTTATCGGATGTGCCTTTTGTTTACACGGCGACGGCGTTTTTGAGGCTTAAAAACGCAAAAAAGTGAAACCACCCTCCAGAGTGGAAATCTTAAAATGCTCCACCGTCGCGTTCCCGTGTAAAGGGTAAAACGGAGAAGTCTGCTTGACAGTGAAGGTTGTACGCAGGCGCGTGGACTTGGTGTTGTTATAGTATGCACTCCTAGCCACCTGGAGTGTATACTACATTGAATTTCACAGACTTTTGCATCACCATTTGCACGTGAATTTCCCACACAAAACGCTCGTCTAAAACGCAGAATAAAAAATGAAGACGCAACGCCACTTTTGCGTTTTCTCTTCAGAATCGTTTCCGTGTAAACATAGCCTAAGCTGAAGGGGAGAGTGAGAGACGCGCTGTTTTGTCTGTCATTCAGCCGTACATTTGAATCGGAATATAAAAATAGTACGAAGAGACTCCGGCAGAATAAACACAAATGAGAATGGACCAGTACGTCTCGGTATGGTTATTTTATACATTTATGTACTTATAGAGTAGTAGTCATGTCTTTTTGCAAGTATGGATGTGCAACACACACACAGAGACACACACAAACACTAACGCTGGCGCAATTTTTTGACGCTCCCCTAGTCGAAATGTAAAAGAATTTTTGAATTTGGTGCCCTCTTGACCGAGAAAAGAAAAAAAAAACCGAGGGACGCATTTGTATGTAAGACAACAACTCCCACAATGCACCGCATTGTACAGCTCTGCCAGCCACACCCACTAATCCGAAACAGCGAAAACAGAGAAATCACTCTTCCGTCTACAAGGCTAACGTTAGCTGTCACCAGAGTCTGAAATTCATTTCACACAAAATTTCTAGTTAGTTGGCTGTGGCGAGCAGGACGATCGAGGGCGTAAGAGGACGGCGTGAGTGATAATGAAAGACACCCGATCTTAAGTAACAAAATACATTCATAATCAGCCTTACGGTAGGGTGACCATATTTTGATTACCAAAAACCAGGACACTCTGCCCAGCAAACAGATGGGCCTACTCAAATGATATTCGAAGTTTACTCAAAGATACCTTATTAATTTCAATACATTTAAAGTAGGTTATGCCTCCTCTGTATGGATAAAAAAAATGGTTATATTGTTATATGAAAACAGGACATGTCCTGGGAAAACAGGACAGTTGGTCACCCTACCCATATGAAAAAGAAACACAAAAAACGTGCAAGAATTTCCTTTTGCCTACAATAGTAAATGTTTATGTTTTATATGCATTATATGTCTTATGAGAGTTATATGTCTCATATTATGATTTACTCATGAAAGTGGCCACTTTTGCATTTTTCTCATACAACGTAATTACATGAATTAAGTATGAATCAAACAAACAATGTATACTGTATGCTGTTTATAAAGAAAGTACATGGCACGGTATGTTTTTCGATGTTCCACATCATTTTTGCATTTTTAATTACTATGTAAAACATGTCTTAATTATAAAGACGTATACATTTTATATAATAATATTTACAATTACATATATCTTTCTTGTGCGTAAAGTATAGACCATAAACCATTTCACAAGATGTAAACAACACTGGTCCAGAAACACTTCCTGTTTCAGTTTGTAACTGTTTTCTTTATTTCACATGTAAAGAAAACATCTTAAGATGTTTGTTTAACTTTTTGATTCAGTTTTAAATGTTCTGTTGGTTGTATTTTATCCCAGCTTTTATGTAGTGTTAAAAAACTGAAACAGGAAGTGCATCTGGACCAGTGTTGTTTACATCTTGTGAAATGGTCTATATATAATTTAAACGTTAACTATGCTTTCTTTATTTGTTTTTTATAAGTTTGTTATATGTCAGCCAAGTAAAAAACAAGTAAAATGAGACACACCTGTGAGATGCTTCAATGAAACAACTAAAATCTTCATACAGTGTAGAGCTTTGAAGGGGGATTTTAATATATCTTGTAAATATGAACATTTATCTTTATTTATTGTTAACAAAGATCCTGATTACATGAGGAACAAACTCTTTGGGCAATATAAGTCAATATCACTCTGGTGGGCTTTTTGTTTGTTTGTTTGTTTGTTTGATTGTTTTTCAGTTTTCTTCCATTATCCATGAAGCATTTTCATCTATCCAATGATAGTAATCATTATGTGGTTTTATTATTGCTATTGTGAACCAATAATGTGTTAGCCTAGTTTTATTGTTTAAATGGTCCCCTTGATTGCTTTCCCAGGTGTGTCTTGGTACCTTGTTATCTTGTTAGCATCTCTATATATAAATAGCCCAGTGCTTTAGTCATCACTCTTACCAGCTCATGTTGGGGTAAAAGGGAATTAGGCAGCAGATAAAATGGCTAAACAAGCACTGCAAGAGGACAGAATAGAAATGGATATAACATATAGTAGAGATGAAATTCAAGCAATAATTAAAAATCAAATAAAACAAAGATGGCAACGAATGTGGGAAACAGGAATTAAGGGTAGAAATATGTATGCAATTCAACCAAAAGTGGGGAAAAAGAAGTCCTCAGGTGGAAGTAGAAGGGAGGAAAACATATTATCAAGACTTAGAATAGGCCATACAGGACTTATATCCTATCCATGTGAATGGTGTGGAGAGGATGAAACAGTAGAGCATGTTATCATGTATTGTGAAAGATATAAAGAGGATAGAGATACATTATTTGGAGAGATTCTGAGACAAGAGGAAACTGATATAACTTTGAGAATCATATTAAACCAGAACAGGAAAATGATAATAGAGAAGCTTTATAGATATTTGGAAAATACAGGATTTGAAAGTGTTTTTTTTTTAATTTTATTTTATTTTTTTAGCCAGAGGAGCTGAACACGCAGGGCTGGCTATAGTATAATTGTTTTCTATAGTGGGTAAGGATGGGAAATGGGTTCTTGAAGTCTCTGGATCAAGTTCACAGTAGGTGGCGGTAATGCACGAAAATCGATGCGAATCGCCAATAAAAGGAAGAAGTCATCAGTCTTTGTCAGTCGTTGTTTCTACAAGGATGTAGAATATGTTTTTCCTTCTTTTCCTTGTGATTCTCTGTTTTATTAAAATCCTGCTTGTATTTGGATCCGCAGCCTCTCCTCTTACTTACATCGGCTACGTTACAATTAGCATGCTGCTATTCATTTGCCATGGCTGTTATGGATGACGTCCATCAAGCAGTATCAAAGTACTATCGAGCAGAAACGCACTTAATGACTAGCTGAAACAATCTAAGACTGAACTGAACAAACTTACAGACTGTTTTTAGTGACTGAAGCAGATTTGAAACACTGAATGTGAACATCGAACTAAACACAGCTGTCCCTGAACTCGTGCGAGTTTGAGCGTGATCTTAAGTAACAAAATACATTCATAATCAGCCTTACGGTCGTTAAGTGTGTCATTAAGAGTGTAGTAATCGTCTTGCTTTAAAGGGATACTCCATCATTTTTTCATGTTAAACTATGACTGTGTTTACATGCAGCCAATAACCTGTTCAAAGCCGGGATATTAGTAATAACCCGGTCATGAACGGCCACCGGCAAAACCCCTTAAAATGCTCATATCCTGGATTTTAAAAACCGGCATATTGCACCTGGGTACCCTTTTCTAACCCGAATCTTTGGCCATGTAAACGCGTATCAGCATATCCCCATAGTGATTGTGTTCTGTGCATGTTTTATTCGCAAGGAATCTTGGTCTTTTGACTAGAGAAACTTCTCTGCACATACAAAAATCTGCGTGCAGTATACCGGAAGTAAACATGGCGAGACACAGCACAGCATACTTTTGGAGCGAGGTCAGTAACGTTACCAGCATCTAAGTGCAAACAAAGGCGATTCGCTATCTGCCCCGAAACTATTCATTATCCACGTGCTGCTGTTGTTGTTGTCTTTGGATACAGGAAGAAAATCGGAAATGACGCATTTTGCGTCTTAAGGTTGTACGTACGGCTAAGACGCTAACCGTGCGTCGCCGTCTACATCAGGATAATGCAATTCCAAACAGGAGAAATCTCTGCTCACGCATGTAAACGGGTTATCCCTAATGTTTCAGAAACCCGAAAAGTGACCTTAACCCGACCATAACCTCGAAAATTGGCTGCATGTAAACGTAGCTCATTGTTATTTCCGTTAACTAAGACAGCACACCCTCTCTGCGTCTCAGTGCGTGCACTCAATCGTTCTGGCGCAGATTTTGTGCCACCATTTCCCAACGTGGAGGTGTTTGGTTGCTTCTCTGCTTGGCCCATATTCAATGAACTGGGCTAGTTCAGTGCTATCAAAGTGTCTTGCGCGGCCAGAGCGATTGAGTGTCTTAGTTTAATAACATAGTTTAATATGAAAAATGGTGGAGTTTCCCTTTAATAGTAGGAAGGTAAATACTCATCAAGGTATTACATTTGCCTGAAAAACATATCTACTGCAGACAAAGCTAGTGATCTATACAAAACAAAAAGAGCCTTAAAGTCATTATTGCCGATAGTTCATCTGCTAGCAACACCATAGGCCATGGGTTCATTTCCCAGGGTTGTAAACGAATGCGTTGAATGAGTGTATTTTTCTTTGGATGACTGCATCTGCAGAATGCATAAATGTAAGGGGAGATTCATTAAAATAAGGCATTAAATAGTTATGAAGAGAAGAAGTCTGCCACAGGTGCATCACTAACATACTGTATCTTGGGCAATAGGGAGTTGCACTTTATTTCGACAGTCAACTTTAGACATTTTATTAACTATAAGTCACTTTGCAACTACATAAAGTCGTAAACTAAATCTCATTTATTTGAAACTACACGTTCAACTAAAAAATTAGAGTATTAGTAGACTGTTAAGTTAGGGTTTGGGCTAGCAGAATAAGTGCTGGGTAGTAACTGATTTCATTACTGTAATCAGATTCCAAAAATTAAGTAGTTGTATCAGACTACAGTTACTTTTCTACTAATGAAACGATTACATATTATTCTCACAATGGCAGGTTTCATTGATTGTACTTCATTGTTATATTACATTTTTATTTTCTATACTGCTTGTATACATTCAGAACGACTTCCAGATTTGTGGAAGCCAAATGTGGTTTTTGGCTCTCGACCGAGTCCAACATTTTTGTATGTGTGTTCATTTATCTACTAGCCTATCAGGGTAACGTTAACTTAGAAAATGCCAAAATTAACCGACCTAGTGCTCACTCACAACGGAGCGCGAGTTACTATAGTTACTGGGTGTTGCGAAATAAGTTTACCATTTTGCACGTCTTTTTAAGTCTTACCAGTTTAACATTCAAGCAGTTTTAAACTATCAGTGCTCTGGCACGCCTCTATGGGATGATTTTCTATATGCGCACATTCATAGAAAATCCACCTCAAGAACAGCTGGCCAGTAACAAAAGTTATTTTTCACAGATTAGCTATATTGCTTTAACACTCAAAACTGTGTCAATTTCGGTCTTCGTGAGTATACTCTAAACATAGTCGGTTTTGTCTTTAATAAGCATAAAACGCATGCCAGTATAATGAACAGAGAATCCATCCACTAGCTCTTAAAGTGACAGTAACCATATGTGTCGGTCATTAATTTTGTCGTCAAAACAACAAAAGAGAGCTTTAAGTTAAATGAATCAGGATTATTAGCCTATGTGTTTAATTTATTCAGGACTAAAATACTATCCAGTGTTATTTTCCATTTGATCACTTTATTCAGTTTTTGTCTATGAATACTAGTGTTCAAAAACGTTTTTCTTTACTTGTCTTTATTTGTATCTTTATTGTATTTATTTGTGTAACTTTTATAAATTTAATTGAACAATTTATTCAAGCCTTGTGTTGTGTAAATTCTTAACAACATTACCCCATTGTAAAAAATGCAACGAGTGCAAACATTTAGGCAAGATAAATTTAATAATTTTGTTTGGCAAAAACAAAATTCAGGCCCTGAAGACTTTTTTTTCCCCCTGTCCTGGACTCGGTCTTGACTTCGAACTAGAACCTCTTTGGACTCGAGTCTTGACTCTGAACTCGAACCCTTTTTGGACTCAGTTTTGACTTGGACTCGAACCTCTTGGATTTGGCTCTTGACTTGGACTAGAATTCCATTGAACTTTGGACTTGACTGGACTATAGTCCTGGTTTGGACTTGTCTTGGAACTCGACAAAGGTCGTCTCTGACTACAGCCCTAGGGCAGGGAGTGAAGAGCGCAATGGATGAGATGGAGGAACGTTCGTACTGCACTACTTTACACGCGATTACAAGAGAAAGAAATAAACAAAAAATCGAACATATGTTGGACGTGATCCTTACGTAATGAAGAGGAGCGATTTTATAACTGAATAAAGATTTTCCTGCCATCGAGGCCATAGATATCAGTCAGGTATCAGACAACCTCGTCTAGACATACTTTGACTTTACAAAGGTCGGAAACGTTACACAATACACAGTCACTTAAGTTGTATTACCTCACCTTTGACGAAGTGATCACTACACACGGGCATTTTCCCATTCGGCTCCTCCCGTACCGCACGCGTAGACAGAGTTTTTCGGTCAATATCTCTGAATTTTCCCCCTTATGAACAACAACTTTTGGTATACGGTAACTCCTGTGGTTTGATCGATTTAAGTAACCTTAAACGACGCAAAACACAGGCATTCTGAGTTTGTTATAGTGCTTTCTAAATACAGCAAATCACTTCCTGCCCTCAATTTGTATTTCGCGCCATGGCAACGCAGTGGCGTGACGTCATAAAAACAAGCTATTGACTACAATTTGTGTCATCTAATTTGGAATCAGTAACTGACTACAATTTGTAAGTAATTTACGCAGCATTGCTTGTTTGTTATAGTTAGTAGAATAGTAGAATGTCTAAAGTGGACTATCAGAATAAAGTGTTACCCAACAGGGCTCTCTGGCACGTATCAGAGAGCCAGAGGGTTGGGATGTGGCAGGACATTCATTATTAGGTGGAGAAAAGAAGAAAGGAGCGCAGAGGATGGGAGGGAAACGTAGTGAGCAAAGGAGGATTCACTTTAAAGGATTAACAGAATGAATGGTTGGATTTAGATTCTTTGATCGAATGACCTACTATATCTAATAACTTACACATTTGAAACTAAAATACACTAATTGAGGAAAACAGTCAATCTTGCAACACAATAAGCTAAAAGTATCAATTTGGCATGCTGGGATTTGAAACATCAGTTTGCATTGTATTCAACGAATTACAGTAATATCATTACAGTAGAGGGACTGGCCTGTCTTTTTTCATTTTGTAGAACAACATTGCCACAATAAATTCTATAATTTTTACTGGTTCAGGATATATTTCCCAGTTCATTTCAATTTTGTGAGTACTAAATGGTAACACACTATTCAAATACGATTGAGAGCATTTACATATTAAAAGCGATGCAAAGTAATTGCACATGGAGGTGCATGCAAAGCTGTGGAGAGCGCGTGAGATCTGGTTCTTGTCAGGCAGGTTATGTCACAGGCTTATGTCCTCTGGGCCTCTGAGTTTCTGTCAGTAACATTGGTGGGATAACTGATTCATGTCAGGACTTAACTTGAGTTATTTTGAGGTATTAATTGTGTGTGCATATAACATCAGTTTCACATTTATGCAGACACTTCTATTCAAAGTGACATACATTGCATTCAAGATAAACATTTTACCAGTTCACACACTCCTTGGGAAAAGAGCCTTGGCAATTGCTAGTTTTAAGGCCCGTTCAAACCAGTAACGATAACTAAAAAATAAACAGTGGATGGGAAAGTTACTTTTAAAGTAATGGATTACAATATATCGTAACTGCCACTAACTGTGTTACTTAGTTAATTTTATGGAAAGTAATGCATCACATTACTTTTGTGTTACTTTTTCTCCCTGAATGGACAGCTCAAATAAATATCAAAGGCAGCAAAGGATACATTTATGCCGCCTTCAAAACTCGATCAGATGAAGGGATCTCAGGAGACAGGAAGTAAAGCTAACATTGGATTAGGATGTTGATGCCTTCCAAGTGAGATGAGTAAATACGTGCTCATGCTCTGCAAATACATGATCTGTTAGTACAATAAACATCATGTTTACACAGCACACGAAACACCTCTGCACTTACTCACGATTTCTGTCAACATGGGGACAGGAGAGCTGTCAGTCAATAAATTGAAAAACAAAGTTACTTGTGTTAGACTACTTATTTGAAAAAGTAAATGTATTATTTTGAAATTTGTATGTTTAATTATGTAAATTAGGCATTATCTCATTAAATATGGTGCAAAAAAAAGGTATTTCAGGCTATATGGAGCATAGAGCATAGCCTATATTTGCACTAAAGCCGCCTTTATTGCCTGTCTTTATAGCAAAAACACGGCATTCTGTTTGTGACACGTTAGAGAAATGTGTGCACTTTGCTCACACAAACACGGAGCAGTTTTTCCTGTGAGTGAGACTGGAAAACCCGTAGTGGATGTAATCGGAGTGTTAACAGGATGCTTAGAGTGCAGAAAGGAATTGGCTTTGACTCCAGTCCTGGTTTTGCGTCCGTGCCGTTAGGAGCTCAACATTTGTCTCGTATGCACGATCGCTCTCAGACTAGATTATAAGATATTTTATCTAATTTGCGGTAAAACTAGTCAATCACGAGTGGCTCAACTGGTGCATTTATAGATAAACATATCTTTCAGGTATTTTTCAGGTATGAGAAATCGGGGTGTGGCGTGAGAATTTGCTCAATTGCGTGAGTCTCACGCTCAATGCGTGAGAGTTGGCAGCCCTGTTTTCGCCATATTTTAAAAAAAAAGTTGCATAAACCAGGCCAGGAATGATTTATTAACAAATCCCTCTGAACATATCTTCAGAATACTGCTAAGTGTATATCTGGAAAGTTTGGTGTACATAGGTGCTATACAGGCTGAGATATTTGTACTGGAGTATGACAAAAAAAAACTCATTTTGAGAAAAAGCCATTTAAAGATTTAAGTAGGGAATTTAATACAGTTCAATTGGGGAAAAAAAACTTGGTGGAGGGATTTGAGTACCCGAACGACCGTAGGAGCTATGTTGTCCTGGGCTATATGCCCCTGGTAGGGTCTCCCAAGGCAAACAGGTCCTAGGTGATGGGTTAGACTATGAGCGATTCAAAAAACCTAAAGAGTGAAGAAAAACAAGGACCATGACGTTGCCCAGTATGGCGCAGCCGGGGCCCCAGCCTAGAGCCAGGCCTGGGTTTGGAGCTAGTATGCGAGCACCTGGTGGCCGGGCCTCCCCCCACGGGGTCTGGCCGGGCTCAGAGTGATGTGGGGCCGCCTTCCCGTGGGCTCACCACCTGCAGGAGGAACCCGTAAGTGGCCGGTTCTGAGAACGATTGTGCGGCAGTCGAAGGCGGGGGCTGGGGAAACTAGCTCTAGGGATGTGGAACATCACCTCGCTGGTGGGAAAGGAGCCTGAGATTGTGCGTGAGGTTGAGAGGTTCCGAACTACAGAAAGTTGGGATCATCTTTACTCATGGCTTGGGATCTGGAACCACACTCCTTCAGAGAGGATGGACTCTTCCCAGCCCCCCAGCTCAGCCGCCATATGCTGGAGTTTACCCCGGTGAAGGAAAGGGTCGTTTCCCTGACACCTGGACAGGTGTGATTGGGAGGAACGCCCCCCATGACCTGAACATGAGTGGTGTTCAGTTATTGGACTTCTGTACTAGTCACAGTTTTTCCATAACGAACACCATGTTCAAGCATAAGGGTGTCCATCAGTGCACGTGGCATCAGAACACCATAGGCCGTAGGTCGATAATTGACTTTGTGGTCGTTTCATCTGACCTGCGGCCATATGTCTTGGACACTCAGGTGAAGAGAGGGGCGAAGCTTTCAACTGATCACCACCTGGTGGTGAGTTGGATCCTGATGGCAGGGAAGGAAGCTGGACAGACTTGGCAGACTCAAGCTTACTGTAAGGGTCTGCTGGGAACGTTTGGCAGAGTCTCCTGTCAGAGAGATCTTAAATTCCTACATCCAGCGGAGCCACGACCAGATCCCGAGGGAGGCTGGAGATATTGAGTTCGAGTGGACCATGTTCTCCACCTCTATTGTCAAAGCGGCTGCTCTGAGCTGTAACAACAGGGGATCACACTTCTCAGCCTCCCTGGAAAAGTCTATGCCAGGGTACCGGAGAGGAGAACATGGCTGATAGTGTAACCTCGGATTCAGGAAGAACAGTGTGGTTTTAGTCCAGGTCGTGGAACACTGGACCAGCTCTACACCCTCTACAGGGTGCTGGAGGGTTCATGGAAGTTTTCTCAACCAATCCACATGTGCTTTGTGGATTTGGAGAAGGCATTCGACTCTGTCCCTCGTGGTGGCCTCAGGGAGTGTGGGGTCCGGGGTCCTTTGCTAATGGCTGTCCGGTCCCTATATGACCGAAGCAGGAGCTTGGTTTGCATTGCTGGCAATTAAGTCAGACTTCTTCCCAGTGCATGTTGGACTCCAACAGGGCTGCCCTTTGTCGCCAGTACTGTTCCTAATTTTTATGGACAGAGTTTCTAGGCGCAGCCAGGGGCCAGAGGGTGTCAGATTTGGGAACCACGCGATTTTGTCTCTGCTCTTTGCGGATGATGTTGTTGTGTTGGACCCTTCAGACCAGGACCTTCAGTATGCACTGGGACGGTTTACAGCCGAGTGTGTAGGGCTGGGATGAAAATCAGCACCTCCAAATCTGAGGCCATGGTCCTCAGTCAGAAACGGGTGGCTTGCCCACTTCAGATTGATGGAGAGATCCTGCCTCAAGTGGAGGAGTTAAATTATCTTTGGGTTTTGTTAATGAGTTAGGGAAGGATGGAACGAGAGATTGACAGACAGATCGGTGCAGCTTCTGCAGTAATGCGGTCAATGTACCGGTCTTTTGCGATTTACCGGTCAATCTACATTCCTACTCTCACCTATGATCTTTGGGTCATGACCGAAAGGACAAGATCCCGGGTACAGGCGGCCGAAATGAGTTTTCTCCGCAGATGGCTGGGCGAATCCCTTAGAGGTAGGGTGAGAAGCTCGGTCATTCAGGAGGAGCTCAGTGTAGAGCCGCTGCTCCTCCACATCGAGAGGGGTCAGCTGAGGTGGCTCGGCATCTGTTCCGGATGCCTCCTGGACGCCTTCTTGGGAAGGTGTTCCAGGCATGTCCCACAAGGAGGAGACCCCTGATGAAGCTCTTTAAAGCAGGAAGGATTCTGATTGGCTGTCAATGTCCTAATAGTTTTTTTCAGCTGTAAAAAATACTGTGAAAGTGAATCCAATAATATCAATCCTCTGTGTCATTAGCATGATGTGTGGACTTGGAGTTTTTTTTTTACAATTTGAACATTTTTTACGTCTTTATTATAGTTTTAATCCTTGGTGTGAACAGGCGTTATTGCTCCACTATTTGAGCTACAGGAACAGTTTTGCAGTGCATATAAAACAAAATAGCTCCCATTATTTTTGATGTTGCTACGTTGCTACATAGTTATGTTGTTTTGCACTGCTTGGGTGTGATGTAGTCAGACCTTCTGCATTTCCGTCATCTATAACAAGAGTCACTTTGTTCACAGCACACCTTTCAAACCATTCTCACATGCTCTGTTGCTGCACCATATGCACACACAGGCCAGATGACTCCACTGACCTGTAAAGACAGATCACATTCTACAAAAATTGTATTTTTTTATTTCATTTTTTGTTTAATATTTACTTTAAATACTTTATCAATAAGTGTTGAATATATATATATATATATATATATACATATATATACATATATTATACATATATATATACATATATATATATATATATACTATATATATATATATATTTATATATATATACACATATATATATATATATATATATATATATATATATGTATTTTTTTTTTTTTGTTTATATATATTCAACAATTCATTCTGTTAAAAATAAGTTTACATCCGCATTTAAATGTGTTTGTTTACATGTGTTTCTAGAACAGAACAATACAAACACATTGCTTCATATGTTAATAATCTTCACAACCCACATTTTTAAACACTAACCTTTTAATACCTCTATCTGATTAAAGCATGTATTAATTTACTTAGATTATAAACTGCCATTATTGTTATACTGGGTATTAAAAATTGTTTTTTGTTTTGTTTTGTTTTGTTTGTGATATGCTGACACACCTTACTTTCATTCCCAAATTAACAAGAGTAGCCACTTCTATTCACTAACTTATTGCCAACTTATAAATCACTTAAAAGCATAAAGCCACCTGTCAAATGAAATGCAAAGTAAGTTTTAGAAAATTTCTGTTTTGCACCTAACAAAACAATTTACTAAATAAAAATGTGCCTCAAGTGAAATCACACATCAAGTGATAGTTTGCCCTCCTCCAACTGAGAATAACACTTTCTGCACACCATCTACATATTTCATGGATAGGTTTGAAAACAAACATCGAGGCACAAATGGCCCTTTACACCAGCAAAAATCATTTGTCATTTCTCTTCCTAAGTGATGTTTTTAAGGTTCAAACATCCAGAACATCCTGGTTCAAAAGAAAAGAAAAGTTTTTGCTTGGCTTTGCATGACTTGATTTTCCAGTTACACCTGATTATGCGTTGTGGTGACCAGAATATTGACCAGATGCGTAAACAAAACAAAAATATCATTTTCATAATTTTAGGCGATTTCACAATAACCTGAGCTAGTTTGACATAGCAAAGTAAAATATTTGACATAAAAATGACTTGCTCTTAGAAGAAATGGTTCTATTTAGAACCAGAAATGGTTCCATCCCCGCTTCATATATGGAACTCCAAAATGGTTCTATATAGAACCATTTTTTTTTTTGGTAAAAGGTTATATTGGCCAAGTATGGAACCTCAAGGTTCTAGAATCCAGAGGAACCCTTTTTTAAGAGTGTATAGAACCTTCAGGGTTCCAAATACGTAGCGCTGATAGAACCTTTTCTTCTAAGAGTGTGAAATTGGAAATGTGGAAGCTTTTAGCTCATTGTAGCCTCAGTGCCACATTATATAGTGATAGTGACATTATATTTCAGGAGAAAAATCATTTTCCATTAATTTACTCTTTTTTTATAAATGCTCTTGCCTGATCTCATTTGTAATGTATTTGTTGGTGCTCATACAAAGTATTTACACATCTAAAATATGGGAAAATCAACGTATGCAGAGCTTTAGAAATGTAAAAATATTTATGAATATTATGTTATAAACATATTTTTACTCTTACATGTTATACAATTTCTAAAGTTACATTTTGTACAGTTACCAATGTATGGTGTGTTTGCCATTTTCTTGTAGCTTCAGGTGTCTTATGGCAATAATAAGAGTTCTATATCTAAGCATTGATTAGCAATGATTTTTTAAAACATTTTAAAGTGATGGATCTGTTTTTACAATAAATTTACAATAAAATTTGATATAGAATCAGATAAATTCACTGTCAAATCAGCCTATTGAAGTCAGTATTCTGAAAAAGTCAACATTCTATGACGCAAAAAGGAAGCTGTAAACATTTATACCAAGTTCAGTCATGAAACTCTTCAGTGTTGCTGATTGGCTGTCACTATACTCACCGGCCACTTTATTAGGTACACCTATCCAACTGCTCGTTAACACTTAATTTCTAAGCAGCCAATCACATGGCGGCAACTCAGTGCATGTAGGCATGTAGACATGGTCAAGACAATCTCCTGCAGTTCAAACCGAGCATCAGTATGGGGAAGAAAGGTGATTTGAGTGACTTTGAACGTGGCATGATTGTTGGTGCCAGAAGGGCTGGTCTGAGTATTTCAGAAACTGCTAATCTACTGGGATTTTCACGCACAACCATCTCTAGGGTTTACAGAGAATGGTCAGAAAAAGAAAAAACATCCAGTGAGCGGCAGTTCTGTGGGCGGAAATGCCTTGTTGATGCCAGAGGTCAGAGGAGAATGGCCAGACTGGTTCGAGCTGATAGAAGGGCAACAGTGTCTCAAATAACCACCCGTTACAACCAAGGTGGGCAGAAGAGCATCTCTGAACGCACAGTACGTCGAACTTTGAGGCAGATGGGCTACAGCAGCAGAAGACCACATTGGGTGCCACTCCTTTCAACGAAGAACAGGAAACTGAGGCTACAATTTGCACAAGCTCATCGAAATTGGACAATAGAAGATTGGAAAAACGTTGCCTGGTCTGATGAGTCTCTATTTCTGCTGCGACATTCGGATGGTAGGGTCAGAATTTGGCGTCTACAACATGAAAGCATCCATCCTGCCTTGTATCAATGGTTCAGGCTGGTGGTGGTGGTGTCATGGTGTGGGGAATATTTTCTTGGCACTCTTTGGGCCCCTTGGTACCAATTGAGCATCGTTGCAACGCCACAGCCTACCTGAGTATTGTTGCTGACCATGTCCATCCCTTTATGACCACAATGTACCCAACTTCAGATGGCTACTTTCAGCAGGATAATGCGCCATGTCATAAAGCTGGAATCATCTCAGACTGGTTTCTTGAACATGACAATGAGTTCGCTGTACTCAAATGGCCTCCACAGTCACCAGATCTCAATCCAATAGAGCCTCTTTGGGATGTGGTGGAACGGGAGATTCGCATCATGGATGTGCAGCCGACAAATCTGCTGCAACTGTGTGATGCCATCATGTCAATATGGACCAAACTCCCTGAGGAATGCTTCCAGCACCTTGTTGAATCTATGCCACGAAGAACTGAGGCAGTTCTGAAGGCAAAAGGGGTCCAACCCGTTACTAGCATGGGGTACCTGAATAAAGTGGCCGGTGAGTGTATATCGCCAATAGAACGCTTCTTCCTATATATCGTTCCTATCATTGATGTCTTCGATCACCAACAAAATCATGCTGCTTTCTCACTTGCACCCTCATATACTGAAAAGTCTAGTTCAGCATCAGCACTCTTGTCACTACAATTATTAAAAAGATGCAGTCCATCGCAGAAGCCTGTAGGAAAATTAGCTCTTACGTAATCATCCAGCAGTTGCACAGGCTCAGTCATGCACTCCAAGTTCATAACCAGAAGATGAAACTCAAAAATATTTGACTATTTTGACTATTTATTTATTTATTTATTTATTTATTTATTTATTTATTTATTTATTTATTTATTTATTTATTTATTTATTTTTTACTGACGAGTCTTCAACAGAGTAATATGACCAAAATATACAAGATGTTAGTTTTAGATTTGTGGTGAATTACTGCAGTGTAAGTGGTGCTTTGAGTTAATGCATGTCTGTTGTATATTTTCCTGTTATCCTTCTTTCTCTTTCTAGAAAATGGGCCTGTCAAGACCATCAAGACTTACAGGTTTGAATGCAATCCTGAAACCAACACAAAACAGATATTGGCCACCACACCTTCATGGTCAATAAGACCCAAGGGTTTACAGAGTTTCAGATGTCCATTCGCAGTCTAGCCCAGAGGACATAATAATGAGGAATCAGAACAATGTGACATATCCTCCTGAACATGCCTATTGATAAGTGTGTTTAAAACAGGCCCATCTACACCACTTTATGCTAATTGATTTACACATTCTCTGCTTTGTTTAAATCTAAGAGGCACTTTTCACAATACATGTTTTGTTCTTTACAGTAACTAATGCCTCAATACATGTAGTATATTTACGATATTTATGATCAAGAATGGCCTTGTCAAGATCCACAAGATGGTCTACTGTCACATTAGCACAAACATCATTACTAATGGACTAAAACTCTTTCTGTGAATTAAATATTCTAGTAGATTCTCTTACACTCGCAGTAAAAGAAGCAACATGTTTACACAGCGCACCAACAGCAAATGCCATAGTGATAGAGGTGTGTCCAACATGTCATCCTAATCAAATCATTGTAGTACTATGAGTCTTCTGCTTAAAGCACTGCAAGGTAGAGGTGCAAAAGACAGGAGTTTCAAGACAAGATATTGCCAACACTATCTCACGCCCAATTTGTACGAATTCGAGGAATAAGTAAAAAGTGTCTAATTCATACTAATTCGTACGACCTCACTCGATACGAATTTGTACGATTTGTCTAAACCCACGTGATGGTTAGGTTTAGGGGCAGGGTAAGGGGTAGGGTCATTCGTACAAATTCGTAAAATATGTACGATTTAGCAAAATCATACTAATTCGATACGAGTGAGGTCGTATGAATTGTTAAGAATTAGCCACTTTTTAATCATTCGTCGAATTCGATATGACTTGGTCGTAAGATCGAGGTTTGTATTGTGACTGAAGACCTTGACTTAAACTAACAAAATATTTTAATGCTAATGTAGGATTTACTTCGTGTTTCACTCATAAACTGAAGTATAGCGAAAGTCGAAAGTTTGAAGTAGGACCCCATTTTACCTTTTAGATTCAATCCATTCATCAATTTTCCAAACTGCCTTGGTTGTTGGGGCGCTGAACAAAAATTGGGGCGCTGAATTTTGACTAAAAAAGTAAAAATATATTGCTATGTTTGTTCATGATACCTAAAGCATAAACCTAGTCAACTCACTAAATAAATAAATAAATAAACTAGCCAACTATACAGCGAATTCAACAAACTAATTTGTTTGAACAATTATTTTATGTAAAGTCTACATGCATTTGTCAGTGACACTCGCTACACCAATAGCTAGAAGCAGGTTTTACAATCAAAAAAGATAGTAAAACAAACAATTAATTTATGACTCGATGAGGGCAAGTCTCAACTGTGAGCTAATAGACACTCTCTCTCTGAGGATGCTTTGTGAGTCTTAGGGTGTTCTGGCCAAATGTGTGATTCAGGAAAGTGAAAAGAGCCCTCCCATTGTCAGTTTAGCATTTTTCACTACAAGCTGGATCATGTCAGTTCGATCTGGTCTCAAGAGGTAAAAAGCATTGTTGGGCCCTTGTCCCTTAAAAAAACTGGTTGTGGCAATTTTCAAAGGCAAGACCCAAGGTCTTTAAGACCCGAGGTTCCCAACTCTGAGGATTCTCCTCTTCAAGGGCCAGAAAGAAGACATTCTAATGATGAAACTATTTAAGGCAGCCGTATGTGCAAAAGTTGTTGGTGTGTCTGAAAACCTGTTTGCTTTGACCTCATATTTGGTGTCAATGCATTTATGCTGTTAATATACTGAACTGAATATTTTCATATTTTATATAGAGATACAATACATTGTATCTCTGTGTTAAAGATATGACTTTTAAGAAAAGTGTCAGCTAGATGAAGGAGGCCCTTAGGTTTGCTATAGCCTCAGGGGCCTTTGTGTTCTTGATGTGGGCTTGCTCATAATGGGGGGTGATGTTGCAGTGCTACATTTGGAAACGTTTGTTTTATTGTTATATTTTTTATTTAACTTTACTTTAGTCTAATATAGGTAGAAAAAATATGAGATGAGAGTTTCACCCCTAGATAGTTTGCATTAGTTTGCTAAACCTTTGCGTTCTATTGCAAAAAAACAAGACGTGTGTTCTTTTACAAGCATAAACAAAGTTTCTCTGGGAAATGAAAATCATTCATGCGAGAGAATGCAAAAGCATTGCCAAATAATATTTCCTCCCCACTCATATTTTTGTTGTAAGACACAAGAATACCCATTTTATCCATTGAGAAACCCCATGCAGGACTTTGTTCAAGAACCGACAACATGTTTTGTAATGTTTGGGTATGAGATGTGTTAGCTCAGGCTGTAAGGACGCAGACAGTTGTATACAGAGGTTGTGGGTTCAAGTCCCACTCCCAGTAGAATTGGTGTGTTCAGAGCTGCTGTTCCTGAGACCATGGACAGGTGGTTTATATCACACCATAGATAATATAGGGGTCTAGATGACTAAAGGAAGAGACAGATGTGTCCTTCATCATCAGATGATTCCTGACATGTTTCACATTTTTAAATGTCTCTATTGTGCTATTTTGAACGCTATTCTTGCATAATATACTTTACACATCACCTCATTTTTCAGAGTCTGAGTCAAAGTTTGTGCTGAAAAAAGAGTTTGAAGAGTCAGACTCTCTAAACCCCTCCTTTCGCAAGCCATCTCTGCTCTGATTGGTCAAATGGCCCAGTCTGTTGTGATTGGTCTACTCTACTTTGATTGGTCAAATGGCCTATTCTGTTGTGATTGGTCTACTCGATCTGATTGGTCAAATGGCCCAGTCTGTTTTGATTGGTCTACTCTACTTTGATTGGTCAAATGGCCTAGTCTGTTGTGATTGGTATACTTGGCTCTGATTGGCAAAATGGCTCAGTCTGTTGTTATTGGTCTACTCTACTTTGATTGGTCAAATGGCCTAGTCTGTTGTGATTGGTCTACTCGCTCTGATAGGTCATATGGCTCAGTCTGTTGTGATTGGTCTACTCTGCTCTGATTGGTCAGATGGCTCAGTCTGTTGTGATTGGTCTACTTGGCTCTGATTGGTCAAATGGCCCAGTCTATTGTAATTGACCTATGCTTAAGCCACGCCCCCTTCACTCAATCGGACAAACACGAGCACGGGCGCTATGGCAGCTGTCACAGTAGGAGTCATTTCACAGGAGGCAATTGGTGATTTTTGGAGACAGAAAGATTATATATCATCTTGAAGTCACCTAAAGGGCATTAACTATGCAGTGGATGGTATATTAATAATTTTATTGTTGAAAAGGTCAATGAAAAGCTTCAGCTCCAGGCAGAGATGTACAGGTCACAGTGTAAACATGATAACCCGCACATCGTTGTCATCACCGTTTGGTGCTACGGTATTTACATGAATCATTCAGCACAATTAACACTGTTAACATTTGTTATCTCGATTATTTACAGATATACGTTAATGAAGCTTGACATGATGTACAATGCAGCTAGAAGCTATGTTTTCTAATGTAATGTTACGTTTAACGTTAGACTAACATTACGTTAGAGATTTTAAAGATAACGTTCAAATACTTTGTTGACTTAACTTAGATCAGATGTAGACATCCTTGTTTAATTTATCCGCGTTTTGGTGGTCTAGCTAAGTTTACCTCATAACTTAATCCAGAGCACACACTTATCTCGGCTGAGATGTGGCTTGGGAAAGGGTAAATAAATGCACACCGTCGCCCAGCCTCTCAGGAACCTAGTGTCGGAGTTGCATATACCCCATGCATACCGTTAGACCATTTTAAACTTAAAATGACAAGAAAAAACGAATGAAAACGGACTAACTCCAAATGCATTTCAATGGAAGTGGAAGCAGAGAATGTCTGAGTGTATTGGGTTAGCTGCGCACTGTGATTGGCTCATCGCGTTTAAGGGCGTGGCTTAGCCATAGGTCAATTGGTCTACTCTAATTTGATTGGTCAGATGGCTCAGTCTGTTGTAACTGGTCTACTCGACTCTGATTGGTCAGATGGCCCAGTCTGTTGTGATTGGTCTACTCTACTTTAATTGGTCAAATGGCCCAGTCTGTTGTGATTGGTCTACTTGGCTCTGATTGGTCAAACGGCTCAGTCTGTTGTGATTGGTCTACTCGGCTCTGATTGGTCAAATGGCTCAGTCTGTTCTAATTGGTCTGCTCGGCTCTGATTGGTCAAATGGCCCAGTCTGTTGTGATTGGTCTACTTGGCTCTGATTGGTCAAATGGCTCAGTCTGTTCTAATTGGTCTGCTCTGCTCTGATTGGTCAAATGGCCCAGTCTGTTTTGATTGGTCTACTCTACTTTGATTGGTCAATGGCCCATTCTGTTGTAATTAGTCTACTCGGCTCTGATTGGTCAAATGGCCTAGTCTGTTGTCATTGGTCTACTCTACTTTAATTGGTCAAATGGCCCAGCTAACATGCGTGGAAATTAAAGTGAAAGTGATGTGTAGCCAAGTATGGTGTCCCATACTCAGAATTTGTGCTTTGCTTTTCACCCATCTAAGTGCACACACACAGCAGCGAGTATTGAACACACACCATGAACACACATCCTGAACAGTTATAAACTGTTGGCTATTGAAATGGCCAAATTTGTGAGTATCACTTATCATGATACAGAAGCCAAGTGAAAATACCAAGCAACTGTAGACTTTGACAAATCAATTACTTCATATAAACCAATTCCCATGTGATATCACATTTATTGTCAGCGCCCATCACCACACCTGGTCCATGTTAAGTAGGGCTTATGAGTGAAAAGGGGCCTCAATCTCACACCTTTTCTCAGAGCTTGTCGGCCCAGCCCTTTGACTCAGCCAGGAGACTCTGAGACAGAACAGGACGTTTCAGTTTTCATCTGAATAATTAAAGACACTCCCATGGGAAAAGTCTTTGCAAAGAGTTGTACACGAGGGCTCTTTCTTTACAAAGATGAGCCGCATGCAAACTTATGCTAAAGCACACTTAAGTTTGGTTTTCTTACATAGTGAAATAAAAAATGTTTCTCACACAGAAATGTAAAAGAATGGTGTTACCGATGAACCATGAGCTTTGCAAGGATTTTAGGAGTCACCTAAAGCATTCCTCAGCCTGTGCTGACAGGCACCAGAATGTGTCTGCAGAGTTTCTGTATGAGAAGCTGGAAGGCAAAGCCAGCAACAATTATAAGTCAGGTGGAAGATTAATGTTTTAAATGTTTTAACTGTCATTTTCGTTTTTCAATATTAAAATACTCTGGAAAACTAATATATGTATACCCAGTGGCGGCCGTGAATTTCACACCTGGGCCATCTATCCTACCTGAATTAAAAACTTTTAATAGTGTATCAGCACAAAGCCTCTCTATAATTGTTGTTTTTATTTTGCAACCGCAGTTATTGGATTAATGCGGTGAGTTCAGGAAAGGCCTGTAAGAGAAAAACGAGCGCGTGAGTTCGGCTGGTGCGTTTGTACAGTGGTTCTTGGTTCCGAATCCAATTATAAATTCAGAAACGGAGCCTTCCTTATCTTGTCGTTCAATGGTTACAATAGTCCCTTTTCAGACCTTACAATATATGAATGTTAAAAAAAAATAAAGTTTTGAATCATAAAATTATAAGAAAAATTAAGAAAATCATATTCACCACGGGGAAAAAACATTATACTCACCAAAACTACAGATTATCTTTTACACAAAATCCATCCTTATTTCTTTCCTCAAGAAGACTTCAATTACTGTTGTACAGGTTCTAACTGCGTTTTAGTTCCAACAATGTCGATGTCTGTCTCGTCATATTTCTAGCATTGCTTTATTGCTGAGAGTGCCTGTCGACAGAAGCACACAGTCACCGCAAAACATGACGATGTGTACAGAAACCAGTACCGCGAAACCGGAAGTTCAAAGACAATATTCTAAAGATGACGGCGCCCACGTTTCTCCGGTGCATAAGGTCTATTATATGCAAGCTAGATGGCCCCGCTGCAGTCAAAGCGAAATGTGATTGGCTGATTAAATCTGACGGATTATCTGATTGGTTAAAGAAACAGTTTCATTGCCATTCATTTATACTACAGACGCCCGCTCTGTCGATTCTGAAGGCCTCCAGGCAGATTTATTTACCCGGCAACGCATGATGGCTGAAATATGATTGGATACAAGCTCTAACATAAAAACATACAACTGGAAGCAGCGCAACCAGAGAAAAGCTATGAAATTAAGAGAACGAACTATTTGGAATTATTTATTGCTCATTCATGGAAAAAAATATATTAAAGTGCAAGTCAGTGATTCTATATTCTCAGTTTAGGCCAGCAGAGAAGGTGGCCCACCACTGTGTATACCATTGATATTGATGTTTAACGCAACATAAAGATATAAATGAATAAGAAAAGTCATGTATTTTTTCACCATTTTCAACCACTTTGTGCCTTCACTTGTTGAATGCATAAGACACCACCTCCACCTCTTTTCGTTTAGATTAGCGCAGAGTATCTAAATCACTTAAAGTTATTCTTTAAAACACTAATAGTTTAATAACACTGTTAATAACTGTAATCCTTTTTAAATCTCGAAATGAATATCCATTTTCACAATGCACATTCATTTGTTTTGATGTGTAACTTTACTAGCAGCATTTAAAATGTTTGATTACATTTTTAGTTTATTTTGTTCATTATGGGTCAGTTGTAACCAACGTTATCTCACGAGTGATTTAAAAGTTGCTAATTCGTACTGATTCATACGACCTAGCTCGATCTAAACCCACGTGATTGGTAGGTTTCAGGGCGGGGTCAGGGGTAGGTCATTCGTACGAATTCAAACAAATTGGCCAATCCGTTATATGTACGATTTAGCAAAAATCATACTGATTCGTATGAGTGAGGTTGGTACGAACTTTTCGAATTAGCCACCTCGTAAAATTTGTACGAATTTCCGCGAAATCGGGTTGGTTGTAACATGATTTTTTTTTTTTGCATCCATATTTTTTGTTGCATTCATATTTGAATATATTTGAAAACACATATCATTATTATTTTTTTAAAGTTTAGTGCACAAATGACTTTAATCTAGATTTAAACGGGAGAGTGTGTCTCGAGCCGCGAACACTATCAGGAAGGCTATTCCAGAGTTTAGGAGCCAAATGCAAAGATGTCTTAGGTACAACCAAAAGTCCAGACTTTTGTGATCTTAAAGAACATGATGGATTGTAGGGTGATTAATGAACCATTTAGGGTCTTATAGGTCAGAAGTAACACTTTGTAATTGATACGTAACTTAATATGTGTGTAGAGATTATACAATTTGTGATCATATTTTCTTGATAACTCGCACCCTGAATACCGGTGTAATTTTGCAATTGATCTAAGAGGATTGTATGATCTATAGTGTTGAATGTAGGACTAGGATGCTCTATAATGGACTACACATGCACTTATCAATTTAATGGGTAAAGGCCATGATTTGAGGTTTTATTTGCACAAAGTTTTGTTTTCTGGTGCCTTTTGACAAAACAAATAGTTCTTGCAGCAAATTGATGTATGCTTCTCAAAGCAATGAAACTTTGAATAAGTCTATAAGAAACTCTTCTTCCTTTCATTCTCTGTTCTAAAATGCATCTGAATAATTGAAGGCATCCTATAGGAAAAGTGATTATTTAGCAAAGATGAATGTAGCCAACAGCCCCACACACTGATCTCCACAAAACAGTTGATTTGCACACAGTTAATTATTCTTATCTGGATAAAATTGATATTATTAACAGGTGTGCACAAGTAAAAGTCAAAGTGTATGGTGTTGTTGTTTTTTTATGCACAGGACATTTTCTTCTCTTCATTTACTCCCTTTATGTAATACAAACTGTGAGATTTCTGTAGAAATAATTTTATGCACTCAAACCTGACTCCACCCAGTAGTAAATGTTATTCCATTTCACAAAGACAGTTATTTCATGAGTTCATAAGGCCATGGTTTCATGACTGGTTGTAACCATATTTGGAAATTAAGCTCAAAGGCTTGGGTGTGGACAAGAAAAGGGTGTGGTTTAAGGGGCGTGGTCTGGAGGGGTGGGACCCTTCTTGCTCTCTACTGATTGGTGGGCTTTCATGAAAAGGAAGCCATCCCTTGTTTCAACATGACAAAAATGTCTAAGCAAGCATGCAACACTCAGATTTCAACTCAAGAGCTGCTCTGACTTTTAAAGCCATCATAAATTATAGAAGACATTGTAGTAAACTAAGTAAAAATGTGGTTTCCATTTTTCATTGTAGCCCAATTTCGCAGTTTGCAGCAATGTTCACATAGCTGCACGAAATTCAACAAAAAACATCTTTAATCAATAAATACAGCTGAACAGGAAATCCCAAGAGATATAATACACAACCAGGTTAAACGCAACGACTGAACAGACAGAACTAAGGGTTTAAATACACAGAGTAATAAACAGAGCTAATTAACAACCAAGGAGACTAACTAGGAAACAAGAGTATTTTCCTGTAGTCCTTTTGAAGATTTTACCAAAGTTTGTTGCCATAACTTTATGATTGCAAACAGATAAATATGCTACAGTCATGGAAGCTATGTAATAAATTATTGACAAATTATCATGTACAAGTATGAAACATCAAGTTCAGAGGTGGAATTTACAAGCCAGTGTACAAGACAGAGAATATCTGGACAAAATCCAAGCATTGCGTTATTGGCACATTTGGGCCCCACCTAATCTGAGTACAAAAAAATTACAGCTTTCATGTCCAGACAATGCAAAACACACTCGGTATGACTAACCGATCAACGATTCACTTTTCTTTGTTGCTTAGTCTGGTGATGCCACACAAAGACTGCACACTGCACGATTTTTATGGTTCTTCATGACTGTTGCGTGTCAGACTGTATGGTACTATTCAAGTGAGATTTTAGGTAAAACCAAAGGCACATGAATTTGTGGCTTTAACACAAAAGTGTTTTAGTGAAGCCAAGGCATTTAGAGATTTTTAGAGAATGCTCTTTAGAGAAATGTCTTGAGATACTGTAGGCCAAGGTATCCACAGACATCAGAGGAAGGAAGACAGAAGACAAGGAATTGGACTGGTCTGATTTCATTAATGTCTTACTGTGTTCATCACACTGTCAGTCCAAATCCAATTTTTGTGTGTATCTGATTAAAATCTGATTAGAAAGTGTGAACGGGAGTCTATATAGAGTGTTTTTTCTGTAATAAATACAAACTGAAATATTCTTCAAATGTGCCTCCTGCAATTATAATTTAGTCAGTTTTATAATATCATGTGTCCTGTTTTATGTTTTTTGCTTTCAATGAAAAATTTTCACAATGTCCTGCCTGAGACGTTGTTGCTGAACCATTTTAATTGTTTTGCCTTTTTTATCCTCTTGTGATTGACTGATATACTATTTTGTCCAAATAAACAACAAATAAAACAGTAAAAACTAAAATGATTAATTTAAAATTCTATCAAGTGAATTTAGGCATCATAAAATTAAAATGTTCATTATGAAAAATTGACATTTAGCCTGATATTTACTAAATATTTTTAGTGTTTCTTAATATTAACTGTAAGTTATCAAAAATAGAGGAAATGAGCATATATATAAATATATATATATATATATATATATATATATATATATATATATATATATATATATATATATATATAAATATATTAATACCAATCTATTTTTTAAAAGGGAAGGTAACTCTTTATTTAGATGGTAAATTTTAGATATTCTACTGACTATAATTAACTTTGCAACTACATGTTAACTAACTCTTATTAGAGATTAGTAGAATGTCTGCTTAAAATCTGCAAACACTTTATTTTGCACTTGTATCACCTGAAAGATTGCATTGTATACATTCATAGAAGATGCTGGGGTGAAACTTCATCAAAACCACCTCAACATCTGACAAAGACTTGACAGTATCACTGTTCAGATCAATGGATTACCCATGGGCTGTGCCGAAATGCACTAGGGGCCAAAATACCATAAAAAATGTATTAGACTGACTCCTCCTGAAATTTTACAAAGAAATGTACCTGTTTTTCTCCTTGGTAACAAGCGGTAATGCTTATAGAGGCCCCTGCTAATGTATCTACATTAATCTCTCAGACCTGTCCACTTCAGCAGCAAGCCTGCAGCTCTAAACCATTTAAATATGATAAGGGTGATACTGAGATGCTAACAAAAGCAGCACACGTTGCAAAATAATGCCACCTAAAGACAGCTACAAAAATAACCACACTCTTGCAGTCACCGTGCACTGTTGTGAGTTCTGATACTAACCTGTAATATCAATATGAAAACAATGCTGTATACATTTCCATTAAAGTTTGCGCCATGTGTTTTATTACGAGGTAATATAAAAATCTACTTTGCATGCAACTGCATCAGCCCTCTGGGAACCACAGAACAAGGTGGTAAAGTAGTTTTTGTTACAGAGCCATTGAGGTGAGAGAACAGTAGCTTGATTGTTTGAATGGAAAGAGGACCCTGCAGGTCACAATGGCTTTCAGGACGAGCACCAAGCTCCAACATTCAAGCTCTTCATCAAATATTCCCCTATTTAATACTCCTGCATGCCGCTTAAAGCAAACAGAGAGCCATGTCCCTCCCAAATTCATAAAATATGCATAGTTGTTTAGTTAGCCATGCATTCATTTATAGAATGCCATCTGGCCTATAACGATAGTGTTTTGGATTACAGAGCACTGGTAAAATACAAAATTTTTGTGGTAGATGCAAAAAGGCTGTGTAGAATTGTTTTTCTACTCCCTGTTCCCCCTTTAAACTCTTAACTTTATGTGAGAGTGTGTGCATGCAAGGTAGGGTGTGGCCCTCTCTGCTGAAAGTACTCCCATACCAGCCTAGCAAGATGGGTGTATATCACTTGCAGAGGGGTGAAAGGACAGGAGCCTGAGGCTGAAAGAGGAGTGGCCAGATGAACCCCTCCCGTGCACAAGAGGTATAAAAGCTCCTGCACTCATTGAAGAAGGCACTTAGAGGGATTTAACTTTCCTCTTAGTGAGCTCACCTGCTCTGGATCTCTCTGTCTCCTCCTGTTCTTTCTGTCCGATCCACACCCCCTCATAGACGACAGCAGTCATGACTTCGATCAAAACTTCCTACAGTTCCAGTGGTGGAAGCATGAGCGGCGGCTTTGGTGGAGGTGGTATTAGGAAGAGCTTCTCCAGCATGTCTGCCAGCGCAGCACCCATGGGCAGCAGGATGAGCTCCGTGTCATTCCGTCGCTCCGGCGGTGGTGGTGGTGGCGGAGGTTTTGGAGGAGGATCTGGACAAAGCTACAGCTACAGCATTGGCGGCGGCGGCGGTGGCTATGGAGGAGGTTCTGGATTCGGTGGTGGTGCTGGATTCGGCGGTGGTTCTGGATTCGGCGGTGGTGCAGGATTCGGTGGTGGTTCGGGATTCGGCGGTGGAGGATTCGGCGGTGGCGCTGGTGGATTTGGTGGAGGATTCGGTCAAGGCGGCATGGCACCCATCACAGCTGTCACAGTCAACCAGAGCCTCCTAGCTCCATTGAACCTCGACATCGACCCCAACATTCAAGCTGTCCGCACCCAGGAGAAAGAGCAGATCAAGAACCTCAACAACCGCTTTGCTTCCTTCATTGACAAGGTTAGTCTTCTCTTTGCAAACATACTCAGCTGCACAACACACCAATCTGATCTTGCACATTTTGACTATTCATTTGAACGTTTAAGTGCACACATTTCAAGGGCCTTCATATGATCTTCGGTCTGCTCATTAAATATTTCACAGGCAGTCACTTGCACCCAGAAATCCTGCTAGTATCAGATTCAGTACAACAGTTAGCACACACAGTAGGAGACCGGGTGCCGTTGCATATGCTACCTCTGCATCATTATCACTCAAGTCAAGCAGTCAACGTCTACATTTTAGAACAGGCTTGAGTTGCTTTCCTTGTTTGAACAATTGTTCTTGTTCTTTGAGGGTGAGTTTAGAAACCCAAGCCAGATGAGATCCAATGACTAATCCAAGCCAAATAAGGGCATGGATCAAGTTTTTCTTCAATCCCTATAACGAGTATCATTTTTAACTCTTACTTAAGCATTTTATTTTATTTTTTAAACAAAGAACATAGTTTCCTATTTTGATTCTCTGAGACCTTTGGGGAGTAACCACACCTTGTAAATTTCACCCCTACTGTAGGTGCTACGCCCATTTGTGTGATTCTGACAAGTGATATGATCAGCAATCATGCAGCTCAAATAACTACTGATGTCATCACTGCTTTGTTCTTTTCATGTGAATCCTGCAAGTTTAAAGTAATTGCAAGGTTGTACACATGATTAATTACATTCCATGAATATGCAGAACGGTGGGTACAGTTAGCACCTGAGGGGAAAGGCGTGTCATATTATCTCTGTTAAGGCTTGCCATTTGGCACAGGTCTCATAGGAGCCTCGCCTTTATGCCAGGGGGGAAACATTGTTTAATAGCTCAGAGAGTCTAAACATGTTGTGGTGACATATTTATGATCTCAAAGGGGAGTGTTCATATCAACAGGACAGTTACTTCAAGAAGCTCTGCTGGCCAACACAGCCTGTCACATATGCTATTTTTTTAGGATGCCATAGGTGTGTCAATACAAGTCCGGATATGCAATAAGAGGTGTGATTGATAATTACTGAAGAAGACACATTCTGTGGCATAAGTAATGGCACATCAAAAGGTTCTCATGCCTTCTGTTCCTAATAAAGCAATTTATTCAAATCCTTTATTGGTTTATTTCAAATACAGGTGCGCTTCCTAGAACAGCAGAACAAAGTTCTTGAGACAAAATGGAGTTTACTGCAGGACCAGACAGCCACCCGCTCCAACATCGATGCCATGTTCGAGGCCTACATCTCCAACCTGCGCAGACAGCTTGATGGACTTGGTAATGAAAAGATGAAGCTAGAAGGAGAGATGAAGAACATGCAGAATTTGGTTGAGGACTTCAAGAACAAGTAAGTACAGTAGATGCTTTGTGTGAATGGTATAATTTCACTATGAATTTGCTAAAATGGAAAACTTACTTTTGCAGATATGAGGATGAAATCAACAAGCGTGCCGCAGTAGAAAACGAATTTGTCCTGCTCAAGAAGGTAACACCTTTGGCTGCTTTCTTGCCCCCCTGGTTATATTTTTACAATTATTTTGATTGTAGAGTCCACCCATTATATTGAGCTTTGTACATCTCTTCATAGGATGTTGACTCCGCGTACATGAACAAGGTTGAGCTTGAAGCCAAGGTTGATTCCCTTCAAGATGAAATCAACTTCCTTAGAGCCATCTTTGAGGAGGTGAGCGTTTGATGGAACTATATGATGACTCCAAGGCTAGTTTTCAATGTAAGATTTATCTCAATGCCTTATACCTTATCCTTGCAACTTTAGGAGTTGCGCGAACTCCAGGGACAGATCAAAGACACATCAGTCATTGTGGAAATGGACAATAGTCGCAACCTGGACATGGATTCGATCGTTGCCGAGGTCCGTGCTCAGTATGAGGACATTGCCAACCGCAGCCGCGCTGAAGCTGAGTCGTGGTACAAACAGAAGGTGAGAAAAAGACTTTCAAGCATCAAACAAACACTATGTTTTAAGCAACCAACTGACAGATCCTAATGAAAATGTCTCACTTTTCACCTTCAGTTCCAGGAGATGCAGTCATCTGCCGGCAAATATGGAGATGACCTTCGCAACACCAAGGCTGAAATTGCTGAGTTGAACCGCATGATCAGCAGACTTCAGAATGAAATTGAAGCTGTCAAGGGACAAGTAAGTAGTCTTTTGGACTTTCGTGTTAGTCTTTGGATGAGGTTTAGGCCTGAATTAGATTGCCAACCAAATCCTTAGTGTGTACTAAATTTACTTTCAAAAAAAGTTTATACAGGAATAATGTTAAGGAGTTTCTACAGAAGAGGACAGGAATAATGTAAAAGTGCTGCTGAAAACTAGAGTTGAAATGTCTTCTTTGAATTGCTCAGCGTGCCAACCTTGAATCTCAAATCGCTGAGGCTGAGGAACGTGGAGAACTGGCAGTGAAGGATGCCAAGCTCCGCATTAAGGAACTGGAGGAGGCCCTGCAAAGAGCAAAGCAGGATATGGCGCGCCAGGTGCGTGAGTACCAGGAGCTCATGAATGTCAAACTGGCCTTGGACATTGAGATCGCAACCTACAGGAAGCTTCTGGAAGGAGAGGAGACCAGGTCAGTCACTTTTCTAATTTAAAAGTATTTTTTTCTCTTGAAATATGTTTATATGTAGACATTGACATTTATTTTATTTTCATTTTGTCAGGATTGCTTCTGGTGGAAGTTCTGCAACCATCCACATTCAGGAGTCAAGCAGCAGTAAGCTTATTATATTTTATCTTTACCTTAGATAAAAAGACATTATCAGCATATAATTTGCTGTAATAAACTGCATTGGTGTTCAGTATAACTAATGTCTTTCTTTGTTGGTTCACAGGCGGTGGTGGCGGCGGTGGCGGCGGCTACGGATTCAGTGGTGGCAGCGGCTTCGGTGGCGGCAGCGGCTTCGGTGGCGGCAGCGGCTTTGGTGGTGGCAGCGGCTTCAGTGGCGGCAGCGGCTTTGGATATGGCGGTGGCTCCAGCATGAGCATGAGTGGCGGTGGCGGCGGTGGTCAAATATCAATGTCCCGCTCCTCTGTGGTGTCCAGCCAGAAGCGCCGTTTCTAAACTCATCCACCCAGTTCCCTTTACCTAATATCATCTACCACCTGAGCAACAAGATCTTTTCACTCCACATTTCAATGTTAACACATTTTTTATGCGTTTAACCCCCAAAATTCACAGTGACCCAAAGAGACTCTAATGTCAAAGTGTTATATACTGTACCTGCAGAACAGCTTTTCACATTCACCGTGCTGTTTTTTGATTCTACTTGTTTCCTCATGGCATTGCTCCTCAGCCAGAGTACAAATTGTCCTTTAGGGGATGCACAGAAGCTCTGAAAAGAGCTAATAAGAGAGACAAAGCACGGAGCGCAAGTATTTTTTTCGGGAATAGCTTTTGTTGCTCTGTTAGCATTAATGCACATAAAATAAATGTCTTTTCAACTGACTTAAAATTCCTTGTCACTACAACCAGCATTTATAATACTTCTGCTTCGTCACGGTGCAACAAAAGCTACTCATTTGAGATTTTACTTCCTACAGAGAGGAGTAACTTTTACTTTTTTCTTTCCCTGATTTTGGATGATGGGCTGATGAGCTGTTCTGTCACAATTGTTGTTTTCATCCAACCATGTGCCACATGGAAACATCAATAAATCAGGGTTATATACAAGCACTTGTCTTCAGTTTTTATTTCATTGACCTTTCTCATTTTACACAACATAGGAAAAAAAAGCAACTTAAATTTAATTTAATCATCACTGCTGTAGAGGTATATGAGTCAATGGCATAGTACCCACATTCAAGAAAAAGAAATATAAAAAACAAAGTAGTCTATGGTTTCAAACACCTTGTATACCATTTTCACAAGAAGTTTAAATCTAAAAATACTAACTTTTGCATGATTTAACTTAAATATGAAATACAAGTGAGTGTACACACACACACACATAAAATCTTTTTAAAGTAATGATTGCTATGTCTATATTAAGCTATTCTTCAAATATTACAAATTAATTCATAAATGTCACAAAGTGGTTTTGGTGAGCTAGCCTACAACACAAGTTTTTTAAAAACAAAAAAGAATAAAAAAGGTTTTAAAAGCTTTCATTGACCAACTTTAGCAAATTTTGTAAACATAAACAAATTTTGTTTTTGATGGCTGCAACACAGTCCAAAAAAGTTGAGACAGAGGTTAAATAAAAGTGAAAAGCTAGAATATCCAAATGAAATGAATGAAAATGAAAAAGTCCAATAAGTAGGTGAATTGGTATAATCATAATCATTTGTTAACAAACGTATTCATTACTTCAATGAGCTCATTGTTTCTGCATTAAAATTAATTGTTTAAATTAATATTTTTTTAGCTAACTGTGATTTTGTATATGTACATTTCAGAAATACATAACTTAGACACTAAGCTCTGACAACAGATTAAAATCACCATACAAAAAAACATAAATTGAATTGAATATTATGATTGAGTGTAAAAGGAAGCAAGCAAAGCAAAGATGGTCATGGCTCATCACTTAGTGCCAAGTATCATAAGAGAATTGTCAAACAGTTAAAAAAAATCACATTTCTAAATGCAAGATTGCAAAGAATTTAGATCTTTCACCAGATCTTTCACTGTCATGTAGGGAAAAGGCAGGAAACCTCAATGTGCATGACCTTTGAGCCCTCATGGCATTGCATGAGATACCATCATGCTACTCTGTTAGATAGTCACATGGGCTCGGAAGTACTTTGGAAAACCATTGTCACTTAACAGAGTCTGCTAATGCATCCAGAAATGCCACTCGAGTCTCTGTTACGCAGGGAGAAAGCTATACATCTCTTCAATGCAGAGAGGCTGGCCAGTTCTCTGGGCCCGAGCTCATCTCAAATGATCCAAAACATAGCTGAAATGTGAGATGAGGTCAGCTTGTTTTGGGAGAAACAGACATTGAGTTCTCAATCCCAAAGACAAAGAGACATCAAGACTTTCATCAGCGACAAGTGCAAAAGCAAACATATGTCATGGTATGGGGGCGCATCAGTGCAATTGCATTTTGATGTGGATACATATTATATAGACATCATTCCTGGGGAGTAAGACAATGCCAATCCTCATTTCTGCATTCTGCACATGCTAACACATGGTGGTTTCTAGACACTCTACACCGTGGATGTGCTTGACTGACTGCCTGCAGTCCAGATCTGTCTCTTATTGGAAATGTACTGTATGACCCATCATGAAAAGGAGAATCAGACAATGATCGACACTTACTTTTATCAGGCGAAATTGAGCCAAAAATCCATTTGCAAAACCTTAACAATTATTATCGTTAATAATTAATAAACTTTTAATTACAAGGAAAGGTGATGTGACACGATAGTAAACGTGCCTCTTGACCCAAGTTTTTTTAAAAGACATGTTCCAGCCATCAAAATATAAATTTACTACACAAAATACTCTTAAGTTAGTCAGTGAAAACTTTAAAATTCTTAAATAAAGGTTATCGATAATTAAGAACATATTACAGATTCTTATTTTCTTACATTTTACAATATGCCCCAATATTTCTAGATATTTAATAGTTGCTAGCAAACCAGGACATTTATTGTATTCTAGATATGTAGATGCTGACCATGAAAACACATGTACAGTAAAAGGTTTTAAACTGACAATCTAAAAACTAATATAAATCCATAACTGTTCTGAATATTGACTAGGAGATGACACTGGTGCAAAAGGGAAAAAGGACACATTGATTTCTTGATCGTCATCACCTTAGGAGTGGAAAGGGCAACAATGGCCTCAATAGCCTACAGTCAGAAAACATGCGGGTTACAACACTTCAGAGAGTTAGATATCGCTGTTAAATGTAACACTACACATTAAACATGTGTTGGCTAAACAGATAAACACTACCCAAACACAATTCAAACACGTTCCCATAGGACCTAAAACCACACCTGACCAAGCGGAGACAAGATATCTGGTTACAACAGGCAAACTAAGCTTCCATTCAATGAGGGTTTAACTTTAGCTGGCTGGTCAGTTAGCATTACTCGTACTCCTTTAAGGGACAATTCTGTTGTTGTTTTGAAGTAGATAAACCTGATAGAAATATCCTTTGAGAGATAACTAGGCTAATGTACCCTCTGTTGAAAGCCGTTGATTGATTTATCAGAGTGAAGCCAGCAGGTCAAATAATACCAATACAAACAAACCTGATACAGCTTCTTCACACACTTGTCCCGTAGATCCAAAATCAAATATACATATTTAACGGTGCAGGATCAAAAACAGATCCGAATTGGAAACTTGTAACTTACTAACTTTACTTACTACCTAATAGCGTCCCTGAACGGGGTATTTGTCAATACTAAGTCTTATTACTAGGTAACTAAGTTGACGCATGCTTGTTTTTTAAAGTTTAATTTTAAGGGGTTCATGATATATATATAATGAATTACCACAGTAATTTAGTAGAATGAACTACCACAGTAAAACGAGTCTTAATAGCTACAAGAAATTATAGATCGATGACATATTAAATTTATTTTTAGGATGACGATCCTCACATGAGGATAAACAAATAATATACATGTTACACTTTATTTTAAGGTGCCAGTATTACAGTGTAATAATACATTTAAGTGGCCTACTGAGTAATAAAAATTAAGCATGTATTTAGGATTAGAGTTAATTGCATGTAATTATGCATAATTTATAGTTATTACTACAGTAACTATAGGCTACATGTAAGCTATAACTGACACTGTAAAATAAAGTGTTGCCTCAATATAAAAGCCGATACAATATAATTGTAAATAATATGATAGCACAAAGACAAAAACACATTTATTTTTGTACACTTCCTCATTTCATTATTTTAAAATACAGGAGTACATTTATTCTTAAAAGTTGGTTTAAACACTTGATGTAGTTAATATCTATATTTGAAGATAGCCAGTTGAGTGTTTGATAACAAAAAAGGATGTATAGCTAGATATCTAATAAACTGTGCTTGATAACAACAGGTGTTAAAGATATCTAATGGTGTTTGATAAAAAGAAGCAAACAATAGTTCATCGGTGTCTGTAATTCTTTAGAGTGCTGTTCTGGTGATGTAAAGATGAGGTATTATGTTGCAGTCACTCTAGGGTTGTCTGGGTCAAATGTCATGATCTCCATGTGGATGAGACCTGTGAGAAATAAAAAAGGCAGAGTAGCTTTAAATATAAATACCTCAAGACCAACATGAGAATTAAAAAATGGATTTAAAGCAGGTTCAAGAGAGTGCCATAGTACCTGAGACATTTTAAATGTTAAATAAGAGTTTTATATGTGTGTGTGTGTGTATGCTCTCACTCTTCCATTCGCTGACGGCCAGATCCAGACTCTCAAAAGAATCATCGTATGGCGGAGACACAGGCTCGTTTTCAGGGTCATGGAACTCAGACAGATATGGATGTGAAAGGCCGTTTTTTGCTGTAAGTCTGACATCCGGGTTCAAAACCAGCATGCCTTCCAACAGATCGATGGCTGTAGATAAAACACGGCATTAAATCAAAGGTGAATTACAGTTACAGGATAAGCTTTAATAATTACGAAGCCAAAATAATAACAGCTATCATAGCAATATAGTGGCTAATGTACTAGTCTACCACTGAGAGGGCGACTTTTACCCATTCAAAACAATGCAATATCACACACATAAAGCTTACTATGTGCTATTGGTTTTAGGTTTAAAATGTTAAGTGAAATCAATATGGGAGTTGTGAACATACCAGAAGAATCCATACCAAAAAGACCTCTTTGAAAGGCTTTTTCTTTTGGACTGGAAGTGAGCGGACATATGACTGAGCCTGCCAACACATCAATACAATAAACGGACTTGAAAAATATTCCTAAAATAGACAGTAACAGATGGTTAGCTGATGGTTTTTGCTTACATCTTTGCTTTGCATTTTCATAACAAGCGTTGAGTTTGGTGTGCCTGTCAGGGTGAGGATCTTATTGAGCTGGTCAATACCTAAACAATAAAGTTAAGGAATAGACACTCTTGCTTGACAGACATATTTAAAAGCGAGGAAAGAGAAAGGATACTGTCACTGCCTGGGAAAAGCACCTCTCCTGTTATCATTCTCGGCCAGGATGCAGCCAGCAGACCAAACATCAACTGAACAAAGAACAGTAAAATAGTGATTAAAGACTACAGTAACTTAAAACTCTTTGAATCGCCTTTTACACAATGTGTTGGGCGGGTCAATAATGACAGGGTCAAAGGTCACCTGTTTGAGTATAATGCATCCAGTTGAAAATGACTTCGGGGGCTCTGTACCAGCGTGTCACAACATAGCCCGTCATCTCAGTTTCTGCGTGTCTTGCCAGTCCAAAGTCCAGAATCTAACAAATAGTGTAAAACAGGTCACATAAGCCCCTTTCCACCATTCGGAACAAACCTTTCTTATTGGTTAAAGGGATACGCAGGGAAGGAGACAAGAGGCCGTTTTTTGAATGGATGTCAATGGAGGAGAGGCTTCACCATGCTAAAAAAATAATTTTTTGTGAGAAAATAGATTATAATTTAATGAATGGACAGCTTATCCGCCAATCCTAAGCATGCTTGCGCTTAAAAATGAATTTTGCATTGATTTTTTAATTAGACCCAAAAAAATTAAATAATGCTGTTTTCAGAAAGAAGTTACGGAAAATTGTACGTCAGGATTGATTCACTTCACATTCATTTATATGGTATCTTTGGCAAGCCATTTCAACTTTTATTCATTTCCAGGATATGAATTCTTGATATCAACAGTTCAATTCTTGATATCTACAATTACATTTTTTGATACCAACAATTACATTTTCTGATAACAATTAAATTGTATTTTCACTAGTGAAATGTCACCATAGGCTACCATTCAAAACCAATTGTTTATATCAAGAATTGATTTCTTTCTAGTTGAAATTACAATTTCACATATTGGAAATACAATTATTACTAGTAAAAACTATATTTTTGATATCAATAATTCAATTGTTACGAGTTGAAATGTCTATTATTAATATCCACAATTTAATTGCTACTAGTAACAATGATCATTTTTGATTCAATTCAATATTCGATTGATTCAATTCGAAAAATTAAAATTTTTTATTAAATTTTTACTAGTGACAATGTAAATTTCTGATATCATGAGTGATTGTTACTAGTAAGAAAACCATTTTAGACATCTGAAATACTATTGATATCAATATCAAAAAATTATAATTTTTACTAGTACCAATTGAAATGTTGATATCAAGAATAGACATTTCAACTAGTGACAATTTAATTGCTGATATCAGGAATTCGCAAGTAACAATGTAATTATTGATATCAAAAATGATATTTCTACTAGTAAAAAATCTATTCTTGATATCAACAATTTATTTTGAATGGCAGCCTCATAAAAGTTTGTATACGTACCATATACACGCAAAAACTATTTTTGGTGTACAAATGGCACGAGAAATTACATTTGTGCTATACATAGCACAAATGTAATTTCTAGTGCCATTGTGCACGCAAAGATGTTTTTGGTGTATATGGTATCGCGTTTTTTGGCAGTGTATAATACGCACTTTATGCCGTATAATACAAACAAATTCCCCACTCCCCTCCCCCCTAAGGGGTTTTCAGTGCGTAGCATATGCACGCAAAAACAAAAAAATGTGTGGTATAGATACGCACTTTCATGAGACTGTGTTGGAAATTTCACTTGTGAAAATACAATTACAGATATCAGCAATTAAATTGTTGATATCAAGAATTCATATCCCTGGAAATGAATAAAAGCTAAAACGGCTTGCCATAGGTATCGCAATCAGTGATTGACTGTCCCACAATTTGAAACCAAATTCAGTGACATGAAGGCTGAACTGTGATTGGTTATCACGAAACACGTGATCCAAGTTAGCCAGTTACGTTACGTTTTTTCCAATGGTAGAGACACGTATTTCCCAATACCATCTCTGGTGTTACTGACAGACTGGAAAAAGAGGTGCTGCAACAATGTCAAATACGTGAAACATAATGTTTTAAACATTCAAGCATGAAAACCTATTCTAGTAGAGTTCAAAAACAAAACCAATACTTTGAAAAGGGGATAATATGGCCCCTTTAAATAAATAAAAACAAAATGTTCAAGGAACGAGGAAAGGTTTTACAGGGAAAAAAGCAGTAGTGAAACAAATGATAATTTTGTGTAATAATATATTTACAATTATTTTGCTGATTATTTATTCTATGATCATTATGTTTACCTTTAATTCACAGTTTTCATCCACTGCGAGGTTACTAGGCTTAAGATCCTGAAACAAGATACTAGTGTCATTTCATCATGTTTTATCAGGAACTGCATTTACGAACTGCACAACAATATTACAAAGTTAATCGGAATTTGGTCATATTCTGATTATTTAAGTGTGATGGATATAAATGAACCTAATATGTTAGTTACAATTTTACAAACATTAAAAGAAATGATTTGTATTGATATTTCTAGGGCTGTCAAGCGATTAATCGTAATTAATCGCATCCAAAATAATAATATAAATTATATATAAATCTATATACATGAAAATATTTCTTAAATATATACAACCATGTGTGTGCATTTATATATGTAAAATAATTATACACAGTGCACCCACATATATTACGTAAACACAAACTTTTATTTTGGATGCGATTAATCACGATTAATCGTTTGACAGCCCAAGATATTTCACAATATTACTGTTTTTACTTTATCAAATACATGCAAATTTGGTGAGCAAAACCATTTTTATTTCAAAAACGTAAAAACAATCTTACCAACCCCAAACTTTTGAACGGTCAGTGTATATTTATGACTCTACGAATAAACAGGCAATTACTCTACATAGTACATACCCGATGAATAATCCCAGCAGAATGGATATACTGAGGAAACACATATTATTAGCAGCAGTATGATTCGAATATTCATGTTTCAATGCCATCAATAAGTGATACAAGGAAGTTAGTGTATGACATCTATCAAAGGCATCAAGAACAGAAATACAGAAGAATGAAAGACTTTCAATGAACAGAAATAAGGCAGACCTTGAGTCCTCGCAGTATCTGATAGAACAGGTATATGATGACTTTGCTGGTTAATTGTTTCTTCTTCATTATGTGGCTAAGATCCTGAGCTACAAATGGCATCACCATATAACTGGGGAAAAAGTAACATTAGCAAATGTAAGTATTTTCGCTATCACTTAACTTTGTAATTTAGTGAGGCTGGGATTTTAAAAAAGTATCTTGAAAATTGATTTTTTCACACAAATCAACTTTAAATGGCAATAAAACATGGATGGAGCACATCCTCCTCTCACTCACACACAGATACATCCACACATTTGCATGCATGCACTGCATCCCTCAGCCTGTCATGACAAGTGCAAGATTTCTGCACAGGAATGCATTCTGTTCATCCTCACACTCACAAAGTATCAAATTTCTCCAGCGAGGCATGAGGGGTGAAGACATTAAGGAGGCAGATCACCTACAAGAAGAAGAATACATTCAGAAATAGTCTGTGCATGATTGTTAAACATCATTCATTATGATTTGAAGGACAATATAATTTATCCCAAAAATGGAAGAATGGCACATACAGTATTTGTTAGTTTTCTTGTTGTTTCTGCAAAATAGAAGACATTATTACAGACCATAGAACTTCGAATATTATTAGGAGACTGATCAGGCCACAAATTGCAAAAATGTACTATAACTGTGGAATATATTACCTCAGATATATTACCTATATTCACTAGCAAAATATTTCACTCGCAAAACTTTGCTAAATGTTTACCTTCCCTTGAGAAACTCTGCAAAAGTTTTGCATTCGCTAACAAAGTACAACACTGGTGATGGAAATAGTGTGAGGTGGGATTAATAACTATGTCCATTGTGTTATATCATTATATTATTTCTTTTTCAAAGCAAATGTAAAATTTATATTTTAAATAATAGTGTATTTCCTCCAATGTCATTTCTTTCCCCCTATTACCATTACATTTTTTAAGGTCAACAATTTGACCAGATTAGTGTTCTGTTTATACTCCTTTAAAGTGTGTCCAATCTTAAGATCAGTTTCAGGCCAAGCCTCACTAACAGAATTGGATTTAACGGGAACATAGTTAACCAAAAACATGCAATTCTGTCAATATTTACGCACACTCAATTTCTTCTTACTGTTGAACACAAAGGAAGATAGTTAGAAAAATGTTGGTGACTAAACCACTGCTGTTCCCCACCTGTGTTGTGTTGTGGACCAGAAACATCTAAATATCATCTTCTTTGTTCAGAACAAGCAAGAAATTAATAAAAGTTTTGGAACAACATGAGGGTGAGTAAATGATGACAGAATGATAACTTTTTTGGGTGGACTATCCCTTAAAAGGAATACTGATCTTCTTAAAGGAGTAGTTCACTTAAAAAAAAACATTTGCTGATAATTTTCTCATCCATAGGTCACCCCAGATGTCCATGTCTTTCTTTCTTCAGTTGAAAAGAAATGAAGGTTTTTGATGAAAACATTCCAGGATTTTTCTCCATATAATGGACTTCAATGGGAACCAAACAGTTCAAGGTCCAAATGAGAGTTTCATTGCAGCTTCAAAGAGCTTTAAACGACACCAGACAAATGATTTTATAAGCATTTGTGCTTTATAAAACTTAAACTTTTGTATTTATTTTTAAATGAGCGATCGTTTCGCTTGATAAGACCCTTATTCATCGTCTGGTGTCGTTTAAAGCTCTTTGAAGCTGCACTGAAACTCTCATTTGGACCTTGAACCGTTTGGTTCCCATTGAAGTCCATTATATGGAGAAAAATCCTGTAATGTTTTCATCAAAAACCTTAATTTCTTTTCGACTGAAGAAGGAAAGACATGGATATACTAGTGTTAATCGTTTAAATCCCTTTGAAGCTGCACTGAAACCGTTTGAGTCCCAGTAAAGTCCATTATATGGAGAAAAATTGAACGTTTTCATGGTATTGCTTCCTTTTACAGTCCAGTTACCCATGCAAATTATATGTACTTATTTTAGTAACTACAATTACTGGGTAATAACTAGTACTGAACCCTGAACCTACCTGTGTTCCATGTACTTACCTTATATTAGCCAGTACTGTCTGGTAATTACACTGTAAGTACTGTACTGTAAAAGGAAGCGTTACCGTTTTCATCAAAAACCTTAATTTCTTTTCAACTGAGAATGAAAGATGTGGACATCTTGGATGACATGGGGTGAGTAAATTATCAGCAAAAGTTTTTTTTTTTTAAAAGTGAACTACACCTTTAACTGACTCAATTTAAAAACACTTGTCATTACCACACAAATGTATGCAGACCTGAATGTACTTTTGTGCTTGATTCCATAATTGCTGCTTGCAGGTTAATGTTTATTTGCTGTTGTTTTAAAAAATCATTAACTTTGCCCTTTAAAAAACCTTTAAAACAAACAACAATGAATTTGTAATTCCAGTGACTTAACTGGAATTTGAAAGAGGATAACATATTGCATGATTTATTCTTAAACCTGCTACAAATCTGCATCAGTGTGAGGTCAGGTGTATTGTTTACTAAGCACAGAAACTGGTTTGAGAAGATAAAGGGGGCTTTCACAACAGTAGTATCATGAAATCTTTTCATTCTCTTTCAATTGACAAAAGGATTATGATGCTATTACAAACTACATACATACAAAACAAATGTTTAAGCTCCGCTCTGAATGATGGATGAAAGTTCATAAATTATGAGGCTGCCATAAGAAAGAAAACAATGTAAATAACACAGAAACATACGATATTTAATCCTGTTCTAGATTTATTGTCCTCTTGGGAATTTGAGACTTACATTGTCGTGTTGGATGTGACGGGAGCAGCCGGAGTTCTCTGTAGGCACGTTTAGCATGGATCAGAGACTGGAATGGTCTGTAAAGCTTTTTAATGGCGACCCTTTCCTTTGTCTTCTGGTCGTTTGCAGAACTGCACAGAAGTTATGATTAGAAAACATCACACATTCATTTGACATGAAATTCATTTTTATAGACAAGCTTTCATTTTATTCAATCACTTTTTTTTTATGGAACTTAGAGCTAAAGATGTCACTTTTCCTTGTTCACTTTCCTGTTATTATTACACATTTTTATAAAAAAATGATGTATGATTTTACTGTTTAATAATAAACAATGTGCATTTGATTGTTACATTTTTAGTTCATGCGTATATTTAAATAATAATAATATTACACTGTAAAAAAATGTAAACTTGAATGTTTAAGTCATTTCAATTTAAATGACATTAAATTGACTTGTGTGTCTTATATTAACTATTAACTATTAAAATGTCTTTTAACTAATCTTATATAGTCTAACTTATATAAAAAAGTTGTCATATAAAAAAATATTGTTGTTTTAACTGAAAAAAGTAAGCAACCTGGTTGCTTAAAATTTTAAGTTGATTGAACTGGAAAAAGTGAGTTAATACAACAAAAGAGAGAGATTTATTCATCAGGAAACTCAAAATAATAAGTTATCTGAACTAAATAAATTATTTAAGTTGATTTGACAAAAGAAAAAAATGTTATAACAAATCTTGAAAATATTTTTTTACAGTACTGTATACAGTTAAAATACACAGCTAAAGGCCATGACTTTGTTCTTGTGCCAATTATTGTTCTGATATTTGCTCAAGTTTTAAAAAAATAGTGATATTATATATTTTTAAATAGCTTTTATTCTAATTGTTCAGACTTTTTTTATTTTATCACAATGTCTGATTCCACTACCAAAACAAATGTGGTATTTAAAGCATATTCTTTACATAAAAATAAAAAATAAAATGTTTGTCTGTTAATTTGAATGTTTTATGGTTGTATTAACATCTGGCCAAAGGACATCTGATCTGACACATAATTAATGTGTATTGTCCTTATAAATTAATAAAATGTTACAGGCTCATAACTGGGAGAGCTATTGATTGAGACTGTCAGTATTTTGGGGGAATTTCTGTGTTATCAGCAAACGTGCTGAAACCTGTCCCTCAGGTATGTGAGTCCACAGCTGTTTATTTTACCTAAGGCTCACTCTCTAAGTCTATGTCATAAATGCATATAGCAAATCATATTTATTACTGAATCTCTACATTTGCATAATGAACATAACAGTATTTGTGGTGCTCGACAGATGCATTATGCAAACTCAAGACATAGAATTATTACTACATTTATGTAGGCCTACCTTTAGAACAGTTTCCTATTAGAATAGTCGTAATTGAATAGGGCTTTGTTCATATGCTTCATATTCCAAATCAGGTTCCAGAATCTGGCATAAGCTATATAAATCCCCTTTATATCTATGTATAAAGCACTTTAATAGGCTATTGGCTGTATAAATATTTTAATATAGCCTATTTTATTTGCCCAACGTCATATATAGTATGTCATATTCAAGTATGAACTCCTCTAAGCTCCCATTTCACATGTATAAATCCGACCTACAGTAGCATAAGACCCCTTCTTACCATACAGTCCCATAGGCTCCAGAGCCAACGGGCTTGAGTGAGATGTACTCGGTCAGGAACATCCCATGTAGTTTTCTGGATCTCCAGTCTGTGGAATCCCGATTTCAGAGGTGAAGCCATGGAGACGTGCACCTTCTTCTTCGTGTCCAACTTCCGTCGAAGCGCAGCTGTTCTACCACTCGGATTGATCACAGTGACCCAGGTAAGCGTCATGTCAGAGTCGCGAGGATACGCCCACCTCCACGCACCTTCGCTGTCGTCACGTGATGAAGGTGAGGGTCCTTGTGTTCTGCTCAACGGTAAATACCAACACAAACTACTACAACCGTTATTTACCTTTTACGTCGAATAAACCTGCCTGGCGCCTGTCTTTTATTCCTCAACAACAACGTGGTGAACTTCCAGGAAGTTGAGGGTTTTATTGACCACTATCATGAAAATGAAATTGACTGAACAACCTATCAGGAAGAATTTGAAAGCTCTTTGAGGGAGATTCAATTTAGAGCCAACATATTAATATATCTGTCCTAATAGCATAGGCCTAATATTTTCTGAACTTTCTGATATAACACTATGTGGGTTTTAGGTTTTAAACATAATCGTATAAAAACGTTCGGTAGGCTATGTTTACACGACAACTAGCTTTTCACGCTGTCCCTTTGCGTTTTTGTTTGAGACCTAATTTGAGGTAAACTGAACGAATCTACAACTGAACCTAAGACGTAAACTGAACGAAAAACGCAAATGTAGCTAAAGCTACCTTAGATAATTGATAATATTAATTGAAAAATGTCACATTCATGAAATGAAATGGTTTAAACTTCTTCTTTATTCTGTTTTGAGAATAATCTCCGTTCACACAGGCTACGTGAAAACAACTAAGAAAACTGACTATATATATATATATATATATATATATATATATATATATATATATATATATATATATATATATATACTATATATATTGTCAGTGACAATGAAGTTTTTTCAAGTCAGTCAGGTAAAATATAGATAGATATATGTGATTGAATCTGTTCAACAGCCCTACTTGAGCCCCAAATCAGAATAATTATTTCTGAAGGATCATGTGACACTAAAGACAAGGAGACTCTGATCCCTGACCCGACTTGGTGAGCATAAGAGACTTCTTTAAAAAACATCTTACAGATCCCAAACTTTTCAACAGTAATGTCTCTTGTGTAGCCTGATCTTTGACCTGACGTTATAAGGTCTGGTCAAGAACCTCCCACTTAGACAGCAAGAGACCACCATACATGCTGTTTAGACACTGTGGGAAAAACTATAAATAATGTTGTGGCAGTCTTTGATAATCATAGAGATCTGATGTCACTAACCTTGCAAACTTTAATCTTGTAAAGCGATTATTTCATCTTCAAAAGCACCTGCTGTATTAATCCGACTTTGTAAACTCAACTTTGTTTCCAGACAGAGTGATAAAAAGGAAATCATATTGAAACTTATTACATCAAAATGGTGTTTTCAGATTTGTGTGCAATATGGATCAGACTGTGGGCGGACTGTGTGACGTTTGAGGCTGAGACTAATGTATGACATCCAGCATGACCATAGAGCAAATGACAAGATATGAAGAGATGACATTCACTGTTGGCATAGGGTAAGTGTGCCATGATGATGGTCATTATAATTCCCACACTAGGCCTACATTGGCATTGCTTCAGATAATAAGACTCATTGTTATTTGTCAGAGAGTCATGAGGTTCCGGGAAACATTAGTTCAAGCTGCATGTACAAATATTGGCTCAACTTTGATAACTGAAAATTGTCATAATTTACTCGCTGCTTATGTCGTTCTAAACTTGTATGACATTCGTTCTTTGGCAGAACACAAAAGAAGATCAAAACAACATTGAAAAATAAATAAAATAACACACATTTGACAAGATCCATTGTTGTCAGACAGCATTTGCCAAGGTTTGGTGGAAAGGTTTTATAAGCGATGGGTCCATTCTGAGGTGATTCAGTCACATGTGTTTTCCACATACAGGTGTTACATCAAACAGAGGTAGTGTTTGCAGATTCCTCTTCTTCTGGCTTCAGTGTGTAAGAAAACACTGGATTTCAGAGGAATAAATAGACTCTCTCACAGAAGGTCAAAGGTCAGTACTTCAAGGCAGAGAACTTTCACACGCATTCAAACACGCGAAAACATGTTCATATATATCACCACTGTCAATATCGTATAAAACAAATACGCACACATTCACTTTCATAGCTTGCTTCCTGATCTGGTTGTTGTAAAAACCTGGCATTTTTATGTTATGAATATTGTTGGCTCTTTTGAAAGTCCCTTTGGATAAAAGTGTCTGCTAAATGCATTAAATGTAAATATGAATGTTTATGGATCCATGACCATTCATTTTTACATTTAATGCATTTAGCAGACACTTTTATCCAAAGCAACTTTGGATAAATGTACGTTATATTCATGTAAAATTATAAAAAAATATATATTTTTTGTGAGTTTAAAAAAAAAAATATATATATATATATATATATATATATATATATATATATATATATATATATATATATATATATATATATATATATATATATTTGTAGTACCTGGTCAGTGACAATGAAGTTTTTTTTTCATGTCAGTCAGGTAAAAGATGATAGATAGATAGACAGATAGATAGATAGATAGATAGATAGATAGATAGATAGATAGATAGATAGATAGATAGATAGATTGTGTCAATGTAAATATATCAATGTCCAATTTCATTATAATAACTTGCTATAGGTCGCAAGTTATCAAATGGACCATTGTGAATCCAGCATTCCCCATTAATTTTTTTTTATTTTTATAAAATTATATATATATATATATATATATATATATATATATATATATATATATATATATATATATATATATATATATATATATATATATATATATTTTGATATATAGATATATATAGTACCTGGTCAGTGACAATGAAGTTTTTTTCATGTCAGTCAGGTAAAATAAGATAGATAGATTTCAACAATATATATGTAGTCTTTTTAGACAAAGATTTTATGAATAGTGTCTAAAAGTCGGCTGTGTGCTAAAATCAATTGAATATTTGACCAACAGTGGCCTCTTCTGGTTTTAGGCGGCATTACAAGTTTTAGGTGAGACTGATTTTTTTTCTTTTTTCTTTAGGCGTTTATACAGTGCGTGTCCTTCTAATTCATCTCTGTCAGGCAACGCTTCAGTAAGTAAATGCCATTTTAGGGAGGATTGTAAATATATATATATATGGTAGTGCACAAGTAGAAATCAATCTTGGCTTTAGGTCTCTTTGTTAGGTCTGATAATGTACTCAGAAAGTGTCCATAACTGCAACACGTATTCAAAACATACAGCATTACACCGTGATTTTCAAAGCAATTAAACCAGTGTGATATGGTCAAATAAACACGATGTGTTTGTGGAAAAGAGTGAGGCCTTGATGTCGGTTTGCTTTTGAAGGTGTGGGGGAGAAGACTGCCCGTGAGGCACAGAGGTGACAAGAGATTGGTTGTGTTTTTGTGATGCCCACTGTGAGGAGAAAAGGGATTGGTCGCATTGACTATGATGCTGGGTGAGAGGTGTGGCACGATTGGGTGTGTTTTCATGAATGTGTTTGTGTGTTCTTTCTCTTGGCACACTGTGAACTCCCACCGCACAGACACACCCACTCAAACAAACACCTACTCAACACACCCACCATCTGTGTGACCATGAGCCCATACACTCAACATGGCTCTTCTTCTCTTTGACTGTTCCACACATACAAATAGAGGCAAGGGTTACTATTTTACATGATGGATAATTAAATCAGAGGTGGAAAAATAACAGTTCCCAAATAAAATAGCTGATTTAAAATATCCTGAAGTTTTGTTTCTGACACTTTTTATTTGGTTTCATTGTTTGGATTGATGAGTTAGGCCAAACATGACCTTGCCCCTGTCAGCACCTCTATAAAGCTAATGAGGCAAAGAATGAGTGTTAAGAAGACCTAAATTGGCAATGCTTTATACTTGAGATTATATAAGTGAATATGAAATAACATAATAGATAGAATAGATAGATAGATGGATGAATGATAGATAGATAGATATGAGATAGATAGATAGATAGATAGATAGATTAACAAACATGTTTTGTTTAAATGCTATATACAAACGAAACATTTTTTGGTTGAGTGTTATATAGCAGCAAACAAGCATGTTTCTGTTAGAAATGTTATATTGACAAAGAGACAAATGCTATAACAAACAAACATGTTTTGGTTAGTGTTATATTAAACTAACAAACAAGCATGTTTTTGTTGATAGATGTTATATTTACAAATAGACAAAAATAGGCCTACATAGTTTTGTTGATTACTAAACAAATAAACAAATAAACAAGACTAAATTGGCACTGCTTAATATATATTATGAGCTGATATAAGTGAATGTGAAAATAGAACAGATAGATAGATGATAGATAGATGATAGATAGTAGATAGATAGATAGATCAGATAGATAGATAGTATAGATAGATAGATAGATATAGATAGATAGATAGATAGATAAACATGTTTTTGTTTAAATGTTATTTTAACAAAGAAACAAATAAAGGCCTACATGTTTTTTGTTTGAATGTTATATTAACAAACAAACAAACATGTTTCGATTTAAATGCTATTAACAAAACATATTTTGGTCAAATGGTAACAAACAAACAAGCATGTTTTGTTTGAATGTTATTAACAAAGACAAAATATAGGCCTACATGTTTTTGTTAAATGTTCTATAAAATGTGTAAATGTTATATTAACAAACAAACGAACAAACAAACATGTTTCTGATTAAATGTTATATTAAAATAAACAAATATGTTTTGTTTGAGTGTAAACAAACAAACAAACATGTTTCTGTTCCAATTAATAAACACTGCAAGTGTTTGTTTCATCGTTGTTGTAACAAACAACCAGCACTTTTAAAAGTGTAGACTCTTTTGTAGAGAACATAGATGAATAATGACTGCTGTTTTTGTGTCTCTCGTGTATGGACTTGGACTAGGCGATGTCTGAAGCCCAGCCCTCTTCCATCAGCGGCCGCCGGGTCGCACTAGCGGACAATAACTCCACTGTGAACTGACGCTCACCTCCCGTTATTCACACAGAGCACAGCCGCGAATGATAGACAAGAGACGGGCTTCCCGGAGTTTGAGCGTCTAAAATACACTGGGACTCATTTCACTCATTGTTTTTTTTTAGAAATCATTCATTGCGTGGAGACAGACAGCGAGGGACAAACACACACACGTGTGTAACGTTACAGAGAGTCGGGCACGAGCGCTCCCGGTGAAGTTATAGACTGAAAGTCTCCTCGCTCGTGCGGATTAATCGGGATTCAAATCACTGCGAGTCGGTTGGAGGTGAAGCGTCGCGTTTTTTTCTTCCAAAGAAGATTTCATCGTTTTAAATGCAGGTAAGAAGATAATAACACTGCTGATTTCAAACCTGCTTTGCGTTTGACACTTTCTGTAGTTGCGTACTAGATTCAAGTGCACTTTAACTTCTGAGGTTTGCTGCTGATGAAATGTTTAAACGCAGATTATATCCGAGGCACAAAAGTTGACAACAGCTTTTATAAGTTACCTGAATGTCTGTGTCTTTTGCCATATAAGAACACACTTAATATATGTCTGTGTCTTGTGCCATAAGAACACTTAATATATGAGCGTTTAAGTGAAAACGTGTATATATATATATATATATATATATATATATATATATATATATATATATATATATATATATATATATATATATATATATATATATATATATACTAACTGAACATTTTCACATGAGAATTGTCAGTAGTCTGTATAGGCTATTGTCATGTTGATAGTTGCTTTTAGATCGAGGAGCTCATTCAGTCGGACGTTGCTGTTGGAAAGAGGTTGTTTTGTTTCATAATTGTTGTTTTGGTGTTAATGTTTACACTGGTGTATCAGATTAGCCTACAGTATTTATGATAAGGTGGTCAGGTTTTCTGAAAACCTGTAGATCATCCCAATGAACTTGCTGTCATGAACAGCTGCACTTAAAGGTACAGTCATTTTTTTGTCAATTAAAATGTTAACGTAATGAATTGTGCTCATTTGAAATATCATTAAAATTATGTAAACTAACCATAAACTGTAAAAAATATGGACAAAGCATCTGTGACGTCACCCATAGACTCTCTGAAGAACAGGTTTGAAGCTGTTTATGGGGGTATGGGCAGCGCCATACTGGAAAATCTTGAGAAATACAAATTACAAAAGTTTCAGAAATGATACAGAGATGGTATGATGTGTTGTGTCAGATCATGGCCGAGACAACAAATTCACTGAGGCGCAGCCCGTTATCAGCTGTCAATCAAATTAACCGCCCTTATTTACATACATTTTATATCTAAATACATAATCTAAAGTAACGAGTTAGAAAAAAATTCACCCCCTCACAGTTGTCAGGCACGCGGAACATATTGAAGATTACAATAAAAGTCCATGGGACCAAACTGTAAACATATGAATTTATACTGTGAAAACAGAGATTTTAACATGACGTCTATGGATATTTGCTCCCTTTTGGGACCGGCCTTTAGCGGATTTGAGATGTATTGCAGTTTAGCGCACTTCCGGGTAGGCTTCATCTTTCAGATTAGAATGTTGCCGCTTGAAACTAACACAATATTTTAGACATTCTATACTTAATTGGCCTTCTAGATAAAAACGTTTGATTCGACATGGATCAGGCAATCGATTTTAGCCCGATTTTTTCCAGTGTTAGCCTGGTTCAGATTACATGATTTTAGCCCGATTTTGGCATGATCCATTTGACGTAGGGTTTCGTGGGGATTCGCAAACGACAACGGGCGTCGGGACGCAAGATTTCAATCGTATCATCTCATATAGTGTGTCATAGTGGGCGACAGCCTACGTCGCTGTCTGCGATCCTTCACGAAATCACGACAAAAAGACTAGCATGTTTAATTTTTTTAACGGTTGTCCACGACGGTTCCGTCACATCTATGAGGTTGACCAATAGGAGCACAAGCTTTTCCGTACACAACTTTCAAAAATGGCGAAACGAAAGAGATGATGGTGCTAACGTTAAAACTAAAAGTAAAAATATATAAGAAAACAGTATTTTACCTCAAGTTCTCTTTGGAGGATTGACAGCCCACGCTGTCCTCTTCGAGCAATCCAGGAACGTGTCCATTGTCGGGTTTTCTTTCTTTTTTTACTTTTTTCTGAACACAGGACAGCCAATACAACACTCACCGCTTTAGCCATTGTTTGTTTACGTTCGTTTCGGAAGTCACTCGCTGACTAGTTTCGCCTTCTCGATGACATCACGCGCCCGTTAAAGATGGCATGCGATGACTAGTCAGGAAGCAGTGTCTTGTTCACGACACGACAAGATTTTAGGAGTCAAAATCGCGTATTCTGACACAGTGATTATCGTAACAGACAAAAAAATCGTGTAATCTGAACCAGGCATTACTGATCATATTTCATACCTGTTGAGTTTACAGTTTAAATGAATTTGCCTGATGAAAAGTATTACTTGTGTGCGCGGGTGCTCTTATTATAGTCTTTTAAAATAGTTGAATGAATGAATGTGCTTAAATCGCCTTGCGGACAATCATTTTAGGTGGCGTTAAGTCAACAAGGTGACTACAGCGCATTGGAACGTAATAAATAAGTTGTTAAACGGAAACCCAAAAACGGAAGTGCGTCATGAAGCTCAGTGCAAGTAGTCCGTTCACTAATACAGATCACATTTGAAAATGTATCTTCTGTATCCTGGACTAGTTGTCAAAATGTGTTTGGATGCACTTTCAAAGTTCAATTTCAGTCAGACTAAAGCAGGATTCAGTCTTTCTAAAATTTCATGTTTGTTAACACTTGATTCTGACTTAAAATTGCACCGAATCTCTGCTGTATTTAAAAAAAAGCATCGTAAGCCTAAGTTGATCATATGAGATGTTGCCACCAATGGTCTCTATGATCAACTTAAGGGATACTCCACTTTTTTGGAAATAGGCTCATTTTACATTCTCCCAGAGTTATATAGTTGAATTTTACCGTTTTCGAATCCATTCAGTTCAATTTTCTGATATTTAGAAGAATATCAGTAACCAGACAGTTTCTGGTTTCATCGACTTCCATAGTATATATTTTTTCCTACTATGGAAGTCTATGAGAGCAGAAACTGTCTGGTTACTGATGTTCTTCTAAATAGCAGAAATTTGGCTGAATGGATTGAAAACAGTAAAACCCAACTGTTTATCTCTGGGGGAGTTATAAAATGAGCCTATTTCCAAAAAAATTGGAGTATCCCTTTAACTCATGATGCTTTTGGGAAAGGCAGACCTGTTTTTCTGAAGTCGGTGAATATCCAGAAAGATGGAAACTGTTAATGCTTAACTACACAAAAACCCGCTGTAGGAAGGTGTGAAGTACACAAGTTTTTAATGAGTGTATTTTAGAAGGTCATCAATCTGCCTCCCAGCATCTGTTGCCTTGTGGTGCGTTCTTCATCTGTGTGTTTCGTTGGAGGGCTTTAGATGCCTTTTAACCATAAGGCATTGAACTTGACATTTAAGTGATCTGGTACATCTGCACCGTTCATGCTTCAGGCAAGAAACACAAAGCAGCCTCATATTTATTTTATAAGTGTTGTGAATATTGTCATACTGGAATGAGTTTAGATTATACTGGAGAATTTTAAATGAGTCACAGGAGATCTAGATTTATTATAATTCCTTCTGTACAGGTTAGTGGTTGCATCATTTCGTTAACGACAATAAGCCCTTTGTAACTAGAACGATGTTAGGTTTGTTAGACTGAAATTGTACATGTCTGGGGCCTGTTGAATAAACTGCTTAGACTTGTCTTAAAAATTAGTCATTACATTTTTTTCTTCAAGACTGGTCCTGATGTTTTTTTAAGTAAGTTACATAAAAAGATAGATGGGTCTTATTTGAATTGGGAAAGTAAGACTGATAAACTGCTAATTGGACAAACTAGTTTTTAAGACGTTTTAACATAGTGGCCCAAGTCTGGTTATGTGAAGCCAGACTAACAGATCTAAATGTTTATCATTTAAATGGATGGTAATACAATGCCACATGTGGTTACTAGAAATTCACAGTAAAAAATATGGTGTAATATGGATAGTGTTTCAGATATTATGGGATGGCATTTTGGTGCCTGTATATTTTACAACAAACTTACAACTGTATATTTAAATATGCTAATTTAATTTTATCTTGACCTACTTGAGGTACCAAGATAGTATTTTTAACATTATATTACACATACACACTTTGTACATATATATGTATAAATACTTTTACTGTTTTTCTTTTTTTGTACGTAGGCCATGTGTCGACCAAAACGTTTTTCCACGCGCCTGGCGTTTGTTTTCAATGGGAGCGCCCGGTTTTTAAACGGATAATGAGGCGCTGAACGTTTTTTTAACACAGAAGCGCCCAGCGTTTTTTTTTTTACTGGTCGCTGAGAGTTGAAAAATGTTCAACTTTGGACTAAAACGGCAGCGCTCATCACTGTCACTTCTTACCCAGCCGTCCAATCACAGTGGAGGAGGGGCGGACTGAACCACACCGACCAACTGTCACAACATTCTTTCTGTACAATAACATCAACCAACAGAGCTAACCAAACAAAATGGATGAAAATATTTTTTTTAGTATGAAACAAACATTATCTGCGAAATCAGTTACAAGTAAACTGTGCAGCGGATATTCTGTATCATAGCAACGAAACGTCTCAACGGAAAAAATGCTGCGCTGCCAAAACGCCTAAGGCCGTGTGTCCACCTAGACGCTCTGCTGAAGACGTTTGTTTTTTTTTTACAGAAAACGCTGAGCGCTCGTTGCTTCAGCGCGAAAAAACGCTAATCGCCTCGTAACCTCAAGCCGCGTTTAAAAAATGTAGCGCTCCCATTGAAAACAATTGAAACACACGTCAGGCACGTGGACAAATGTTTTGGTGGACACAGCCTAAATGATACAGTAATTTAAAGCTGTTAAATAGAAAAACGTGCATTTGACAGTATTTTACAGTAAAATTACATATAATAAAATGTTTTTATATAGTTAGGTCATTTACAGTTAACCAATTCACAGGTTTTTACTGTAGCATTTTAAAAAAAAAATAATTCTGAAAAAAACCCTTTTTATGGTTGTAGCTCGGTTGTAATCCATTGCTTGACTACAGACAAACCTGTTGTAGCAAGATTCTAGCTGTCCATGTACATATTTAATGTGTGGCTAGTGCCATATCCCACAAAAAAAACAAAACAAAAAAAAACAAAACAATGCACACTCTTAAGAAAAAAGAGGAAGTTCAAATACTCCCACATTTGCCGGCTCTCTCACAGAGGTGGGAACGACTGTGATGGACTTTCGCTGACTGTTCATTGCACTTTTCTTACTCTGTAAAAGCTTCATCTTTATCTGTGCTTGGCCAACAAAAGTAAACTTAAAGGATTAGTTCACTTTTGAAAAAACTTTTGCTGATAATTTACTCACCCCATGTCATCCAAGATGTCCATGTCTTTCTTTCCTCAGTCGAAAAGAAATTAAGGTTTTTGATGAAAACATTCCAGGATTTTTCTCCATATAATGGACTTCACATGGGAACCAGACAGTCCAAGCTCCAAAAGATCGTTAATAACAGTTTCAGATGCAGCTTCAAATGTCTTTAAACGACACCATACGATGAATAAGGGTCTTATCATGCGAAACGATGGGTTATTTCAAAACTTATTCCAAAAATGTAACTTTTCTAAGGACAAATGGTAGCCTAGCTCTATTCTGGAGGCGCGTTGTAACGTCACGTAATACGTAATTACGTTCAAAAGGTCACGGGTGACGTAGCTGGAAGTACAGAGTCAGTAAGTTGAACACATAGGTTGAACGTGCAAACTAACTCAAACGCCGTTTACAAAAAAAAAAAGGAATTAAAAGGTAAAATAACGATGTCGGACGATTTTGATTCTTGTACTTCCGGCTACGTTGCCCGTGACCTTTTGAACGTAATTACGTATTACGTGACGTTACAAACGCGCCTCCAGAATAGAGCTAGGCTACCATTTGTCCTTAGAAAAGTTACATTTTTGGAATAAGTTTTGAAATAACCCATCGTTTCACATGATAAGACCCTTATTCATCGCCTGGTGTCGTTTAAAGACATTTGAAGCTGCATCTGAAACTGTTATTAACGATCTTTTGGAGCTTGGACTGTCTGGTTCCCATGGAAGTCCATTATATGGAGAAAAATCCTGGAATGTTTTCATCAAAAACCTTAATTTCTTTTCAACTGAGGAAAGAAAGACATGGACATCTTGGATGACATGGGGGTGAGTAAATTATCAGCAAAAGTTTTTTCAAAAGTGAACTAATCCTTTAAATGCAGATTTTTTTTCAGTCCAAATGATGAAAGTCAGCGTATTATTCAATAATATCTCATTAACTTGACCCATCCCTTATTGTTTTTTCCATATCCACCCATAGAGGAACACTTCAAGGTTCAGTTTACCCCGCATATGCATTTTATCTCTTTATTATCTTTTAACATCGAGCCAAAAAATGTTGCAGTTTGAGTCAAAAAATGCTTCTCCTGTTTCCATCTCTGGCTTTCGTGATTTAGCAGAAACCTTGCTCAAAGATGGCCATCTGCTCGCTGCTTTGTAGTTTCCTTCAGCACAATATCAGATTAACCCCTCACCTCATGTTCTATGGGAGTGTGGTGTGGAGCAGAACGGGATGGTTGTAGCGTGAAACCACTGGTCTGGAGGGTGTTGGCCTGGGTTAACAGGTGGTAGCAGACATAGATCCTGAAGGGTTGGCCCTCTCATTCAAATACTTCGCCTAAAACACTGGTCTCGTAATTTAAACTCGTGGTCTGTGATATTGATTCTGTCAGCCGGTTCAATCAGTACTTTGTCATCAACTTATATGTGTCACTGAGTGAAAACTGAAAGATCGTATAGTGCATTCTAGTTTTTGGTTTGTTGCTTTAGCTTTTTTTAACACTTGGGTAAATGGTGTGAGGTAATGAGCATGTATTTTAGGAGGTCATGAATCTGCTTTCCAGCATCTGTTGTGGCAGGAGGGCTTCAGATGACTTTTAACCAAGGCACTGTAACGTTTTAGGGATCTGGTACATCGACTTGCTTCAATCTTCCGCCAAGAAGCACAATTTACAATGTTGTGATATCATAATATTTTCAAGTAGAATGCGTTTAGATTTTAAATGCATCAAAAGGCTTCTAGATTTGTTCTAATTTGGTTTGTGCATCAGTTTTGTTTCTGAAAGTGGGTTTGAACTAGATGTAGGATTGTGTTTCCATACAAATCACAGAGATCATAAAACATTGACATTTCAATAGTGGTTTCCAGGCAAGGAAACATAATAGAAATGAATGAAATCTTAAAGTCAGTGAATATTAACTTTTTTTTACTGAGTTACACTTTACCATACAACAATGAACAACCAATGTTCACAATTGAGACTCAAATATATCTCAAAATATTATATCTCAAACATAAAAATTATGGAAATTCATTGGTAAATGACTGTGTAAAACCTAAAATAATCAGACATTCTGCTTTTCTAGTATTCTTGTTTATTTTAACACATTTTAAGTCCCTGATTTTTCTGTCATTGTTTTCTTAACCCAAGCAATGATTTCCAAACCCATGCATAAGGTTATGCAGGAAAATGGGAAGTAGAAAAAAATCATATTTAGTGTTTATTTACAAAGGATGTGAGGGAATGTGGAAAAAGCATTGAGGTAAAAAATAATAACATAGTTCTTTTTCAATTCTAATGTTATGGCCGTGCTCCTTTTCTCAAAGTTGTTACATACCGGGTAACATGAGGATTGGTTAGATCAGATGCTCACTAATAATACGTCTGGCAAACAGATGAAAACTTGCAAAGAGATTTGAAATTGGCCTGCTCTTTTGATTGTTGTGGTTCAGGTCAGTTCGACCCACTGTACTCCAGGACAGGGCACATCCTGAACCCTTTAACTCACTGCCATTTGTATGTTATTGAAACAAATGCAAGTGGGATAAAAGTTTATAAGTTGTGTATTGCTATTGCTCATATCTTATGTTTTAGATAAGAATTAGTCTAGAGACCAGAAAATATTGCAAGTCATCATATTGAACACCCTGTAACCTCCCAAAACACCCTGATGAATTGCATAGCAACTTAGCAAAATACACTGTAAAGAAGAATTGTGGCAACAGATTACAAGCAATATTATTAATTAAATTTAACAAATTAGAATTGAGTAATAAATAATCAAATTAATTCCTTAAAAGTTAACCATTTAAAATGAGTAAAACTTAAAACAACAACAAAAAACATAAATTTAAGTCACCATTATGGTGATCGGTGTTAGTTTGTTTTAAGGTTTGTTTTAAAATGACTGTTTTCTCCTTCAGTGATTCTGCTTGTTAACATCAGGTGTCTTCAATGTTGGCAATAAATAAAGAGTTCTTAATTAATCTTTGACATCTGTCTGTTAGTGAGATATTTTTGTTAAATTTTTTTGGTGTAAACTTTACTCATTTTAAATGGTTAACTTTTAAAGCTACACTGTGTAACTCTTTTAGTTTATTCTTAGCTAAAAACACTTAGTTCTTTCAAAAATATATGTGCTAATTAATGTATATTAACTTCATTCAAGTAATAAAGTATTCTCGTGAGTGTATAATATGCCATTGAAAATACATACTGGGTAAGGGTTCTAATGTCGGTCGCCATGTTGCCCCTCCATCTTGAAAGTACATTAGCCAAAGAGGACATACCCGTTAATTCAAGCTTCGCCTTTCGCGTTTACGTTTGAGTTAACACTCATGGACGAGGTTCGAACTGGAAGCCATGTTAATCTTGGACTACATTGGCCACCAGTTAGAGTTACGGATGTCACGGTACCAAAATTCCAGTAGTCGTGTACCAAATACCATTAAAATGTCACGGTTCTCGAATTTACCGATTTCGGTACCACAACAAAATTAGTTTTTTTAGTTTTAACTACTTGAAAAAAATATATTAAATTAAATTCAATCACTTTATTATTTATGATGGTACATTTATTGAAAGCTTTGAAGGCTATAGCATGTTGTTTCAAACGGAAATATTGATAATACTGGAGAATAATTGTTTAATAATAAAAATCAGTGAAAAATACACAGCATTCAGTGGATTTAAGCTACAGTAGTATTTTTAATAAATAAAGACGTAGCTTAAATATATTGTACAGTAGCCTAATATAATTATTTCTGTCCATTTCTTTAACGTTAAACCAAACTTTTATTTTAACGGCGTTGCGCCAGAGACCTTTGACTTTCTGTGTGTGTATGATATGTGATATGATATCGACCCTATGGATATGATGATAGTTTTTCTCAAATGAAACGGTAAAATGCTTATGAAGTGACTCTCGGAGATGGAATCATGAATCATGTCATCATATCGTGAGGCAGCAGAGACTGAAAACAGCGCGAGCGTCACTCTTGCTTCTGTGTGTTTGTGTGTGTGTGTGTGAGAGAGAGAGGTAGCATTTAAATGAAACTGCGCGTCTGCGCCGTTAATCACATGACAAGCAGAACATGCAGGGTTCATATTTAAACGGTAAAATGCTGCACGAAGTGACTCTCAGGAGATGAATGGATCATGAATCATGTCATCATATCGTGAGGCAGCAGAGAACTGAAAACAGCGCTGAGCGTCACTCGTGCTTTGCTGTGCGTGTGTGTGTGTGTGAGGTAACGTGTCAACGTCAAATGAAAGCGCGCGTCAGCGCCGTTCATTTACACAGAGACAAGCGCAACATGCAGGGTTCATATTTAAATAGTCGTTTTGCTGTTTAATATGTCAGAAACCACATCAGCAGCGCCGCTGCTTTCATGAAGAGGACGCAACTTCACGCCCTTCGTGCATGCATGCGCATCCAGATCCGGGTTTAACTAGGGTATTCGGTACCACCAGCACTTGGTACCGTGGCGTTTAAATTTTTTTAGATACCGACTTGGTACCGAAGTAATCCCGAATATTTTGACAACACTAGTAGGAGTTAAAAACGAAAATCGAAATTGAGAGGAACAGAAACTAATATTCACTGGATGGTAATATATATTTTCATCGCTAGATGGGGGTAAAAATCACACAGTGTAGCTTTAAGGAATAATTTGATTAATTATTACTCAATTCTAATTTGTTCAATTTTATTAATAAAATTGCTTGTAATCTGTTGCCACAATTCTATTGATTAGATAAAGCATATGCATTTTTACAGTGTAGCAATACTAGGGCCCTATAATTTCTGCGATCACGGAATAAAAGCACACTCTTTTTACATCTAAAATAACAGTAAAGGGTAAAAAAATTAATTCCCAAAAATTAAAACGGAAAAAAAAAACGGAATTTGCAAAAATTAAAACGGAAAAAAACGGAATTTGGGAAAAAAATAAAATGGAATTTGGGAAAAAATAAAACGGATTTTATAGGGCCCTACAATACCCAAGCATTTTGCATAGGAAAATGTAGAATTAGCTAATTCACTAACTTCCCCACAATTGTATATTAAAATCATGTTGTTGCCTCAAACTATGTGTGTGTGTGTTTGTATGTGTGTATTAAAAGAAAGCCCACCCGGGACTTCTCATTAGTTCTGGTCACATGTGTAAAGGCCTTGCATACCTTTCCTTTCTTCCTGTTGGGTAAACTTACACCTCAGGTTAGCTTATAAACCAGCTTTCTAGCATTCCCACTACTTTACAGCCTATAAAACCACCTTTAAAAGCCTATAAAACCAATTTGAACTCTTTCTTTAAGAGAGATGATCTTCTGAGAATGAATGACATACACCTCTTTTCTCAATGCCCTGCTGAGAAACTAAACCTCAAATGCTAGGCTAGTCTGCCAACATCCATGCTAGCTGTGCCCTGTCCATAAATAACCCTTTTCATTAGCACACGGTTTAATGTTTACTTTGCCAGAGTGAGCTTTTCCTGTATTTTTAATCTAGACTGTGGTTTGACAGAGGCCAGATATTAGGAAGCATGTGGAGGTGTTGGCTGGGCTACGAGGCGAGGACAGTTGTGGCTAGCATGATCTCTTCAGGGTGGGTGATTGCTTATTCTCGGTTTATTTGAGTGGGTGTCGAATGTGTGAAAACACTTTTACTGTCTCCCACTCACACTTGTCAGTTTCTCTCCCACTGACCCCCCCCCCCCACACACACACACACGCACACACACACTGAGGTTCCTCTCCATGATAGATTATGCTAGTGTGGCAAGTTGTTGAGCTAAAAATATTGTTGCATATGTGCTGTGACATAAGTGTGTTTTCCTGTGGAGGCCATGTATGGAGTTTTTACGTGAGGTTTTGGTGAATCTGGAGATCGTTAGCTCATAAAATATTAAATGTTTTCTCTGATCTGACACCAGACTAAACTAAAAAATTTTTGTTTATACTCTTTTTCTCGTGTCCGCTCTCTGTGTTTTCCAGTTCCTTGGCTACAGTTAATTTCTTTTTTATTTATTTTCCTTTGACATTGAACTGTAAAGGAATACTTCATCCAACAGCCATTATTTGCTCTTCCTCACGCTTCCTTTTTTTGACGTTTTGAAGAATCCTTTGAGTTAGAGAGTTTAGCAGTGTTTTGTACAATGTGAGCAAATTGGACTGATTCATTAATGAATTGCCAGATTGTTCTGTTCATTAATAACAAGTTAAAGGATTAGTTCACTTTTGAAAAAACTTTTACTGATAATTTACTCACCCCCATGTCATCCAAGATGTCCATGTCTTTCTTTCCTCAGTCGAAAAGAAATTAAGGTTTTTGATGAAAACATTCCAGGATTTTGAAGAACTAATCCTTTAAGAACTTTCAAAGAATCAAAAGAACAATTCGGTTCTTCTAGGTGTAACTCACTGACTCATTCACAGCTCACTTTCATGTTAGTTTTAGGTGTTGTATTTGGAGCCGAACTGTCATTGAATGGAAATGAGCTGCATGACACTAAACTACAGTGTGTAAGATCCAACAAGATGAGCAAAATAATGACCAAATTCTCATTTTGGATGAACTTTAAATGAGGCGATTTGCCTTTGTCCCCCTCAGAGCTATGCCGGCCATATGAAATATGGCTCAATGTAAGTACAGTAAGCCGAGTCTGTGTCACACACAGACAGCCTGACATGACAGCTGCATCTGCTCTCATTTTGTCTAATCCATAGCTGAAATGTTACAAGCCACTGGAGGGGGTTTGACCTGGGGTCCTTTTGACAATATATTGGCTTTATCTGTGGACATCCGCACAGTGACTCACATATTTGTTTGGGTGAGAGGATATTAACTTTGACTACTGAAGCAAAGCAATTGTACCAGAGTTGGCCAGCGACCATTTGGTGGGCAAGCTGCTTAAAAGGGGGAAAAGGCAGTTTTTGAGACAGGATTTTAGTCACATTATAATCTTTCTTTCACTTTTATATGTATATGTGTATATATATATATATATATACATATATAGTATGTACTGTACATTTTATGTACATCTCTTGTTGAAATATAATGCAATGTCTTATAGTTTATTCATTTGTGATTTGCGTATGTGAGTTAAAATGCCTTAATAAAGTTGTTGTTATGACTTAAGATTTCACCGGGTGTCATGGATCAGTGGTATAGTTCATTATCTGTTTACCTCAGCTAGTTAGCTAATTGCTCCCAGACCTCCAAGCAGATGGTAACAGCTAGTCCATCTGTGCAGCTAGCTTCACCCCATTATTGTAATTGCATGTCTTACTGAAAGTAAAGCATCTAAATTGTGTGGAAGTGTGACATGAATAAAGCAAGACAAATGACAATAGTATTAAGTATATACATTTTTCAAAAATGTGGTTGAATGTTCTGCATATATAAACAGTATGTATATATATATATATATATATATATATATATATATATATATATATATATATATATATATATATATATATATATATATATATATATATATGAAGATTTCAGATGCAAAAGCCTCTAAGTGTCATTTGAAATTTTCTTCTAAAATGATCATTTTTATCAAGCTTGTATATTTAAATTCAGTAATTTCACTTAAATGGCAATGAAGATTACCTATTAATTGTAATTTAAGTGAAATTACTGAACTCTTAGATATACAAGCTTGATAAAAATGATCATAGAAGAAAATTTCAAATGGCATTTAGAGGCTTTTGCATCTGAACGCTTTCATATATATATATATATATATATATACACTCACCGGCCACTTTATTAGGTACACCTGTCCAACTGCTCGTTAACACTTAATTTCTAAGCAGCCAATCACATGGCGGCAACTCAGTGCATTTAGGCATGTAGACATGGCCAAGACAATCTCCTGCAGTTCAAACCGAGCATCAGTATGGGGAAGAAAGGTGATTTGAGTGACTTTGAACGTGGCATGATTGTTGGTGCCAGAAGGGCTGGTCTGAGTATTTCAGAAACTGCTAATCTACTGGGATTTTCACGCACAACCATCTCTAGGGTTTACAGAGAATGGTCCGAAAAAGAAAAAACATCCAGTGAGCTGCAGTTCTGTGGGCGGAAATGCCTTGTTGATGCCAGAGGTCAGAGGAGAATGGCCAGACTGGTTCGAGCTGATAGAAGGGCAACAGTGACTCAAATAACCACCCGTTACAACCAAGGTGGGCAGAAGCATCTCTGAACGCACAGTACGTCGAACTTTGAGGCAGATGGGCTACAGCAGCAGAAGACCACACCGGGTGCCACTCCTTTCAGCTAAGAACAGGAAACTGAGGCTACAATTTGCACAAGCTCATCGAAATTGGACAATAGAAGATTGGAAAAACGTTGCCTGGTCTGATGAGTCTCGATTTCTGCTGTGACATTCGGATGGTAGGGTCAGAATTTGGCGTCTACAACATGAAAGCATGGATCCATCCTGCCTTGTATCAACGGTTCAGGCTGGTGGTGGTGGTGTCATGGTGTGGGGAATATTTTCTTGGCACTCTTTGGGCCCCTTGGTACCAATTGAGCATCGTTGCAACGCCACAGCCTACCTGAGTATTGTTGCTGACCATGTCCATCCCTTTATGACCACAATGTACCCAACTTCTGATGGCTACTTTCAGCAGGATAATGCGCCATGTCATAAAGCTGGAATCATCTCAGACTGGTTTCTTGAACATGACAATGAGTTTGCTGTACTCAAATGGCCTCCACAGTCACCAGATCTCAATCCAATAGAGCATCTTTGGGATGTGGTGGAACGGGAGATTCGCATCATGGATGTGCAGCCGACAAATCTGCGGCAACTGTGTGATGCCATCATGCCAATATGGACCAAACTCCCTGAGGAATGCTTCCAGCACCTTGTTGAATCTATGCCACGAAGAATTGAGGCAGTTCTGAAGGCAAAAGGGGTGCCAACCCGTTACTAGCATGGGGTACCTAATAAAGTGGCCGGTGAGTGTATATATATATATATAGGCCTCCTATTGTTTTGAAATAGAAATGCTGTCATATTTTATCAGTGCTTTGTGTGGGTTCCCAACGCTTACTTCTCTACCAAACACATGCCATAGGTTTTAAACCAGGTAGTAGGGACATGTCAGAATGCTCAAATATACATCCATGTCGAAAGTACAGGATACACCGATATAAGAAATGTGGCCGATACAATCAGAATTAAGTTCTTTGAAAGCCGATAACCAGATATGTTGCAATAAATATCCAGTGCCATGTTTTTATATAATAGTCCATGTTTTTATATCATTTTTGAAAGCCTGATTACAAAAACAAAAGTCTCACTATTAAAAGCCATATCCCACGCACACAATTATAATTATGTTATAGACAATGACAGACTCTGTGTTGCACTTTTCTGTATTTTGCTTTTTTGAAGTGATTGTGCTGGGCCGGTTCATACCGAAAACCTGAACCGGTGTATATTTTTGTTACGATGTTCATTTTTAATATACCGCCATACTGATGTATTTAATCACACTACGTTCGGAATGAACGTTACGCTGCACCGCCGACACTGTTTTTAGATGGACCCTTTACAATGTTAAACTTCTAAGCAGCGAAGGTGAGGCGAGGGTAAATCAAACAGCAGTGCTCTGGAGTTACGTTACAGGGAAGGTGGATGCTGCAGAACTATGGCGTTATTTTCCTGTCAAATGTTGAGAGCGCACTATTGTAGCGCGAAAGTAAATTAATATAATGCGCAAGCACGACCTCTGCTCGCGCGTTGAATATCCCGCACACTCTCAGCATAAACGCTGCTTATGTAAGAATAGGTCTATTTTCTCTGGTTCTCGCTCAGAGAATCCTGCTCTTAAAACGTGTTCAGTTCAATCACAAATCTCTTCGAATTTTAGGTTTTCATAACGTTCCCATTAAGTTGTAAAAACGTTATTTCAGAATGTTCTAGGAACATTAGATGTTGTATTAACGTTCTTGCCAGGTTATATATTTTTGTTCAATTTTAGGTTATACTGGGTGCTATTCTATTCTACAATATTAACTAATGACAATAAAATAGACCGTCCTAAGTCAATTTATTGCAGTAATTCCTCTCTCAACCAGTAGAAAATGCTTTGAACACCTGATTATGCTTGGAAAAAACCCGGAAAAACAAGTTAATTATGAAAAAAAAGTGATATCAATTTTTGGTCAAACCACCCAGCACTAATTCCAATCATATTACAAGCAATTCAAAACCATCATGACGAACATTCGCCATTGTGCATCTGAAGTGTCTCAGATTAAGGAATCATTTGCTTTGATTGGCTTTAAAGATGAAATAGTATGCCTCTTATCACAAGATGGAATATAAATCTATGATGTCCCCTGAATGTGTCTGTGAAATTTCAACTCAAAATACCCCACAGATAATTTATTATAGCTTGTCAAATTTGACCCTTTTTGGGTGATTGTCCCTTTAAATGCAAATGAGCTGCTGCTCCCATCCCCATTCATCCAAAAGCTCAGACATAAATAAGCAGTAGCAGAGAGCAGCCTTACAAAGAGACTCTGGAAAAGGTTGCAACTTTTAGACTGCACTTGGACATTTCTGAATGGTTAGTGGATACTGGATGCATTTATGTAGTTGTTGCGGAGTTGCATTGATTCATCTCATCGTCTTGCATGTACCGTTATGATTAACCTTTACACAAGTTGACACAGTTCACTTATAGTGCTCTGTCCACGTCAGTGCAGTCAACAACAGAACAGTTTGCATGCTTTGCTCAAACTTTTGCCATTGGGTTACACTGCTGTCACATTGCGAGAAACAAATGGCGTCGCCACATGTGGAAACGTGCAGAATTAGGGGCAGCAATATTCTAAGATCCCCATCCTACATCAGAAGGGGAGCGAAATCTGATTGGCTTATTTTTTGACACGCTTGCAGAGAAAGGCTTACGAAACAAAGTTACTGGGTTGTCATTTTTCACGTTTTCTGGGTTGGTAGATGCACCGGGGACTCAATTATAACACTTAAACATGGAAAAAGTCAGATTTTAACGATATGTGTCCTTTTAAAGCTACACTGTGTGATTTTTTTTTACCCCATCTAGTGGTGAAAAGGTATATGACCATCCAGTGAATATTAGTTTCTGTTCCTCTCAATTCCGATTTCGTTTGAACTCCTACGGTGGCCAATGTAGTCCAAGATTAACATGGCTTCCAGTTCGACCTCGTCCATGAGTGTTAACTCAAACGTAAACGCGAAAAGTGAAGCTTGAATTAGCGGGTATGTCCCTCTTTGGCTAATGTACTTTCAAGATGGAGGGGCAACATGGCGACCGACATTAGAACCCCTTACCCGTATGTATTTTCAATGGCATATTATACACTCACGAGGATACTTATCACTTGAAAGAAGTAAATATACTTTAATATAATAGAGTAAATATACGGCCTGGACGATATATGTTCATTTTTATGTCATCGTAGTGATACAAAAAATTATTGTGCATCCTTAGTGGAAAGAGCCACAGTGTTATGAATGATATAATTATAGTTTTTATTTTCCTAGAGATCCATACTTGCCTTGTCATAAAATGTCTTCTTATGAGGCTCTTTTTCTTCATTATGAAATCAAGTCAGTTACATGGTATTTCATTTTAAAATTGTCTGACTTTGAAAGCTGATACTTTGTTTTATATCAAAAGTAACAAAAGCACAAATCTTACTTCAATTTTTGACAAGAAGTGCAACAAATCACTTTTATAGTTTTGGTTATGCAACAACTGAATACAGCACAGACTAAAACATCTCGGTTCATCAAAATGAAGACCAATTAAAAACCAGAAATCCATTTTTTTCAACCCAGCCCTTGCAATATTTTTGGTTGCTGAAATTCCAATGCATCACTCATGTACATTGTTAATGCCACTTTAAATGTATTTTTGAATAATGATTAGACCTAAACCAAATAAAAAAGGCTTCATGTAATTGAATCCTTGAACACTTTCAAAATTGGACTTGCAGAAAACCAATGCAGTTCAGAGTGGGATGATCCGTTTGTTCGTCCAATTGGCTTTGAGTAACCTAATGGTGCACACTTAATCTTGCCATGCATAAACCATAGCCCTGGAAATGCATGCAAAAGTGCAAATTGTCATTATTCCGCATGCATGAGTGAATTACTCATAAGGCAATAGTAGTGCTATTTAACACAGTCTTCCACGCGTATAATGGCTTTAAATGTGGTTAGTTTGCACTCAGTTCCACTTGCAGGCACCACTACAGTAATACAAGCTGGCTGAGTTAACCTTATTTGGCAGGAAGCTGTAAAAGATCTATGCCATGGCTAAAATCAATGAGGCCAAACCATTGCACGGGTAACAAGCCCCTTTCAAGTGTCGATCCCAAGCATCTGCCTCTCACTTCAATCACACCCTCAGAGAAAGGAGGATTACAACTCTCAATGCAGAATCACCCCTTCCTTCCCCAAATCTCAAATGATCAGGATAATGAAGAGAGTGGGGAGAGAGAGAGAGAGATGGTGGGATGCTGGACTGACTCAACACACCCTCCTCTCCAGTTATGCCTGCTCCATAATCCCTTAATCCCATTGGCTCTGGCAATAATTCTGCTTGATCAACTGATCAATTTATAACTACCACTTCAGCCGTGCTACACATTGCTGAGCACAGAGAATTAAAGGCATGCGGAGACTGCTGTAGCTCAAGAATTGTGACAGACACATTTTTTCATGTTGTCTAAATTCTTCTATTTAGGTTTAATGTGCAGAGACAACATAATGATATCTACTATGAATGGATAGTTAAAAAATGTTTAGAAATGTATTTAAAAACCTTTTTGTAAATAATGTGTAAGATTTGTACACTTCTTTTTTTACAGTTTTACTTGATGGTAAAATCACATGACATTTTAGAGTCATTACATTGAAACTTTTAAAACGTGAATGGTTTGCAACCGATTAAGTCGCGATTAATCGCATCCAAAATAAAAGTTTGTGTTTACATAACATATGTGGGTGCACTGTGTATATAATTATTTATATATATATATATATATATATATATATATATATATATATATATATATATATATATATATATATATATATATATATATACATATACACACATATACATATACTATATATATGTATATGTATATATATATATATATGTATATATATATATATATATATATATATATACATATATATATATATATATATATATTATATATATATTATGTACATACTTTATTTAGATTTATATGTAATTTATATTATTATGAATTAAATATAAATTAAGGCTGTCAAATGATTAATCACATCCAAAAAAAACAAATCTAAAAAAATAAATATTTATATATAATATAAATTATATATAAACATATATGTTTATATATAATTTATATTATATATAAATATTTTATTTATTTATTTATTTTTTATTTTACAGTATATACATGAAAATATTTCTTAAATATACAAGCATGTGTGTGTATTTATATAGTGTGTAATTAATTATTTTAAAGTGGATATAGAATAATTACACACAGTATTTATTAATTTGGATGTGATTAATCGCGATGAATCGTTTGACAGCCCTAATATATATATATATATATATATATATATATATATATATATATATATATATATATATATATATATATATATATATATATATATATATATACACACACACAAAATAATTATACACAGTGCACCCACATATATTATGTAAACACAAACTCTTATTTTGAATGCGATTAATCACGAATTAATTGTTTGACAGCCCTAAAAAATTAAATACAAAGATTGTTACTCTTTTTTATTATGATTTTATTATGGTCACTCTTTCACTTTTCTGTGCATTTAATGGATAAAAGATCAAATATTACATATACATTTTACAAAAACATCAAATTAGCATCATATAAATCATATTACCACCTGTAAAAAGAAATGCACACTGGACTTGATCACGGTTGCGTTTATGCAGCAACTTACAGTTAGCATACATCTGAATTTACTGCTGAATGAAGGGAATGTTTTCTTTGGATTTGGAGTTGGTTCAAAGACATTCTTGCTGTGAGGATGTTCCAGCGCTTGTCTTATCTCTAATGCTGTGCTCAGTCAAATCAGGGATGAAATGCTTTTAAAAAGCTCACAGCATATATCTGATTTGATTCTGTTGTCGGCGTCGTTGAAAGATTCTTTGGCTAAGCTCTGCCTTCTGAATCTCAGCCAAAATAACAATTCGGCTGCTCGTAAAACAAAACATTGTTTCATGTTTGTTCATGACCCTCAAACATTCATAAAAGAAAGGTAAAAGAGCATAAAATGAGGATGTATGAATGAATGTCTTGCTACTATCGTGTTGGCTTGCGTCGGCCTTGGCTAAAGATTCATTCCCATGTCTTGAGGGTGTTTCAGTTTCTATTTTATTGCAGAAATAGTTGTATTACACACAGACGGGTGAAAAAGTTAATGGATTTCCTGACACGAAATTAAACTAAACATACTCATAAATGCAGAAATGATGCGGTCCAATGCCAGGCCTGTGCCTTCAGGGCAAGAGACGTTAAGCGGTTTTGAAACCCTTTCCCATGGTCTCCATGAATCTGCTGCGAGTCTTTATGGGATCATGACAGCCGTGTTCTGCGGATAGCATTAGAGTGGATTTCTAGAATCTCTGCTCATGAAAATAGTTGTGTGATTGTCTCTTCTAAATAAAGCTCATAAAATGTCATAATCTAATTCAACTACTGTGTTCGGTGTCCTACTAACCATAACAGTAGTGCAAGGCCATGTACACACTGCTCAGTGCTTATCTTCTCAGAGTCTAATCCTTGTTATGCAAAGTTTGTTTTTAGTGGACTTTTACTGCTTAAATAATGATAAACATGATCAAATTTAGGGAAAAAGTTTGAATGATTATCAAGCATGTCCTACTATCGCTGATTTGAAAGGTTCAAAATGAACCTTTGGTCTAATAACACATTGGATACCTAGCAACTGTTCTCTGAGATTTGTTTTCATGATAATCCAATGTAAAGTGTTTTATCTCTAAAAACTGTTTAGCGTGGAAAAAACTGTTCCGTAGAGTGGAAAATGAAAATCGCTAGTTAATACCACTAACAAGGCTCAAAATATCCCCACACTAACACAGTAACATAATGAGGGTCCCTACATGCAAACCGAAGCATTGAGAACTTTGTAAGTGTACAGACCGTTTAATAAGAAGATACGTTATAAAGACAGTCCACTTCGCGTAGACAGGCAGGAGCCATCTTTGGAAACTTGGTCTTGACAAGTGGAACCACGAACGCCGTTCATACAGTTCAGAAGTTCGCTGAACTTGATACAGTTCAGCTCACTTGGCACGTCGTTCGTGGTTTGATTTGTCGAGACTGTTTTCCAACCAGAAATTTGGTAATTACTGATCGTCGTTTGGTACATTAAACCGTTAAAGGGATAGTTCACTTTGAAATTAATTTTTAGTATGTTTTAGCTTAGTTCAAGGGCATCCAAGATATAGGTGTCTTTGTTTCCACAGTAGTTTTAACATTTAACCCGTTCTTGTCTGTCAGTCATATAATGGAGGTCTATGGTCACCACCTCAAAGAGCATGCAAAGATAAGTCCAAATTAAACGTTAATGAGTTAATGACTTGTAAACGTAAGTACACATTGATGGCCTAAGACACGAAACGAGCGGTTTGTGTGAGAAAACGAACAGTATTTATATCGTTTTTACCTTTTGTGAAACACAGCCACGTCCAAGTGATCTGAGGGCGCGGGCGCTTTGTGGCTGTGGTAACAAGACGTAAAAGCGAATATAAATACTGTTCGTTTCTCACACAAACTGCTTGTTTCGTCAATGGCCATCAATGTGCTACATTTACGAGTCATTAAATCATGTTTAATTTGGACTTATCTGTGCATGCTCTTTGAGGTGGTGACCATAGACCTCCATTATATGACTGACAGACAATGGTTTGACCTAATAATATCAAAATTGAAACTACTGTGGAAACAAAGACACCCACATCTTGGATGGCCTTGAGATAAGCTAAAACATATCAAAAAAGTATTTCAAAGTGAACTATCCCTTAAGCTTTTTCCTACAATAGAATCCACAATGAAGCAGAAACACGTAATAGGGCCCTATAAAATCTTATTTTCTAACCATTTTATTTTTTTCCCAAATTCCGTTTTTCCGTTTTAATTTTTGCAAATTCCGTTTTTTCCGTTTTAATTTTTGGGAATTCATTTTTTACCCTTTACTGTTATTTTAGTTGTAAAAAGAGTGTGCTTTTTATTCCGTGATCGCAGAAATTATAGGGCCCTAACGTAATGTTTGATTTTTTTTGTGTGTGTGTGACAGTTTTCAGTAGTTATGAGGAGCAATATGAGAGAGAAATTTGGTAATTGTTGTTCAGGTACATTAAACCATATCATGTCATATTGTCAACATGGAACAAGGCTTTCTTCTTCATAAAACGAGTTCGGACATCATCACATTTTTTTATACATTTTAATTTATTTACATTGGCTACAGGAGATCGTCTGTCAACTTGACCTGCGCGAAAGAGAAAAAACAGCACTTCTGAAAATGCCCCACCGAATGCATCTTTGTCCCCAGCACATTTCAAACCAAACTGACGCCCATGGGCTTGCCAAATGTCATTTGGTAACACTTTTTGGTTCCGCTTCCTTTTACAGTACAGTACTTACAGTGTACTTACCTAGAAAGTACTGGCTATTATAAGGTAAGTACATGGAACAGGGGTAGGTTTAGGGGTAGGTTCAGGGTAATACCCAGTAATTGCAGTTAAAAAAATAAGTACATAGTATTTACATGGGTAACTGGACTGTAAAAGGAAGCGTTACCCACTTTTAAGGTGACCTAGTTACACATTACTACATGTACTTGCTATAAATTTACAGTGAATTTTGAATAATAGCAAATTAACCCTTAACATAACTTTATAGTAAGTACATGTACTTAATTAATACCACTGGGTACTTATTTGAGTAAGCACAGTGTAACTACGTCACCTTAAGATAAAGTGTAACCTGTCATTATGTGGATGCAAAGAGCTGTTGTTTTCCTCCTACACAGATTTGGAGTTGTCCAGGCTTCTCAGCAATACTGATGATTACACTGAACCAGGAGAGTGGATTTAAATTACTGTGTTTACTGGCTGGGTTTTGCTCCATGGACCATGAGATGTAAACCCTCCTATGAAAGATCCACTCACTGAGTTTAGTGTTATGGTGGAAGAGGGAAAAATAAAGATGGTGGAATGGGGAAAAAGAGAGGAGGGAGATTCAGATTTTCATGGCCTAACTGCTGAGCCTTGTAATTAAGTGGAGAAGTTGGCTGAGGACTCAGGATGTTGTTTGTTCCAGCTTTGGTCAGTAAAGAGGAAATCGCTGCAAGCCATGTTATGACCACTGAGGAGCATGTTATCTTCAGCTACTTCTTGGCCAGCACTGTTGCATGCAGGGATATCTCCTCACTGTTTACATGGTAGAGTTAAATTTCAGCAAAACTGTCTTCTCCTTGTTGATTTTCTTTTAATATGTTTAAAAAAGTATGTCAACCTAATCGGAGACTTATGGCATCGCTAGACTTTGAAAACATACAGAAACCAATTCTTGATGATCCCTGGCATCCGTTTTGCTTCATGTGTGCAACCTCTCTGGATATTCATGTTCCCAATCCATGTCTTTCTGCATAGACAGATCAGTATATTTTTTTCAAGAATGCACTCATGACCTACATGCTTGCATGGCCAAGGGAGTGTAGCATTATGATTGAACGAGCTCTTTGTTTAGCAATTTAATGATATCCTGTATTTATTTAAGCAGTACATGTGAGCTATATATTAAAAGGTACTTCTGTTTATATACTACCGGAAGCATTAAATTGATTACAGCAAAGACATTGCTACAAAAGATTTCAATTTCAAATAAATGCTGTCTATTTATCAAAGAATCCTGAAAAAAGTATCCAGTTTCCACAAAAACATAAAGCAGCACAATTGTTTTCAACATTGGTAATAATGAGAAATGTTTCTTGACCACCAAATCAACATATTAGAATGATTTCAGAAGGATCATGTGACATGTGATATTACAAGAATATAGCATTTTAAAAATTGTTATTGTTTCTAGGGTTGCAAAATTCTGGGAATTTTCAAAGATGGAAACTTTCCATGGGAATTAATGGGAATTTAAGGGAATTAACAGGAATTTATGGGAATAAATGGGAATAAAGTGGGAATTTTCAAAGTTGAGGGTTGGCTCTTCATAGGGAACTTAAATATAGTTGAGGAAAGTATATTTTAGCACAATCTTGACTAAAACAAACAGATGCCATTCAAATAGACTTAAATATCCATGCCATTCCCTCAGTCACAATCCGATGAGTGAAATAGGATGACGACGAGTGACTTCGGCGCTCGTTTAACTGAGAGAGTGAAATCCCCGCGGCTCGCGCATTTCAATAAATTGAGTTGACTGAATATCTTTGAGAATACATGATAAAAGGTAAAGGTCGGTAGACCAATCTTTTTTTTTCCTTGCTCTGAACTACCACTGGTTGTGAAGTTTGCTATAATAACGTCGCCTTATCATCTCTGAAAAGTGCTCCACACATTCAGATGACATAAACCACACTTTCAATAAAAAAAAATCTATCCGTTAATGACACGTCCGATTCGCAAACCATTGACTCCTTTGAACCAATTTACTTTCATGAATAAAACAACTGATATATCCAACACTGAACTCAAGAGACATAAAACAGAAACACTTTACAATAAGGTTCCATTTAATAAAGTCTTGTTAACTACATTAGTTAACATTCTATTAATATTAGTTTCTATGTGGATTTACTTCATGACAACCAACCCAGTCATTCTAGAATGATTCACTTCTTTCCAAATAGAGCTTTTCAAGTCATCTGGAGAAATAGTTTTTATATCGCAATATATATTGTGGGAAAATAAAATATTGCAATGCCATTTTTTACCAATATCGTGCAGCCCTAATTCATCTAGTAGCAATGCTGATAAGTTAGATGCTAAATAAGCTAGCGTAACTTTATTTACCACATAAGGCAGATGCTCGCTACCTCATGTGTCTGTTTTTCTCTGCCTCCTGCAATATGTTTTCAAGATCGTTCCAGTTGTTTAGCTAGTCTTACTATTTATTTCATGCCATTGCATTAGTATTCTTATTTCTTACAAGCTCCTGCATTGCATTAGTATTCTTACAAGCTAATTTTGCAGAAAAATGCCATGTGTAACATCCGATGTTCTTATATGGAATATTTCCAAAATTCCCCACCTTAACTTCCCATGGAAATTTTCCGGAAATTTTCCGAAATTTTCGCCCTTTGCAACCCTAATTGTTTCACAGTATTACTGTTTTTACTGTATTTCTGATGAAATTTAAATGTTGTAATGTACCATTTGTGCTTGCACATAAGCTTTGGCATAGAGCTTAGTTAAAGGGACACCCCACCCATTTGCATTAAGATTTTCATTGTTAAATATCCAGTCACTATTGAATGGTCGTGCAACACTCTCTCATTTTCCCCTGAGATGAGAGAAATCCGCTATTTATCTCTTTCACTTCCTCCTACAATGGCGCAAAAATCGTCATTTTACATAATTGTAGGAGGAAGTGTAAGAGGGGGGATTTCTGTAAAGTCTACTAAGCACTAGTTCCCACCCTTTCAAACCCGCCCATAGGGGGTTGGACTTAATGCGCTAATCGACCTATCACAGATCGGTGCCAGTGCGTTTGATTTCACCGGCAGAAACTTTTTAAAAATATGGATGAAGAAACTGAATACACAGACGGATGCATTATGGAGGATTGGGTACCGAGAACGAAAATTTCAGTACCTGAGTCTCTGTGTTATGAGGCGCACTCGCGCAAAGTCTCTCGCCCTCTCCCTCGTGCGCGCACTATACGGTTTGGAGCACAGTCTGATCTGTCTCGTATACGCTCTCTCTGCTCACTCGCTTTAGATTCCGTGAGATTTGAACGAATTTGCGGGCATCAGGGAGCCATTATCAATATGCGGGAGATTCCCGGAACGTCTGATAGTGATTAATGAAGATGCCGAAGACACAACGATCCAAGGTTTGGCTGCATTTCACGTGTAAAATTACGCGTCAAAATAATGGCGCTTTTCCACTGCTGGTACGGTGCGGCACGGTTTGGCTCGCTTCTCTTTTCCACTGCGTGGTACGACGGCGGCTCGACGCGGCACGGCTCGGTTCGCTTTAGCTCGGTTCGCTTTTCCACTGCAGTTAGTACCGCTTTAAAGTGGGTGGGATTATAGACTGATCGATAACAGCGGTGACTGTTACTGGCAATTTAAATCTAACGGGTTTGGTTTCTCGTGTCGATGTATATTGGTCGCAAATACAATGACGCTGGTACTGATGATTCTGTCTGACCAATCAGTGATCTGCAGTGTTTCACGTCACATTTAGTACCGATACGGTACGCTTGGAACCTCAACGACCAGGTACCATTGAAAGCGAGCCAAAGTGAGCCGTACCGTACCATGTAGTAGAAAAGCCCCAAAGTGTGCCGTACCGAACCGTACCGTACCATGCAGTGGAAAGCGCCACAAGTGTGCTGATTGTCTGAAGCCGATACAGAATCACGCCAATCCATTGGCTGATTGCGTGGATTATACGCGCATTATCTGATTTCATTGTACGAAATGATTTCCAGGCGGTAGCGTAGAGTTCAACTCTAGTCTACATTGATGGGCGGAATAGTGGGAGTGGCCTGCTGAGCATTGCAATGCACTATGGGTATTGTTGTCTACAATCCTCAAGCACTAAAAAGTCATTTTCTGCTTTTTATTGGCCAAGAAGGACCCAAATTAGAAATTGATGGTACTTTTCTATACATATGACCCACTTTTAATACATATTCATATCTCCACCAGTGGAATTACCCATTAAAGTTCATTAAACATGCACTTTATGTTTCAACATGAAATGAACAGTCACAAACTCCTTATCCCTGTGGGCTTGTGGCTGATATTAGCTAATAAAAACCCTGCTGCATGAAAACATAGTTTGAAAATCCCACAGGAATTGTGTGCGACACTCACAACCTTTGGCTTACTCTTTTCAACATACTATCAGTTGGGACATAGAACTATCATCTAGAATGAAGGCACTAGTTTGTGTATTACTGAAGCAATTATGACAAGGCCATCATTTTCCTCATATATTTCTTAAAGTGACAACCACAGGATGTCTTAATGGACTTCATTGTGTCCATATGTCATAAACTGAATGCATTTTTCACTGTCAGGTGTTCAAGTACAAAAACGCTGTTTAAAGGCATGCATAATTGCTTGTGTTTGTGTTAAGTGCGTAAGCTAATGGCAAAGTGCTTGTCTAAGGTGCTAGTACAGCCAGTTGTGACTGCATTAGTGATGGGTGGAACCACTGCAACAGCTAGACCTCCTCAGAAGGACCATTCACGTGAGCCCAAGGTAAACTTTCACTCCCCTCACATCACAAATCTCTCTTTATTTCACCTTAGTGAGACCCAGTGATGGAAAAAGACCGCAGTGTCCCAGCCAGAGCTTGTTAAACATTACACACTGACTGAGGCTCTGAAGGAACAAACAGGCCTTCTGGAGGGTTGCTGGAAAACTGCTATGAATCTTATCCATTTATTTTTAGCTCTGTTTCCAGTATGCTTGAATGCTGTCATTACAGCATCGGGGTCCGCATGTGGTGAAAATGTAAAAACAACAATGCAGCTCATGTCTTTTCTCTTCTGTCTTAATGGAATAGTTCACCAAATAATTTTGTGCCACTTATTGTGTCATTGCAAACTTGTATGTAGGGTTGTACCAATACCAGTACAGTTTCATGGTTCTCTGACTGTACCAATTTCGGTACCAGAGCAAAAACTGTAAAATAAAATTAAGTACTTGGAAAAAACAAATAGTCAGTTTTGTCTCTTCCGTTGGTTATAAATGTCAACTATTACTGTTTCCAATTCGCATTTAAATACAATCCTCAAACTCAGCAGCATGAAGAACTAAACTTGTATTCTGATTGTGAACGGAATAATAAACAGAAAGAAAAGAGAAGAGCCTCACTTTATAATCACTAAGGCTGTTATAATAAAAAAAGCTGTCTTAATTGACCTATGGCTAAGCCACGCCCTCAAACATCGATGAGCCAATCATGGTGCGCAGCTAACCCAATAGAGAGCCTAAGTCCCTCCCCTTCTGGTCGACCACCATGGTACCTTATTTCAGAAAAATATTGTATGGTAGTCAATGGCGAGAGATAACAAATATTTTGATTTCGTTTAAATTGATTCGCTGAATTACACATATGATGTTTGTCAATTTAAAAGATACATTTTAAAGTCAAGAAAGTCGCAGTTTGATGTAAAACTGTTGAGATATACGACTGTGAAAATATGTAATTACAAAGATTACAAACCCCAAAGGCGCACATTTTCTCAACTGAATGAAGCGAACTTTACTGAGGCTATGTCATTGTTTCTATAGTCTTCCTTTATAATTGTAACGTGTACCGTCACTGAGTGTGTTGTTCCAGACTGCACGCACACACAGCAGCTGATCTCGCTCGTTGTTTCGCCTCCCGGGAGATGTAGTTCATTGAGGGTTTTTCACATAAAACTAAAAGTTACTTGTTCTGTTTTATGACGAACTGCGACTTTCTTGACTTTCATAATTATCTTTTAAATTGACAAACATCATGTGTAATCCAGGACACAGTTCAGACGGAATAAAAAGATAAGTTATCTCTCGTCATTGACTCCCATTCATAATTTTTTCCGAAATAAGGTCCCATTAACCGGAAGCGGAGGGGCGGGACTTAGGCTCTCTATACACTCAGACATTCTCTGCTTCCACGTCCATTGAAATGCATTGCAGTTAGTCAGTTTTCATACGTTTTTCTTGTCATTTTAAGTTTAAAATGGTCAAACGGTGTGCATGAGGTACATGAAACTCCAACACTAGGTTCCCGAGAGGCTGGGCGATGGTGTGTATTTATTTACCCTTTTCCAAGCCACATCTCAACCGAGATAAGTTTGTGCTCTGGATTAAGTTATGCGGTAGACCACAACACAAATTAAACGTGGATAAATTAAACAAGGATGTCTACATCTGTTTTAAGATAAGTCAACAACGTATTTGAACGTTATCTTTAAAATCTCAAATGTAACATTAGCCTAACATTAGAAAACGTTAACGTTAGCTTCTAGCTGCGTTGTACATCATGTCACTTAGATTCATTAACGTATCTATAAATAACTGAGATACCAAATGTTAACAATGTTGTGCTGAATGATTCATGTAGATACTGTAGCACTAAACGGTGATGGCAACGACATGCGGTTTATCACGTTTACACTGTGACCTGTAAATTCTTGCCTGGAACTGAAGCTTTTCATCGACCTTCTCAACAATAAAATTATTAATATAACCCTACAATGCATAGTTAAGGCCCTTTAGGTGACTTCGAGATGATATATAATCTTTCTGTCTCCAAAAATCACCAATTGCCTCCTGTGAAATGCCTTCTACTGTGACAGCTGCCATAGCGCCTGTCTCCGAATGCTGACTGTTTGTCCGAGTGAGTGGAGGGGGCGGGGCTTAGCCATAGGTCAATTGTACAATACATATTACATCGTGTTTTACACTTTGTTGGTCACAGTGAAAGGATTCGCAAGCTCGCGGCTCATGTTGAACAAAACAAAATCGTGTGAGTTTTCAGCAGTGTTAAGCAGATTCTGACTAACATATGACTTGCACCTCTGATAGGCCATTGCGTTCACACGCTCAACAGATATGATTCGAATTGTCTTCAATTCTCAACGTTCGTAAAAACACTCTGTAAATAGAAACCTTTGACGCTCAGAGAGAGTTCAAACAAACACAAATTCATTCTTTCACAAACCAAACTGTATTGAATCAAAACTTGTTTTATTCACTGACTCAGTGATCCAGTTTTAACTGTCCATTAGAAGGAAAGATTATCAGTAAATTATGACTTAAATTTCCTTCTGTCTGTCAATTTTAAAACTTCCTCAATCCCCCAGGCCCCATTCATTGCAATTTCTTTAAAGAGACCAATTTTTGCCCCACTTAAGAAGGAAAATCATGCATTTTTATTTTTTGGAAGAACTATGCAAGTTTTAACGTGTTATTGAGTATATAAGGTCATCCCTCTCATAATGAAGTTCTTTTGTTGGCCGTTGCCCATTTTATTGCCTGACAAAGGTCTGTGGTGTGCTGAAATATGTTGATATCCCCACATCACTTCATCATTTTTCTCTTCATGCTTCCATACGTGTCAGCTGGATTTATAGCTTTCTCTCTTAAAACCACAGTACTTCTATAAGAGCTAAAGCAGCACTTAGGCTTTACACTCTTCAACTCTCCCTCCAGGGACATACAGTGAGCTAGATGAGCACAATTGTGTATGTTTTACTTATGGTCTGTACGGATCATGGATCAACTATCATCCATTTAACGCCTAGTTGTTTTACACTTTTACATTTTAAAGGTGCATTGCGCAACATTTTATGTTAAAATTAGCCGTTTTCTAACCCATACATGCTGAAACAATCGCCTGATGGGCTGAATGAGCCCTTCTCTGATCACTGCGATCGCCTCTATAATCCTGTACAGTGAAATAAATAAGAGGGATTCGGGCTCGAATCTGAGCCTGGGCGTGACGTCATGCGCGTTCACGCTCGCCTGGCTATGTGCCTGCAGGATAGTGTATTCGCCGCCGTTCTCCGTATCAGAGAAGACAACTCGAGCGACGCAACTTTAGTCAACTTTCCCAAAAGTAGAAGATGGATTCAAAGGGGCTGTTTAGTCTACATCTGGTCACTTCATGCGTTTTCTGTGATCGGATAACTTTATTCGATCGTGAAAAGACCAGGTTGAATCCAGACGGATTTGAATCCGACAGCTCAAACCATTGAGGACGTGGTCTGGGCTGTATTCCAGACGAAACTGGACAAGTGTAAATGCATCTGGTTGTTGAAAACAGGGTATGTCATGTTGTTTTAGTCATATATGACGACGTGCATTAGATGAGCAGGCGATTTATAAGCCAGCGCGCCGCAATCTATCGCAAATGAAAGTGAAAGTAAGACGCATACGATTAACACTAAGTTACCTTCTACCTCCACTATCTTCATTAAAAGTAGCCTTAAGAAATGAAATGATCTCATACCAGAGCTTTTGCCGCTCTCTCTTATTGCTGTCTTTGCTGATTTTGAAATAGCCGAAGCCGATGATCAATAAATGCAGCTCATCTGTTGCTTTCGGTGACGTGCACTTCATGAAATCTGTATATAACGCGGGAATTAAATATCAGATTAATATCCGTTTTGCAAAAACACATTTATGTGACCAGGTAATGGAATCGTTTTGATAAATCAGATAGATCTGAGAAAACGCATTGTGGCCAGGTGTAAAAACAGCCCCAAAGAGACCGGCTTGTAGTTAATTCCAAACCCCAACGCAAACTCCACGTAAGACAAAGAAAATACAACTTCTGTCTGTCCAGTGCCAGGCGTCGGAATAAGACTAGAGTCAACATCAGGAAGGCTTTCAACAAACGGAGAGATCTCGGGCGGTCTGCTCTAGGGCTCAAACGTGTTCATGAACGTGTTTCCATAATAATACAATCATAAGTGGATACAGTAAGCACATAAAACAGTTCAACATGGAGATCAATGGAAACAAAAGCCGAAGTTTTCTACCCCTGTTTTCCCCTCACACACACATAGGCCTACATAAGTGTGTAATTTACTCAAATGCCTTTCCTTTCATATATTTTAAATGACTTGCAGATTTATAACTGTATTACCTCATTATGACTGTAACAAAAGATGTGTGCCTGATTCTCCTTTGGTTATGAACAGCTCGTGCAAACGTGCGTGTATTCCGTGTATATGTCTACTCTATAAAGTCTATGGTATTCCATGAGCGCGCACGCAGTTTCATTTGTCACCAGAGGGGGCGTAGTTCTGCAAAAACTCAGAGACTTGCGTTATGCTCCTTTAAGTTTGTGGTTCTCTAAACAGAGTAAACAACGTTTTTGTTTAAAAGCTGTTATAATGAGCACTTTTGAAAATGAAATAATCCCTGAATTCCAAGTTTGTTGGGTTAACACATTCAAATGGAAACAAATACACTTATGGAAGTTGTTTCCGCCACTGAATCAAAAATAAAAAACGTAATTGTGACTTTTTATCTCACAATTCTGACTTTTCTTCTCACAATTGCGAGTTTACATCTCGCAATTCTGACTTTATAACAAGCGATTGCGACATTATATCATGCAATTCTGACATTTTATATCGCAATTCTGAGATATAAAGTCAGAATTGCGTGATATAAGCTGCAATTGCGTGTTAAAAAGTCAGAATTGCGAGATATAAAGTCAGAATTGATTGAAATAGAGTTGCAATTGCACGTATAAAATGAGAATTATGAGATTTAAAGTAAGAATTGATTGAAATTGTCACAATTGCATGTTGTAAAAGAAATGCATGATATAAAGTCGAATTGCTTGTTGTAAAGTCAAGAATTGCATTATATAGTTGCAATTGCGTGTTATAAAGTCAGAATTGCATGATATAAAGTCACAATTGCGTCTTATAAAGGCAGAATTGCGAAATTTATTGTCAGAATTGTGAGATTTAAAGTCAGAATCTGATTGAAATAGTCACAATTGTGTGTTATAAAGTCAGAAATGCATGATATAAAGTCGAAATTGCGTGTTGTAAAGTCAAAATTGCATTATATAAAGTCGCAATTGCGTCTTGTAAAGGCAGAATTGTGAGATTTAAAGTCATAATTGCGAGATTTAAAGTCAGAATTTATTGAAATAGTCGTAATTGCATGTTATAATCTCAGAATTGCATGATATAAAGTTGCAATTGCGTGTTATAAAGGCAGAATTGTGAGATTTAAAGTCAGAATTGATTGCAAATTGTCGCACTCTGCGTGTTATAAAGTCAGAAATTGCATGATATAAAGTCAAAATTGCATGTTGTAAAGTCAGAATTGCATGATATTAAGTTGCAATTGCGTGTTATAAAGTCAGAATTGCGATATTTAAAGTCAGAATTGCGAGATTTAAAGTCAGAATTGATTGTAAATAGTCGCAATTGCGTGTTATAAAGGCAGAAATGCATGATATAAAGTCGAAATTGCGTGTTGTAAAGTCAGAATTGTGAGAAATAAACTATTCTGAGGAGGAAAAAAGTTTGTCTTTTTTTTCCTTAGAATTGGCCTGATAAGTCGCAATTGCGAGTTTATATCTAATTCTGAGAAAAAGATAAAAGGGATATAAACTCGCAATTATGTGTTATAAAGTTAGACTGGAGGGATAAAAAGTCTCAATTCTGTCTTTTTTTCTCACAATTGCGACTTTAGTTCTCAGAATCGCGAACTTTATTTCTTACAATTCTGATTTTATATGTTGCAATTGTGTAGATAAAAGTCTCAATTTTTATTTTTTTTATTTTTTTGATTCAGCGGTGGAAACAAGCTTCCATATGAACTAGATATGCACAAGCAGAACTATATTTCAGCTGTTCAGAGACCATTTTTCTACACATTTTTTCCCACGCCACTCTATTATTGTAATAAAATCTTTCTAGAAATTTCAGATAAACCCACCCTTAAATGGCAGATTAAAACAAAACAGACTGTGGTTGATCACTTTAGATGTTGTTTCCAAGTAGGCATTTCTTGGCCAGTGTAAGCTGCAATATGGACCAGACTGTATGCCATTTAATCAAAGCTCTTGCTAAACCAGACTACTAAATATGTGACTTGTAACTGCTCACAACTCCTATTCAATACTATTCATGTTTCACATGCAATTCTCTTATGAGCGTTAGCAGCCTAAATCCCCTCTGAAATCCATTTAAAGCATGGATCTCCTCCATTTGGCTCTGCTCTGCTGGAGTCTGCTACTAGATTGGGCCGTTGTCTGATTTTGCTGTTGCTTTTGGCTCCCGGTGCAGTTACACTGTTTTGCCAGCTGTGTGCCGTCTTTTGTTTTTGCCCTTAGCATCACGTGCTGGATATTCAAGGAGGTGTTTTCTCCAACGTGCCAACAGTTGCAATCTGCCTCGCATCGAGGAAATGAGCCGTATTTCAGAAGAAAGACGTTTGATTAGCATCCATTTGCTGCATGTGAAATTGAGTCTTAATGGTGAAACTGTAAAATGATATGCTCGTTTTACAGTTACTGTTGCAATCTAAAGCAGCTCTGACTCAGAAACTGGCTTTAATGTGAGGGAAATCTGCAAACTGAAGTCTAATTAAAAAAAAGCATTTGTATCCATAAAGACACAAGAGTAGGAGGTTGTTTGCAATTTCATGGCAAATGTTTTAGCAAGCAGTTTTTGGACTTTGAACTTGCCTGTGATTTGTGTATGCTGTAGTCTTCATGGGAGAGTATTGAGCACATACATTAGCAGACACCACACTGCCTGTGTAGCCTCAGCTGTCACTGTGTGCATTAAAGAGAGCCGCAACATTACACTGTTACACACTCGGACTTTGTCCTGATCATGCTAGAGCTACTGAAGAGCTCATGTCAAAAGGCATGGGCCACGAATAACAAGTTCAACTCTGAGTCAATTTGAAGAATTCCTTTTTCCTTTCCTTTTTTTCCTTCCTTTTTTCCTTCCCTTCTCTCCCTTCCCTTTTTCCTTCCTTCCCTTCCTTCCTTCCTTCCTTCCTTTTTTCCTTCATTCCTTTCTTTCCTTTTTACTGCCTTCCTTCCATCCATCCTTCCTTTCCTCTTTTTTTCCTCCCTTCCTCCTTCCCCTCCTTCCTTCCTTCCTTTCTCCCTCCCTTCCTTCCTTCCTTCCTTCCTTCCTTCCTTCCTTCTTTCCTTCTTCATTCCTTCTTCTTCCATCCATCCTTCCTCCTTCTTTCCTTCCTTTCCTTCTGCCTTCCTTTTCCTTCCTTCCTTCCTTCCTCCCCTTCCTTCCTTCCTTCCTTCCTTCTCTCCTTCCTTCCTCTTCCTTCCTTCCTTCCTTCGTTCCTCTTCCTTCCTTCCTTCCTTCCATTCCTTCCTTCTTTTTCCTTCCATCCTTCCCTTCTTCATCATCCTTCCTTCCTTCCTTTCCTTCCTTCCTTCTTTCCTTTTTCCTTCCTTCCATTCCATCCTTCCTCTCTTTCTTCTTCCTTCCTTCCTTCCTTGACCTTCCTTCCATCCTTCCTTCCTTCCTTCCTTTTTCCTTTCATCCTTCCATCCTTCCTTCTCCTTCATCATTCCTTCTATCTTTCCTTTTTTCCTCCTCCTTGCATCCATCCTTCTATCCTTCCTTCCTTCCTTCTTTTTCCTTCCTTCCTTTTCCCTTTTTTCCTTCCATCCTTCCTTTCTCTCCTTTCATCTGATCCCTTCAGCAATATGTGAACTGTTCGTGCTGGCA